>CM055437.1:7702897-7807702 GCA_029228465.1 Salix viminalis
CGTAGCATCAGATCAAATTCTTTTAATTTAAGAATAAAATGTTATTGTATTTAAAAAGAAAAGAGAAATTTTATAATTAAGTTAAATTTTGATTAATTTGGCAATACAATATAGGACAGCAACAACAAAAAAGAAAAAGAAAAAAACATCCATCAATTCCATGAGCCATGGCCCTTTTGTGAGCGTGACGCATGAAGAGAGGCATGGTGCTCTGCCAACATGACATAACAAACCCTATCTATCTGGTAGCCATGCAGGCATATGCATGCACCGTCGAACACGCGGCGGATGAAAAACAAAGACGACAGCGATGGTCTGCGGGAATAGCTTGTGGAGCAAGAAAAGGAAGAAATAACTCCTTGCTCGCCTCTAATTAATCGGGACTCATCTGGTAATCCGAGACAGACAGATCGATCGATTATCGATTATATATATATATATATATATATATATATATATATATATATATATATATATATATATATATATAAAAAAATAGTTCAAATTCAAAAATAAAATTATTTAGAATTGTATCGTCTAATCTAAAAAAACAAAATTATAAACATGTATGATATTACGAGAATATTATCATCAATCTCGTAAGTTCATTCTATTTTCTGGTTGCTTTGAAATTTTAATATAATATATATATAAATATATCAAGAGAATCTTTTTTTAAAATTTCATCTCAATCAAACGGTTGGATTAAGAGATATGATTGATATTGTAAAGTTATTTATTATTTTAAAAAAAACATTATTTAACCGAAATGAAACAGGCAGAATAAAACCGTAACGTTTCATTCGATATTTAACCAAAAATCTAGAACATACCAAAATTTAAACCAAAATAAAAATAATATCATTTCATTTCATTCTTTAAATTAATATAAAACATTTCGGTCGAAAATGACGACCCTATAATTTACAACGGATAGTCTGAAACAGTACAAGCTGCTGATCTTCAAGAGGATCTGTAAAAAACGGACGCTGACAGTATTCAATTCAAGTGGTCAAAAAGTCAAACCTGATGGTCCATTGCTTGTAGCGATTAGCTAGCAAGGTGCATGTATAAGGGCCATGACGCATATGTGTGTGCTTAAAGGAATATAAAAATGAAAATGAAAATGAAAACGAAAACAGTATTTCACTGCCTTCCAAGTTTTGCTTAAGAGCCGATGTGAAATCAAGTTGTCGAAATCAAGAGACTAATTATCTAATCATGTGTATAAACATGATGCATGCAGTGAACCTTCCCTGGAATGCATGATTTTGTGCTTAAAATTAGACTGGCTTATCATTCTGTTTCAAAAATATTTTTATTTTAAATATATTTTATTTTAAATTTTAAAAAATGATATTTTTAGATCAACTTCATCTGATGATATCAAAAATTATTTTTATATATTTTTGAATAAAAAATATTTTTAAACACAATATCAACTACTCTTCTAAACATGCACTTAATTTGCTGGGAATCATGTCATTAACAAGAATAAGTTATTATAATTATAATACTGCTTATAAAAGTATGAAGCTTCTTGATTGTTAAGATTAAGAAAATAAATAAAATGGCAGGAATATCTTATATCTTGCAAGGTTGCTCAACTTTAGTAAAATACTAGTTAATTGCCCGCAATGTAAATATTTTTTATAATTGTTTGGATTGAAATAATTAATAGATTTTGCTAGTTCAAAAATAAAATATAACATCTATACATGTAAGATTTGATATAATAAAATACATCAACACACCCTATTATAACAATAGTAACATCGAAGGTTTAACATCTAAAAATATTGTTACTATTATTGCTAAAACAATAAAAATTATTAAATTATTTCGAGGAGAAAAAAACTCGAAAACATTAATAAAAGAGGAAGTAAGAAATAAAATTAAAATTATTATTATTATTATTATTATTATTATTATTATTATTATTATTATTATTATTATTATTGTTATTGTTATTATTATTGCGTTAATAATGGGGGGAATTCATTAATATTATTATTATTATTATTATTATTATTATTATTATTATTATTATTGCGTTAACTAAATATCATTAAACATGCGAACCGAAAGAAACCGTCTAGAACCAAAAACTGAGCAACACTACTATAATCCACAATGATTTCACTCATAGTGAACAGTAACCGAACCTGACCTCTTTTAGTATATTAGATAACAAGAACTAGAAAGCCTAATTGGAAGTGCGGTAGATAATATTTTAAAATAATATTATTATTTATATAACACATCAAAATAATCCGAAAACACTATAACAATAATTCGAAATAAAAAATAAAAAAATATAATCTCAAACAACCTCAGATCTAATTTGTATAGTGATGTAAAAAAGTAAACTTTTGCTTGTGAACCAAGTTTTGACAATTAATGATCATGCTAAAATTAAAAGGCTGGTTGCTGGCCGTGTCAACCACCTAGCTGTTTTTTTTTTTTTGGGTGTGCGTGGGTGGGTGGGTGGGTGTTTTTGGAAATGAAGGATTAAATGCATTGAATCAAACCTCAAATTATGGCTTCCCTCTTTAACCTCACAGTGAGGTGGTAGTTTCAAACATGCACTGAAATGAGTTCTCCGATGAGTTTTTATCCTTCAGCATATAGCTCTCTTACCATCGTGGAAATCACTTTCTTTATCATCGTACTATATTGCATTGAAAAGTAAAAGCTTATACATTTGACCGTCTGAAATATTTGAGGTTTGAAAACGCAATCCCAAATGTATTGCAGAAGTAAACACCAAGTATGATAGCATAATTTTCATAAAATAACCTTTATGTGCACCGATTAACTGTAAATTGAAATTTTAATTTGATTAATTTGATTCTTCAATAATTGCTTGAGCATGAATCTCAAATCTTTTGCTATGATGTTAACAAAAGTTATTCTTTTTAGAAATTATGTTATATTATGTTGGTTTGGGACTAAGCTAATTGCTTGAGCATGAATCTCAAATCTTTTGCTATGATGTTAACAAAAGTTATTCTTTTTAGAAATTATGTTATATTATGTTGGTTTGGGACTAAGCACCCGTTTGGCAACGTGGTGCGTTCCACGTTTGCCAAACGGGATGGGGTTTTGGTGTTTGGTTTTGACCAAACACTATTTTATTTTAGTGGGTCCCACCCCATTTTTACACCCAAACGGCGTTTTTTGAAAAGCACCTGGGAGGTGCTTTTCAAACGGCGTTTGTGCGAGATTGAATCGTCGTTTTCATGCAAAAATGTGAGAATGAAAATTTACATGCAAAACCCTGTGCATGGCTCTCTCTCTCTCTCTCTCTCTCTCTGCCCAAAACAGACCGAGAGCTTCCATCGTTTACTCCGGCCACCACAGGCCACCATTTACAATGAAACCACCACAGGAAGAACCACCTCGGCCTCGTCTACCCGTCGGTATCCTCCTTTTAAGCTCTCGTCGTGGTTCGGGTGAACGATGCCCGCCACCTTCCAAAGGTCGTTTCCGGCCACCACAGGCCACCATTTCGACGCCACCACCACAGGAAGAACCACCTCGGCCTCCTCTACCCGTCGGTATCCTCCGTTGAAGCTCTCGTCGTGGTCGGTTGGAAGCCACTATTTCACGTCGCAGGTCGCGTACCGCTGTCGAAGAAGACGCATGCAGTCGCGGCACTTCATTTGATGGCGAAACTGGTCTGGGCTTCTCTCGACCAGTCCCAAAGCTGGTAGCCCATTTAGTCTGGGTGAGGGGTCGATCGAATTTAAAAATATATATTTTTTTAAAAAAAATGTGTACATACTGGGGATCGAGTCTTAATGGAAGGAAAATATATGTTCGTGATGAAATTGCAAATAGTTTGATGGGAGAATAAAAAATAATATTTGTTTTTTCATGAATTATTAATTTCATAATATTATTATCATTATTAAATTTACAATATTTAAAAAAATTATGTGTATATATATACCCTTTTAAGTAATTTTACAAGTTAAAAGCAGTTTGTAAAGTTTGGAAACCAAACACCAAAACTCCTTTTTCTTCCACCTTCAACTCAACCACAGTTTTAACCAAACACTTAACTGCTTTTTTTGAACCACAGTTAAAAACTCCATTTTTAAAACTCAATTTTTTCAACCACAACCGCAACCGCTACCGCTATACCAAACAGGCCCTAAAAGAGTTGTAAACTAGAACTATATAACATTTAAAGACCAATAAATTTAAATAGATGGATACCCTATTTAGAAAAAAAAAACTACATAGATAATCTATACAAAAAAAATTGAAAGAATTTAAAAAACTTTATTTTTATTTTTTGTTTTAAAATTGTTTTCTTGTATTTCTAGATCATTTTGTTTTTTGATATTAAAAATAGTTTATGCGCATAAATCTTTATTAATCATTGATATTTAATTTTTTTATCTACCTTATTTGATGATTTATGCGCTTTTAAAAAAAATCTATTTTTTTTATTTTAAATTAAATATTTTTTGTATTTTTAAATCATTTTCATGTGTTGATGTTAAAAATAATTTTAAAAAAATATCATTTTGATGCATTTTTAAATGAAATTTTTTTTCAAAAACAAGTTCAACCACAGTCACAAATAGTCAATTTATGTGTAAGCATGCATGTGTAAAACTGATAATATTATTTGAAACATCAATAAAGAAAGATTTCCACAAATCTCAATCAATTCATTTTTAACTTACAACAGACCAATTTATATCTTGATTTTTTTATTTATTATAATTATAAAATAGGAATCAAAACATTTGGATTTTTTTATTCATAGCCATTTTCCCCTGAGATTTTTTAACTCCTTTAATTTTTGTCACCAAAATTTATGTGTTTTTAATTATATTTTGAAAGTTATATTTACATGATTTTATATGCTGTTATATATTTTGATTTGTATGATCTCACATCCTGCATAAATAATTTAATATTAAAGTATTAAATTAAAAATCAATTTTACAATATTGAAACTATGGTTGTTCTGAAACAAAATTAAATATCAATGATTAAAAATTATTTTTAAAAAACAAGCATGTCCTTATCATGATAATATTGTTCAAAAGACATGGAAATTTTGAGATTTACTATCTCAAGTTTCATTTTTTTCATATTTAATTCTTATTCTTCAAAATTTTATGATTTGGTCCTTAAATTAATTAATTTATGTTCCAGTTCCTAAATATCAAGTGAGAGAAAGTTATTCGAAAATAAAAGGAGAGAAATCTCTTGAAATGTCAAACTTCAATCTCTTGAAATGTCGAATAATTTTGGTTTCTATGAATTCATATTCAAGAGATGAACTCGATTGAGATAGATTCTACCTTCAATAATACCTCACATCACAATGTAGATTAGGACTTAAAGTTTTTTTAAATTTAATTTAATTTTTTGTTTTTTAATTCAATTAAAGTGAGTTTTTTTATTTATTTCAGAAATGAATTTTTTAGGGGTCCATGTTATATCTTTTCCCTTCCTTTTGTTTTTTAGAAAGTTAAAGACTTGGTTTTTAGAGTTTAATTTCAAACATGAAAAAATTATATAAATGGAGCATCATCCATACTTTTTTTCTTAAGAAAAATATAGGGGCATGTCTTCCTTGACCTTCAAGCCCAGACCCTATTAGATTTTGTAGCTCGGGCCAACATGCATTACCTTTTTTTTTAAATGACTTCTTGAGTTTTTTTTTAACATTTTGTAATATCATTCACAATACACACACACATGTGACACACAACTATTACCAGATAGAAATAAATAGGCAAGTATCATGAAAGAAAAATGGAAAAAAAAACAAGAAAAAAATATTATAATAATTTATAGTGTTTTCACAAACCATCCAAAAATGATTATACAGTAAAAAATACCATGTTAGTTTATGGTAATATTAATAATAATAGTTTTATATGCACCACAAAACATCGCATCTTTCCCTACAATCTTCTCTCATTAAAACTTAAAAGGCTCCTCATCCCCTCTCTTCTAGTCTTCTGCCACCGCCGGGGATGGTCTTCTTTCCTGTCACCATCCTTTCCTTTCCCCGTTAAATCCCAAACAACTGCCTCGCCTTTCTATTTTGGGAATATTCACGGTATCCTCCTAACGTCGTCACCACTCTCCGTTACTTGCTTAGCTGGATGACACTGTGGGCTTCCTCTGTATGGGGCCAGCTGGCACTCTGCTTCCTAATGCACGTGGCCAGCTACTTCTGTCTAGCATTGCACCCTAATTTACCAGGACACCGCAAATATCACTATCAATTTACTACAGTACCCTTTCCCCTCTCCCTCGAGCTCATCGAAGTGCCCCCCCTCTGGTGGTGCCTTTTAAGTTATTTCCGTACTCAATCCTGACAGGGGTAATTGCGTCAATACAATATATTCAGATGACGATCTTCTCTGATTGCCCGGATGTCAACTTTGGTTGTCGAATAAGAGAAACTGACTGGGTTTTTTTTGTCTTTTCAATTATGCTTAATGCTGATGTTAATAATTTAAAAGAATAAAAAATTATTTTTATATGAAATTACTTTTAAAAACATATTATACCTCATATATAATCAGTGTTTGGATAAAGAATTGTTTTTTGAAGAGAGAAAAAAAAAGAAATTGCTCTTAATGGCAAGAGGTATGATCTATGTTGCTTAAAAGGAAAGCATATGATATTTTAAAAGCAAATTGCTTTGATTTTAAATTAAAAGAGGGTTTTCTTAGAGTAGACAACATTATTTAGTTCATATATCATTATTTTTACATTACAGATATATAAAAAATAACAAAATCAACAATTAAATATAATTATTATTTTCTTAAAAATGAGGGGCTTTGCCTTTGAGAAGCTCTCTTCGGCTCTGCCTTGAAACATTACACCCAACCTCTATTTATACAAGTTTGGAGGCTTCTGCTTACATCATTGATTACATAAGGAAACACATAAAAAAGCACTCACCTAATGACAAGACATTACTTATTACATAATGGAGCACTACATAATGGAGCACTACCTAATAATGCACCACTACATGACAAGACACCACTTGTTACATAATTGAGCACTTACTTATAATACACCCTATATAAGACAAATGATAATTATCAACTGACAATAGGTTCATGATCTGGAGAAAGATTCTGGTCTGATAAGCTATCCTGGACTTGTAGGGCCAAATCATAGTCGTCCTCATCAATCATTTCCATCTCATGTGGTTTCAGGAGTGTCGGGATTCCCAGAATTATCTGCTTAATTTTTTTTATTTTTTGTACTGCATTCTCAGATTATGAAGATGGTCGGAATAGTGAGGGTCATAAAAATCATATCCAGGTTCTTCATCAGGATCTGTGCCTTTAGGCCATAATTCTTCAGGAATAATATTGTTCTTGAGGCACATTGTCTTTTGCATGGTCCTGAGCTCTGGAAGGTTTGAAAGGGGTTGTTCATACAGGGAGTATGGATGCGTTGCGTAGAGGGTAGCTTGTGGAAAACTTATAACCAAATTGTCTGCCGAAGCCTTGAAAGGTCTGTGAAATATGAAAATAGAGAACAAATGAGCAAAGGCTTGTTTAACAGACTTGGGTCGGGCCGTGTTTTGATATACTTCAATCCAACAAGGTTGTGGATGAGGCCATTGGGATTTTTCCTGTTGGAGAAGGGAGATCCATTGTGTGGGGTTATGAAACCATGTGAGGAACTTGAAGGTATAGTACCAAGAGTCCGCTGGCCAAGAAGTCCTGTGAAAACTTGCAAGAAAGTAATCAATAGGAAACTCTATAGCAATATGGTACAAGTGACAGAGGTACCATAAGAAAAAATAAAGTTCTTTGGGGAATAGACCAGATGGTTTGAAGGTGAATAGGTGGATGAAAGGATATTTGGTATAGATCCCTAAGCTTTGGAAACAAAGAGAGGATGCATCATAGTTGAGAAGGAGGTGATCTTGGAGGCTAAATAGTTTGTCTTTAGCCTGTTGGTTGAGACTGTGGTTAAGGATCATTTCTTGAGCAAGAGGAGGTAAATCTTCTGTGGGGAAATCTCGCTCAGGTGGAGGTGGATTGGAAGAGGAGGCCATAAGAATCAAGGGAAGGAGCAGTGTTTGTGATTTAGGTGGTCTGGTGAGCATGTCTGGGATTACATTCTTGTGTCCCTTTATATGCTCGACGGTGAAGGTGTACTTTGAAAACCATTCTGCCAGTCTCAGAAGCTGTGGATGAGGAAGCATCTTTCGCTTGAACTGTAGCATTTTGGGAAAAGAGGAACAATCCATGATGACTTTGAAATGGTAGGCTGCCAGGTGGAACTCGAACTTTTGGATGCCATACTTTACAGCTAGGATTTCTTTGAAAGTGGAGTGATAGTGGGTTTCTGACTCCTTGAAAGACCCGCTTTTGTAGCCACATATGTGTCGGTGGCCTTCTTTATCTTCTAGTAGCACAGCACTCCAATATCTGTCACTAGCATCAGTTTGGAGTATTCGTTGCCCTGTTGATGGAATGACTAAAGCAGGTAGGTGTTGTGTGGCCATCTTTAGTTGTTTGACTGCTTGTGTCTGCTTTTCTGTCCAGGGATCTGCATCTTTTTTCAACATTAGCTGGAGTGGCCTTGTCATCTGTGCAACTCGGGGAATAAAATTTCTGAGATACTGGACAATGCCTAAAAACTGTTGCACTTGTCTTCTAGTGAGGGGGCCATCAGGGAATTTTTGGAGCTCTTCAGCTATATGGGTGCCAGGTGTGTAAGCACCATCTGTAAATACCATACTGAGAAATTCAATTTCCTTTTGGCAGATATGCATCTTGGTTTCAGAGAGCATGATACCATGATGGCGAACAAGCTCTGCAAATTGCTTTAATAGCATAGCATGTGACTCCTCGTCTTTTGAGAAAAGTAACACGTCATCAATGTAGATTAAAGCTGATTGAAGTATAGGTTCAAATACTTTAATCATGGCCTTTTGAAATAAGGAGGGTGCTACTTTGAGACCAAAGGGCATGACTCGCCATTGATAATGATGGTCTGGTATGCAGAAACCTGTTTTGTATCTGTCTTCAGGATGAATGCCAAGTTGCCAAAAGCCAGCTTTAAGATCAAATTTGGAGAATACTTTGGCATTGTGGAGGTTGGCAAATAATGTCATGGTATTTGGCAAAGGGAACTTATCATCTTGTAAAAAATGATTCAAGGGCTGATAATTAATTACCAACCTGAGCTTGCCTCGTTTTTGTTCAGACCTTTTATTAACATAAAAGGCTTCGCAAGACCATGAGGAGTCTGTGGGCTCAATTAATCCTTGGGCCTGTAATTGAGCACATTCTTCTTGAGCTAGCATCTTGTGCTCAGGATTCATTCCAGTGTGACTAGCTTTTGTGGGATTGATGTCTTCATTAAGCTTGAAGGGAAGCTTAATAAAAAACTGTGGATTTTGCCATAAGGGATGAGAACATTTGGCAAGAAACTCCTGATGAGAGTTTGAACACGAGTGTTGAATGATTTGAGCTTTGATGAGGTCAATATGGTCTGGGAGTGAAGGTTGGAGTTCATAGAGTGAAGGGGTAGCTGTATATGGAAGAAAATGGGTTTTATACTGAATACCATGGGGAAGGATTCTGAACTTAGATTTGAAATAAACATCAAATCCAATAACTAAATCCTTTCCAGGTAAAGGAGATCCAAGAACATGGGTTTTGACTGAACATTGTGGAAGGATTTGTATGGTAATGGGTCTTTTGGTTTTGAGTTGGGTGCAGAAGACTTGATTGTCAGCGGCTCGGAAATATTCTTTATGGGCGACCCAACAATGAGGAGGAAGGACTTTAGGGTTAAGGATGGTTCTGTGGGCTCCTGTATCAAATAAGGCTATGGCTTTGATGGGCTTGGCATATGTGGATGTGAGAATAGTGACAGGGGCTAGAGGTATTGGATGTGAAGGGGGGCTGGTGGTTTGGGCTTGGTAGAGTTCATAGATCTCATCATCAGAACTTTCATCGGCAACAGCAGCTATGGTGTCAGGAGTGAGCTCATCCGTGAGGGAGAATAGGGATTCAACTTCATCATCATCGGGATTGAACTTTGTGTTTTGGGCCAGGAAATCAATTAACTTCAGTGACTGGGCTTGCTTCTTTGGACAGGCTTTTGCAAAGTGTCCTTTGCGCTTACAGATGAAGCATCTGTTGGAGCTAGGGGAGAAATGCTTGGGGCGTCTGGTGTGGTGTTTTCTGAGGAACTTCCATTTCTTTTGGCGACTATTAAAAGAAGATCTGTGCATTTTCTTGAAATGCCGTTTCTTTTTCATGGGACAATTGCAATCGGTATTGTCTGAGCATTTAATCATCAGATTTGGTCGCTTGCAGGCACGGAGCATAGTTTTATCAGGTTGTAATATCTTTGTGAAATATTTGTGCTGGTCACACATTTTGTTGAGAGCTTCCAACACCTGGTGAAAGATCGTGCCAAGAGATTGGTTGTCAATGGCTTCTTTTCGGATTTTGAATAGTCTGAATGTTTCATCTGCCAGATCTCTTGGTATGGAGGCCAAAAAGGCATGCTTGAGACTTGGATCATCAGGACCAGAGAGAATATGGTATCGTCGGCACATCTCTTTAAAGTGTTTTTCAAGATCAGATCTCAAATAGGAACAACACTTCATTTTGAAGTACTCATACCTTGCTATTTCTTTGTCATTTAAAGCTTCTCCAAGAAATTCATAATGGAGCCAGCCCAAGGCTTCAGAAAGAGATGCACTATTCACAAATTGTAGTTGTCGGTAATCTCCTAAGGGCATGGAACCAATCCCATAAGGTGCCAGAGAACTTTGCCGTGAATTGTTGCAATGCATCTCGAAGTGTTACACCATCTTTGAGCATGTAACTAGTCAGCCATGAATGGAATTCGAGCATTCTATCACGCCATTTTACTCTTGGAATGTCATCCAAAGTAAAATATCCTCCGGTATTTGAAGAGTGGATATGAGGTTGATAACGGCGAGGGTTAAGATTTACCTCATCATCACTGCTGACTGGTTCGTCCACACTAACTCTAGTGGTAGAGGTTGGTGGAGGTTCTTGCCTAGTCCTGGAAGATTGAGGATCTGATGAGTGTGCTTGAGGAGGATCAGCCATTAGTAATGGTGGCATGGAACAAGTGTCAGAAGAATCATCATCAGAAGTCACAAGAGTACTTTCTTCAGTAGGAGTCTCTTCTTCAGATGTATTTGACAAGAGGTTCATGAGTGAGAATTTTAGGGATAGTTTGGTGGGAATAGGTAGTGAGTAAAGACTGGATAGGGTTGGAAGATTTGTGAGACTGAATCATAAGTTGGTAAGGGTCCTGGGAGTCTTGGAAAGGGTCATCTGGTTCATGTTTTTTAGATTCAAAAGAATCAGAGGATGAGGAGATGATAGGGGCTGGTGATCTGGGTTTTTTGGAGATAAATGGTACTTGAGTTTTCCCTTTATCTCGTTTGGAGAGAGTTTTTCGGAAAAGGTTTTCAGAGTCTGGGTTTCCAAATAATTGAGGTGTAGCAGGTAGAGGTTGTGGGGTGAAAGAAGGGGAATGTTTAGTCCAAAATGGGTCTGGATAATAGGAGGTCATCCTGGCCTGTGAAGGTTCAGGGAATGGTGAAGGCTTTGATTTGGATTTGGCTAATTCAGTCTGAAGAGACTTGAGTTGTATTTTGAGAGACTGAATTTCTTGTTCCTTTTGAGGGTCTATACGGCTGCCAGTAGAAGCTTGAAAAAGTAGATACTCATGAATGGTAGAGATCCTTTGTTGGATTTCAGCACACAATTCTTCAAGATGTAGAATTCGAGAATCAACAGAAACCGTCATCTTTTTCAGATTAGTTTGTACTAGGTCAACTTTGGATTCAATGCGATGAAGAACGGAATTTTGAGCAATGGCATTTTGGCTTTGCCAATTGAGAACAGCTTCAGCTTGAGTAACCTGTTTAGGGTGGCCTTCAGCATTAACACCCTGAGGGTTTTGGACTTGAGGAAGAGTACGAACCTTGTCCTTAACTTGTTCCTGTAAGGCAGGAAAATCATCATCATAGGGTCTTGTGGATTGATACATAGAGACTGTAGGGACTTGCTCTGGAGATGCCCAAGAAGGAGGAGTATATTTGACAAGATAGTCAAATTTTCCTAAAGGTTGTCCCAAGGTGTCAACTGTGCGGTCTCTATTTATGTATCTGGATTTCAGCTTCTTGCCAGAAGATTTTCTTTTGTGCCTGGGAGTATCATCTTTATCTGCCATGGCTTCATTAGAACAGCTGTCACAATGACATGTGTCCCAAAAACTATGGTTATCCTCTGCAAAAGAGTAGACGGGAAAACCAGTGTTTGAGAAGGACTCAATAGGTACTGGGAGAGGTTCATGAATAGGCTGCACCATTGAGATGGAAGAGAAAATTGCAGGGGGAGTTGTGGAAGATGCTCCTTTCTGAAAAATTATTTCTACAGTACCATCTGCTTTTTTTGGTGAACTCAGGTTCCATGGACTGTATAGGAACAGAATTTTGGTGCAGTTTTTCGTAATTGGTGATCCAAGAAGAGGGAAGTAATTTTTGCAATTCGTCTTTTGGGATCTGTCTTGGGACATGGGTGCAGGTGGCTTTTTGATTAGTATCAACAGTGATGAGTAAAGCATCATTGGTGACAGGAAGTACTAAATCAAAAGCATGATTTTGGACCCGATAAGCCATTTGATAGTGAAGAGTGGCTTGATAGGTGTCCAAGACTTGATCAGCACCAGTAATTTGTAGTTGGACTTTCAAGAAATGATGGAGTTGAGGATCATCCAACGCCATGTTGAAATTGGGAATAGAAAGGTAACAACCAACGTGCCACAATTAAGAGTGGTTTCAAGCGATCCAATGCAAGCATGTTGATACTCCAAATATCCCGGTATCCAAAAGAGCTAATCGTCGTCTTTTAGCAGGTAAGCCTTTACGGCCATGATAAGATAAAGCGAGACAAATAGCACCAAAGTGGATATGTGTATATCCTTGAGTGATCCATTGTTCTGGAAATTCAGATGAGATTTCAAGAGTAACAAACTGTTCTCGAGAAGTAGCAGGAATCTTATGTTGGTCAAAAGAGGAAGCTTGAACATATTCTTTTGTCATTTTAGGAGGATTTTTGATGAGAGTTTTAATACTACGAATGACCGAAGGAGATTTTTTAACAAAATCATGATAAGGATTTACTAGAGGAAGATCTGTTTCAGAGATTTTTTGGTATCAATATTATTACTATTATAAATATATCAATTATAATATTAATAATTATTATTGTCATAACAATCTATTATTATTAGTACTGAATTTTAAAAAACATCAACAAGAAAATATATAAAAATTTAAGACTAAATTAAAATAAATATTATTACCATTATTTTTTTATTGAAACAATCAAGATCAAGTGACATTTTGAAATAAATAATATTACTATTGAAAAAAAAATGATTTGAAAGATAATCAAAATTTTAATAAGTAATCATAAGAAATAAACAATAAAAATAAACTGAATTAAAAATGTTGTATCTATAAATTTGGAGTTGCATTACTAAATTATAAACAAATAAAACTTTAATAAATAGATTATTTTAGGTCACATGCGTCATTTATAATGAAAGAAAACACGATGAGAAACAAAATAAAAGGCTGGAGGCATAATTTTAATCATTGAAAGATGTTGCATGCTTTGTCTTCCATGCACTGACAATTTTTCAACTAAGATAATAATACTAAAACCATAAATTACAATATCATCATTGACGAATCTAAAAATTACAAAAAAAATAACTAATTTAAAAAGACAATGATACTGATTTATAATTTTATTGTAATATAGAATGTGAATTACCTGAAAAGATCCTTTCCTAGTTTAATAATTTTTTGCTTTTAAAGGTAACAAAATCATTTTATTATGCATAAATATGATTAAAAAAAACCTCTGGACAATTATCAAATGATAAATTGGTCAAGTAAAAGTATTATTTTATACTTCATAAAGCAACATTTTAAAAGTTTTTCAAGAATAAAATTATTCTTTTACCTTTTCAATCTACAATAAATAAAGGCATAACTACAATAATGTTGAGATATTTCTTTTGAAATAATTTTTATTTAACTAAATTTGTTTAAGAAATAACTTGTGGATTACTATTGTAATCCACAATGCTACTATGTATGTGAAAACAATGTTTTTCCCAAACCTTTTAGATAATAATAATAACAATAAGAAAAAAGAAAAACAAATAATTTCCCTGTTAAACCTGTAATCCAGAACAACTAGAGTTTCCTCGTCAAACTCACAAAACTAGATAATTAACTCCACCAAGTCTAATAGCTTAGATTTTCTCAAAATTATTTTCTTTATTTAACTAAAAGTGTTTTAAAGTAGACTATATCACGATGCTGACAATGTTTTTTGATATTGTGATAATCATATAAAAAACAAATTAAAATAGATTATAAGCTCTAAATTTTCATAAATACATCATATAAAGACTAAATTAAAAAAAAAGTCAATAATCAAAATATAAAAAACATAACAATAATAATATGGATTAGTATTATAATTTACTATGTTAATGGTTATGGGAAACAATGATTTTCCCACACTTCTTAGCTTTATTTTTATTTGTGAGGAGAGGTTTAAAAGTTAGAATCTATTGAGCCATTCAGAGCACCAAACCTTGAGTTAGAATTGAGCGTTTCAAGAGGTAAGGAAATTTAAGCTAATTGATTTTTGGGTTTAAGTCAGGTTTGAGATTTATTATAAAATATTTTTTATATTTGTTTAAAATGACTATTCTTTTTTGCCTATTAATAAACTTTTTTTATCTTGACAATTTGTTTTTCGAGGAGAAAACACTAATTTTAAAGGCCAAATATTATGTCAAGATGATAATTAATTTTGATAATTTTATATTATTTTTTGTTTGAAAAATCAATATGAAAAAAAAGTCAGAGGGAATATATTTTATATACTAAACAATAGCTTATCTAAATTTTTTTGCTTTTGTCTTTTTTGCTTTATTTTTCTTGAGTTATTTTAGAGTTTAGGTTGATTTGTTTTTTCAATCATTGTAGAGGATATATTTTGTTTTTTATAAAGAAAAAATTACTATATTTTTCGAGTTTTTTTTTTTAATCTTGTTAATAGTGTAACTAATCAATATGATGATATTAAAATCTTGAGAAACTAATTGCATACATTTGAGATCAAATTAAATATAAGATTATTCACTTTTCAGGTTAAGACTTTAGTTAAAATTATTCTTTAACATAGAGTATTAACATGTTTAAAATAAATTATAAGTGAATGAGAAATTAATTTTAAAAAACCCCAGGTTGGCATGCTTTATATATATATATATAAACTCAAGAACATCTAATCCATGTTTACAAGACTTTTTGTAACTTATATGTCGTGTAAAGTTGAAGAGTTAAAATAAGCTTTAAAAAAACAAATATTTTAAAGGTGAAAGGCTCTATGAATATTAGATTTAAGCTATATGCTCAATACAAAACAACTTGGATAGGAAGATATGACATTGGTTAAGGCCTAGGTTTGGGGCTCCTCTTGGGTTTTAGCTTGGTTTTTCTTTAAAATATATGTTTTTTTTTCCATTCTATGAATAAACCATCTAACTAGTAGCCTTCTATACTTAAAAATAGAATAGCCTCCTAAACTTAAAAATAGAAAATATATTTGGCTTTAAAACAACCAAAAACTATACAGTTTTTTTATGAGAGGTAATTAAGAAAAAAAAGTGATAACCATTGCATCAGCTTTGGTTCTAAAATATCATTATAAGAAAGGCTAGAAGAAGAGATATTATACACACCAAACAATAGTTTTTTTTTCTTCTTCTCCCTTTTATTTTTTTTGTCTTTTTGCTTTATTTGTTTTAGTCATTTTAGAGCTTAGTTTTCTTTATTTTCTTTAATAATTCTATAGTTTAGATATGAGCTTTTTGTAGAGATATTGATTTAGTCTATTTTAAATTTGTGCAACACATCAATAATGCAACTAATCAAGGTAGTGGTTTTAGAATTATGAAGCTGACGTGACATAATTTTTTATACCAAATAAAAAGCAATAAAACCTTAAAGAAAAATGATATAATATGTAATTGATCCAAAAGTTTTAGATATCAAGTATAATAATCACTTCAATTAATATATTATAAGAAATATTATCATTCCCCAAATATTATCTACTTATTAACTACTGGAATTAGCTCTAAATTATTTGACAATAAGAAACAATTGAATTTGTGCAAAAAAAATAGTAGATAAACAAATTAAAATCAAACATAAACATAATAGTAAAACAAATTTACTAACATATAAGATACTAAAGCTTTCTATTTACCTAGCCAAGCCAAACTAACTCCTAAAATATGTTACTAAGTATTTATTATCCAAATCAATGGTGAAGTATTGTAGTATATCACATAGTTTCATCTAAGGTTTTTTTTGTACATAAATACATAAAGTTTATAATACTCAAAACAATTCGTATTGAACTTTTTTTATGTTTCTGTGAAATTTATGAAATATATCAAAAAACAAAAATAGCAAGCACAATAATTTAGAATAATGATAAATCATAAGGAATAAGATAAAATCATGCAAACTCAATAAAAATTGATAAATGCTTTAGTAATATAAGTAAGAAATTCAAGAATGTCATGTAGAGGCTACATCATAGCCTTAACAATAATATATAGTGATCGATAAAAAAAGAAAAAAATATAAGAAAAAACTCTGTTTAAATTGAATTTCTCAATCGTTGATAAACTCTAATTCAATCAACTTTTTTCCTCTTTTATACGTAATATTGAATTGTAAGTTTCTATAAGATGTTATCATTTTCTCTTCCCGATCCAATTCTCTTCTTATTTGGTTTCTTGATTTCCCCCCTAAGACATGCATATTTTCAACCCTCACTTCTAGCTTGATTTTCTTCACCACTTCGACTTATTTTAAGAAAGTGATTAAAATCAAAGTTATAGGTCTTCCCCTCTTATTTTTTAAGAGAAAAGAATACAAGGGAAAAATTAAACCCCTACTCTGTAATATTTAGCATGGTATCAGAGCAAAATTGAAAAATAATACTTTCTTAAACTTTAAACAACCACCACCTTAACCTTTCACGGGGAATTGTTCTTGAAACAAAAGACCAATCATGGATGAAACAAAATACCTCAATTATCCCCATAAACCAAACACCAATACCTGCTGAAACACCGAACCTAAACACCTTACCTTTTGGATTCAAACTGAATGAATTAAACTTCAAAACCTGGTCATGGATGATTGAACTTCACGCTGTTGAATTCAACAAGCTCGGCTACCTGACTGGAAACAAATCCAAGAGTGGAAGAAGGAAACTCTGGTTACTCAAAGTGGTGCATTGAAGACGCAATAATGTGAGGATGACTGCTAAAAACTATGGAGCCCCACCTTATTGGTTTATTCATAGACCTGTCATCAGCCAAGAAAATTTGGGACAGTGTCACCCAAACCTTCTATGATGGGGCTGATGAGTCACAATTTTATGAGCTACGATGCAAGGCCACAAGAACAAAACAAGATGGATGTCCAATCAACTTGTATTACGTAGAACTTAACAGTGTGTGACAAGAAATTGATAAGCGACGGCCAATTAAAATGACATGTGTTGTAGATCTTCAAACCAGACAAGAAGAAATTCAAAGGGATCAAATCTATGACTTTCTCGCAGGATTGGATGAAGTATTTGACTCGATATGCAATGATCTTCTTTAAACAAAATATGTTCCAAGTATTGAAGAGTGCTTCAATACAATACGACGAGAAGCTTAACGTCAAGTCACCATGATGGGGACAAAAAAAAACTGGTGAAGGCATTCAATGGCAATGATTTCCAAAACCCCATTTAAATTACATAACCTCCGAGCTATTAAGGAAACATAGAAAGATAAGCTGCACTGCAACCACTGTAATGGAAATCGCCATACCAAAGACACCTATTTTGAGATTAATGGCTACCCTGATTTGTTCCTAGAAAAACAAAAGCAAAGCAAATCATGAATTAATAAACGTCCAGTCCAAAATTAACAAAGAACCCTTACAGTTTTGTTGCCATGGCAACCAGCCAAAGAAACCATACTGAAACAAGTGAACTACGCCCATTAGACCAAACTACTGACCCATCTTCAGCCATAGGTAACACTGGAGTGGTTTTTTCGACATCCACAGTTCATGATACAAGTTGGATCATTGACTCGGGTACCACCGATCACATGACCTACAACGAATCATTATTTCAAAACTTGACTTCTCCTTCTAAGGAAAAAGTCATGACAACAAACGAGGAGTCTACCCCAGTCATGGGAGAAGGATCAATTGTTCTCACTCCTAATTTGTCACTGCATAAATGTCTATTTGTTCCTGCACTTTCAAATCATTTATTGTCAGTTAGTCAAATTATAGAAGAATTGGATTGTGTGGTATTAATGTTTCCTACGTTTTGCTTACTTCAAGATATTCGGACTTGAGCGATCATTAGGCGTAGTACTAAAAGGAAGGGGTTATACTATGTAGATGATGTTGCTTCGAGTAACGTTCATCGTGTTCAGATTCACAATGGTAATAGACAGAAAAATATTTGGTTATGGCATTATCGGTTGGGTCATGCCTCTTTCGATTACTTAAAAAAATTATTTCCATCCCTATTTGATGACATTCCGGATCCTAGTTTTAAATGTAATGTTTATATCTTGGCCAAGAGCCACCGTACTTCATATCCTATAAATTTGAATACAAAAACAACAAAGTCATTTGAATTGATTCACTCAGATGTATGGGGACCTGCCCCAATTACTTCCAAATCTGGAACTCAGTAGTTTGTCATGTTTGTCGACGATTGCACCAGAATGACGTGGTTATACACTATGCAATACAAGAGTGATGTATGCCAAATATTCCCAGTTTTTATCACATGGTCAGCACTCAATTCTCCCTCCTAGTTAAAATCATTCGATCAGACAATGGTGGAGAGTATCTTAACTTTAAACTCTTGCGATTCTTTCACACCAATGGTATCCTCCATGAGACTACATGCCCACGCAGCCCACAACAAAATGGTGTGACAGAACGTAAAAATAGGCATATCCTCGAAACTACTAGAGCTTTTCTCATTGGTGCCCATGTCCCTCAACATTATTGGGTTGATGTCGTGACCTATGCAGTGTATCTCATAAATCGGATGCCATCCCAGTTCCTCACCTTCAAAACTCCCTTACAGGCTCTTACTCAATACTCTCTACTCCCCTCCCTACTACAGTTGGAACCTTGTGTGCTCGGATGTGTAGCTTATGTCCACCTGCACCAATATAGGGGAAGGAGTTGAACTGCCTAACACAAGGGAAGGAGTGGAAGCTAGTATACACACAACTAACAGTATAGGGAAAGGAGAAAATGAGTTCAGTTCACGGGATAATAGCAATGAAGGAGCAGAATACGTGTATAATGAAATAACCCCTTCCTCTCCACATCTCCATGTCCAAGATCGACCAGATATTTATGAGGTAAGTGACACTGAAAACTCTTCTTCTTCCCCTTTATTACCCACTTTACGTTACTCTTTGCCTCCTAGACAAAACCGAGTGAAACCACCTGACAGGTACTCCCCAAACGACAAAGTCAGTTATGCCATCACATAGTATGTCTCCACAGATAAATTGTTGACAGAACACGAAGCATTTGTACAAGAAATGGAAAATATAAAAATACCTACAAAAGTTGAAGAAGCCTTACAGAACCTGAAATGGGTAGAGGCAATGGAAGTTGAAATGGATGCACTACACAAAAAACAAAACATGGAGTATTGTTATCTTTAACCAGCTCAAAATTTTTAACCATGTGAGATCTTTAACTTAATTTGACTTGATTTAATAAAGATGAAGAGAATTCATACGATTTCAAAAGCTTTAACCATATACCATATAAGATATTTGACTTGACCTAATTTGATGAAGACAAAGATTGTAATTAAAAGGAATAATTATTCAAAAGACTAATTAAATTGTTATCCAACATTATGTCACACTAATTATTTTTTAGGTCAATAATTATATGCAATTCAATTCTTCAATTGAATTCAATTAATTAGTCCAATTAAATAAACATTAAACCCAAAAATCCAAAATCCAACCTTTCAATTCAAGAATTCCAACCCCGTTTTGATTTGATTGCAAATTTCCATGATGAACCCCTTATCCCAAAAAACTAGCCAAGTAAATTGATTGATTAAAACTCAAAATTTATAGTTAACAAGCCATTAAAAACCTAAAACTTTTAGTCACAACCATCCATTAAGTTTCTAGACTCTTAGCCTATAACTATGACTCCCTTTTTATTATAAAAATCAGCCTCCACACATAAAAGAAAACCACTTAAACAAACAAGAACAAGGCTAAACAAGTTTACTTAACAACTAAGGGAAAAACCATTCCAATTCTCATTATTTTTTCTAGCAAAATCTCCCACCTTTAAAACCTTACACCATCATCTTCATTAGCCACCAAAATCTATTCTTTCCAACCTCCATTTACAACAAGAACACTAAGGAAAAACACACACCAATCACTCGACAATACTAAAAAAATTCTATTTCTCCCTCTTCCACCTTCTCCAATCCACCATACACAAAAACATAAATAAATAAAAACTGGTGGTGACATAAACACACAAACCAAATAACAATCATCATAGCAATCATAATTTCTTTTTAATTTTTTTAAAGTTGTTTCTTTTTTTTATTTTGTAATGCAACAATTGGCTAGTTAAAAGCTTGAATTCATATATTTTTTGTAATTTGCTTTTATGGTGTAATCTCGTTATCATGACTCAAATTGAGAGTTTAGTTTGATAATAATTAGGCTTCATATTTTTCTTTTCTATTAAGTTAGCCTTGTCTCACAACCTAGATTGCGGGTTTACAGGCTTAACCCGACATGACTTAGATTACTATTATAATTTTTTCCTTTTTCCTTCAATAATGAGTTAGTTAAGAGTGAAGATTTTTTAAAAAAAATTCTTTCATTAAGTAATCTCATTCTCAGGACTCAATTCATAGGTTTTATGGGTTTACCCAAATTGACTCGAGTTATTTTTTTCCCCTTAAACTTTTTTGCGTATTTGGAATTGAGATTGCTAATTTATTTTTCTAAAGGTTGAAAAAAAAAAACGGTTTAAATTGATCTGATATGCATCTCTCACACTCCCCTCTTTTTTTTTTTTTTTAAATAATAATCATATAATAGCTCACCATCTCATTATTTAAAAAGGGTTTGGTCTAATATGTATATTTTATTTTATTTTATTATTGATTTTTTTAATGTAAATACTTTCTATTAATATCTTTATATTTTGGTTTATGTTTCTTTTTTTTAAATATCTAACCCACGGCATAATTTGAAGGAAGTATATAGTACTAATATAATCTTTAACTTTTCAAATTTGACCTAAATTTCAAGTTACATGATAACATAGAAAATGAGTCATAAAAATCCTTTGATATCATTGTCGTTTCTTGTTTACAATTTTTTTTTAAATCTCTTAAAAAATGAAAGATAATTGTAGAAGAATTGAAAAATACAACATATAGAATAAAACTTACCATGACTAGAAAACAATTGAAAATAGTTTCTAAAATATAGAAAGAAAACGCAAAAAAACCAACAATTATACCAAATGATCATTTTTTTTAATAAAATTAAAATCAATTTTCATTTTTTTATGTAAAAAAAACAAATTTCCCATTTGTTATGTAAAATGATGAAAAAAATAGATAGCAAACAAAAGAAATACAAATACAAAACACAAATAATTTTATTAAGAAATGTTGGGGCCTTGCTGGGCTGAATATACAGAAGCCATTAACCCATTTACCCAGTGTTGATCTCCAAAATTCTCAAAACCCTAGTTTGCTTGCGCTTGCTCGTCTCCCTATATAATTAGCATATCCTGTCAGCCTCTCTTCCTAAAAACAGAAAAAAAAAAAACTTAGAAAACAGCAGCAGCACCTCTCTTCTCCGTCCAAGCAATGGCCACCGAGACCCTTATTCTTCGCGGCACCATGAGAGCCCACACTGACCAGGTCACTGCAATAGCTACACCAATTGACAACAGTGACATGATTGTCAGTTCATCCCGCGACAAGTCCATCATTCTTTGGCACTTGACCAAAGATGAAAAAACCTATGGTGTCGCTCGCCGTCGTTTGACTGGTCACTCCCACTTCGTCCAAGACGTTGTTCTCTCCTCCGATGGTCAGTTCGCTTTGTCCGGTTCCTGGGACGGCGAGCTCCGCCTCTGGGACTTGGCTACTGGTGTATCTGCTCGCCGATTCGTCGGCCACACCAAGGATGTACTGTCTGTTGCCTTCTCTTTTGATAACCGACAGATCGTTTCTGCTTCGAGAGATAAGACAATCAAGCTGTGGAATACTCTTGGTGAATGCAAGTATACCATTCAAGAGGCTGAATCTCATACCGACTGGGTTTCGTGTGTGCGTTTTAGTCCTAATACGTTGCAGCCCACAATTGTTTCTGCTTCATGGGACAAAACAGTGAAGGTTTGGAATTTGACTAACTGTAAGCTGAGGTCTACCCTTGCAGGCCATGGTGGGTATGTGAACACGGTGGCTGTTTCTCCAGATGGGTCATTGTGTGCAAGTGGAGGGAAAGACGGGGTGATTTTGTTGTGGGATTTGGCTGAAGGAAAGAAGCTTTATAGTTTGGATGCAGGTGCAGTGATTAATGCGTTGTGCTTTAGTCCTAATAGGTACTGGCTATGTGCTGCAACGGAGAATAGCATTAAGATTTGGGATCTGGAGAGTAAGATGGTTGTTGATGATTTGAAGGTTGATCTCAAAGCAGAAGCTGAGAAATCTGAGGCTACCACCGCAACTGCTGTCAGTACAACGAAGAAGGTATTGCATTCTTTTGCCCGTTGTTTCGTGGTTTTAATTTTCAGTTTATGTAGTGGTTAAAAATAGGGTGTTATATTGGCTGAATCTGGATGGCAACTTGATAATTTTCTTGTCTATCTAAGATGAACTGGAAGTGTTGAATTGAACGAGTGCTTGATTTTCTGAAGATTCTTAAGTTTTTTGCTGTAGTGTTTCCAATTCTTACATGTGCCAATCTGGGTGGATGTTATGTTAATTGCAACCTAGAAGCTGTTATTTTCATATGTATTGGTTGGACTTGCCACGCTAATTGTTTTATTTATCTATTCATTTTTATAGGTTAGGATGGTTAATCTTTTGTGTCATCGTCTTTTTTTCTGGGGGACATTGGAAATGGTTTATCAAATACGTATTCTTGGTTTGTTTACAACTTGTAAACCATAGAGTGACGTCTCAGTCTCATTCGGGCTCACCCATTTCGATCATCTGGGATGCTCGATATCCGGCTGCCTCAAAAGACTATTTCTTTTGATTGTATGCTTTAGCAGATTGTAGTGAAACTGTGGATTCAGAATTGACTATCACTGGCGCCTCCAGTTCTTCATACCTGTAGGATTACTTGAGATAAAGAGATAATGGTGGCATATGTGTGCATGTATTTTT
This sequence comes from Salix viminalis, assembly GCA_029228465.1. NCBI lineage: Eukaryota > Viridiplantae > Streptophyta > Magnoliopsida > Malpighiales > Salicaceae > Salix > Salix viminalis. Next base: position 7,726,528 of record CM055437.1, read on the forward strand.
TCGCGCAACTAGAAAAAAGCAATCCCAATTAACATCGTCTTGCTTTGTGTTTTGTAGATATACTGCACATGCTTGAACTGGAGTGCTGATGGAAGCACCTTGTTCAGTGGTTATACCGATGGTGTTATCAGAGTCTGGGGAGTTGGTCGCTATTAGGAGGCTTTGAGCAGGTGCAAGGCACCTTCTTTTTGTTTGATGATAAAGCTAACGCTTTTTTTTTAAAATTTCTTTAGTAGCTTAAGACCTATTTAAGATTTTATTGGAACTATTGGATCTTGTTCTCACTCTATGTTATACTTTTGTTCGAGCCCCTGCAATATTTTTGTTTTTGATATCACATATTAGATGCGTTTCCCTTGAATTTCATATCAGTAGAAGTGGTTTCTCAGATTATTGCTTTCGATTATCCCGTCCGATTGGCCTTACAGATATTATTATAGCGTGTGCATCGTGAAAATTGATGCTGAGTGTATTTTGTTTCAAGTAATCTGGTGAAGGTGTCGTTTATATTTCTGTAGCTGTATATGATATGCAGTGTTTCTAGTCCCTGGAGCTACTTGCAGAGTCTACCCTTTAGAACAAGAGGGAGAGATGGCATTTATAAACAATCAATGTGTCATTGGCATGAATGTCTCGATGGTGTTGTTCCAAAACAAATTCTCCGGGGAGCAATGAATTAAGGGAGAGGTTAAGCGCCTATAAAAAGATGGAAATTTTTTATTTTGATTTTGTTTTATGGTTTTGGATTATTTTAATGTGTTGGTATTAATTTTTTTAAATTTTGTTTCAGCATATTTCTGAACAAAAAAATAGATAGAAAAATAGTTTCCAAACAGTTTAAGTGTTAAGGTATTTGATTAATTCAATTCTGATTGACAAAAATTAATTGGAAATAGAGTGCAAACTCTACTGAATGTATAAAACCTCTCTCCGGTGTTATTGCTTCTCTATAATGATGTTATTGCTTCTCTATAATGCAAGCCAAGCAAGCATAGAACGGGAGGCAAAATCATATCAGGGTTAAAAAATTAAATTACCTGTAAATAGCAAAAAAAAATTGTTTGAAATCTATTGTTGCTTGGTCTTTTTACTTTTTTTTTTAAATAAAATAAATAAATTATCTCTAATAACAAAAAATTCTGAATCTTCAGTCTCGTTTTGTTTAGCCGAAACATTCAAAATATTTTATACCAGTAACAATATGAGATAAAATATATTGTTTTTATCTAAATTTAATTTTTAGTCCGGCAGAAATATTTGCTATTTTGGCTTTGAAAAAAAAAGAATTAAATTGAAAAAACGGTCGCTGGTGAAGGAAAGAGACCAAGCCCGTCGCTGGTGAAGCTGAGACAGAAGTGGTGGGAGTGATTGATGTGGTGGGAGTGATTTTATTTTTTAATATTTTAGGTGATAAGTGGAAATTATTCAAGGAATCATAAATTTTATGATTTTAGTTCTAGAAGAAAATATTTAGGTGCTGATTTGAATTTCCATAAAAAAATTAATAATTTGGTAGATTTTTTTCGTGGAGAGGTTTTGAATGCTTTATTAATTAATTAAGGTGTACATGTTATTTATTTGTTTGGTAATTTTTTTTTTTTTTTACTTAGTAATCTCGTCAACAAATATATAAATTATTGAACAAAACGACTGTATAAAAAATAATCAACTAAACTTTGATAATATTATTGCTTTTAATAAATATCTTAGAAATAGCAAAGGAAGATGAAAGTAACGAGGTTGATTTTAGTTTAAATAGCACGTCAATAGAATATTTTTTTTTAATTTGTTAGTTTTTATTTAATGAAATTCTATGGACATAATTATTTTATAATGTATTTTAAGTTATTTTAAATCATGTAAGAACCTTAACTAACGAAGTTTTATGGCCATAACTGTGTTGTATTCTATTCGAAAATATTTTACTTATGATCTTATGATTTTTCTACCAAAATGATTTTAGTTGTGATTTTATGATTTTTGTACGAAAATATTGAGAATATGTTTATTTGACTTTGTGTTTGTATTATATAATTTAAAGTTAATTTATCTTGAATTTGAATTATATTTGTTAAATTAATATTTTAATTTTTTTCATATATATAATTAATTAATTATATAAGCAGTACAACCTCAAAACAACGCGTTGAAACGCTCTGAAACTGAAATATTTTATTTCAATTAAAAAAATAAAACAGCGACCGAAACGAAACTGTCAACTTTGCTTTGAGGTTTTTTTGTTATTAACATTTATGGGATAAGGGTTGATTTGATAATTTACAAAAATCAAATATCAGAAAAACAAATGATCAACGCGTGGACTGAAATGTCAACGCGTGGATGTGTCAACTGGGCTCAGGCAACGCATATAGATCGCTCGTTGACTTATAAACACTAGATTCTAAGATGACATTAACGTGTTGGATTTTTCAATCTTTTTAGAGCATCTCCAATTGGAGGAGGCATTTTGGAGAGTCAAATCTTTAAAATGGATGTTTGAATAGTATATTTATGACTTTTTTGTTGATGTATGCTTCAATAGTAAAAGCCATTTTGGAGAGCCATTTTTTTTTTATATATTATTTTAAATATAGTACAATTATTTTGTATGTAGTTTAATTATACAATTAATAGGAATAAAATATATAATTAAATAATTATTTTTAAAAAACCTTCCAACAATATAATTATTATTTTGTATATAATTTTTTATTATTGTTGAGGTATTTTTAAATAAAAACAAAAACAAAATTTTTTGATATATTTATTTTCTAATATATATATATATATATATATCACGTCAACCTTCTCCTTTCCCTTTCCCTTTCCCTTTCCGCAGCCCCAGCCCCAGCCCTAAGCTTCACACACACACAGAGCACTCCCTTCTCCCACCACACCCCCCGATCCTCCCCCAAACCAAGGTACCAAAGTATGCCCCAAGCTTCACACACACACACAACACTCTCTTCTCCCACCCCTACACAGAAAGCACCCACCGATCCTTCTCCAGACCAAGGTTACCAAGGTATGGGTTTTTAATTTTTGCCTTCTCTCTCAACACATGTAGGAATGGCTTCGGAGGCAAAAAAAAGCCATTTTGGCTACTAGGATGCCTCTCCCGCTGGAGACAACAATAGGAACGAAAATAGCCAAAAACTAAATTTTTTGGCTTTAGATGCTGGGATAGCTCTCCTGCTGGAGATGCCCTTAGACCAACCATTGGACTTGATTTTTCTTTAGCCTTCTATAGGGTACCTCGTTCTAAGCAAAATTGTTTTACACTCAATCTTGATTTATTCATTTTTTTTCAATTTAATCCCTCAATTTTTTTTTATTTCATTTGATGTCTGTTTGAGAGTGTGGTTGATGTTACTTTTAAAAATTTTTTATGTTAAAAAATACATTAAAATGATATATTTTTTTAAAAATCATTTTTGACATTAGCACATCAAAATGATATAAAAACAATATTTTTTTTTAATTTAAAGTAAAAAATAAAAATAAAAAATTTCATTTTTTTTAAAAAACGCTTTCCAAAACGCATTTCCAAACACCCCCTTAATATTAATACCAGATTCAATTCTTGTTCTTTTGGTTACTATTATTTTTGTTTTATTTTAGTTTTCAATTTCATTCTTCATTGTTTTATGTCCTTTAATTTTTGTACCAAATTTAATTCTTGTTCTTTTAATTACTATTCATTTTAAAAAATCAGATGGTTGGAAGTTCTATATTTCATTTAATATTAATACCAGATTTAGTCCTTATTCTTTTAATTTTTTTTTGTTTTATTTTATTTTCAATTCCATCCCTCATTGTTTTATGTCATTTAATTATTGTACTAATGATTCTTTTTTCCTTTTTCCTTTTCTTATGAAAAGGGGAACCTTGTGTCCCATGTTTTTATGTCAAATATTTTTGAAAAATATATATATGAAAACTATAACTCATTTTGCATTCAATTGAAAAGTCTTGCAAATTCAGGGACCATTTTTAAAAAGAATGAAGTTGAAGGGTTTAAATTCTTCCAATGACCTAATTGAAAGGTTTTATATTCAAGAGCTTAGAAGGATTAAAAATAATGACGAAGCACGAGACACCTATCTAATAAAAACAATTTATCGATAAAATAAATTAAACCTCAAAGCATAGTATTAAACATTAAAAACTAAACCAAAGATATTGATGTTAAGACAATATACCATGATCATTAGCAAGAACATTATCCAAGAAGACTTCCCAACCCTTGTAAACCCTGAGAAAAATCTCTCCTAAGTAGTCTAGCAATATGATTTCTCTTTGACATTCATGTGAATCTTCTATCAACAATAAAATAATATATATAAAAACTCAAACTCGCATCCAAACTAATTTGGATATCCGTATTAATAAAAAAAAAATCAAACTCAGAGTACATGGATAATGCATATTCTAACATTGAAATGGATATGGTCTATATAAATCACATTCAATGTTTATTTCCACGATTGCAACCACCTAATTAATTGTTCATCAAACCCTAGGCCTGACATGCGATGCCAATTGATTTACTTCCCTGTCCAGTTGTGCATAAATATGAAAATGGCTGGTTGAGACACCCACCAGCCAAGTTATTCTCTACTTCTTCTGAAAAAATCGGCATACGAATTCATGATGATGGAGCCTCATATCTAAATATATTTTGCATTAAAGTTGAAATATTGGAAGGCAAAGTTGGCTGGATAGAGAACTTATCGTGATCTCTCTGTTAGAAAATAATATAAATTATATTATGAGATCTCACTTATAAGCTTAAGTTTTTAGATGAGATGGTTTCTTAACATGATATTAGAGCTTTATTGATCCCAGCGGTCACGAGTTCGAATCTCACCACCCCTATTCTATTTGATAAAAATCAAACACAAGGTAATGTAGGTCTGTGCAAGTTTCAAGCCCAACATGCTTTCACTTGAGGGGGTGTATTAGAGAATAATATAAATCATATTCTGGGACCTTACTTAGAAGCTTAAGCTTTTAGGTGAGATGATTTCTTAACACTCTCCCTTCCACCTAGAAAATTTACAGTATGAATCTATCGTAAAGCTTGTAAGAAGCAAGAAATCTGGTCCTAAAAAAGCTAATTTAATTGCATATGAAAAACATTGCCAATGTATACTCATTTATATTATATATTAGAACAATATAATGATGATTTTGCCATTCTAGTAAAAACTTATTTAATGTTAAGATCCATGTTTAATTTTTTTTTCCAAACCTTAAAATTAATATTCAAGAGGATTTACTAATTTATTTTAATATAAATAAAGTGTGAGTTTCTAAAATTGCATCGAAGAAATAGTAATCTTGATTAAATACAAGTACAAGAATGCCTTTTGCCATTAAAAAGATTTATATTTGGGCATAAATGATGTGTGCTTGTTATCTATAAATGATTTTTTTTCTCAAGTAAAATATATTTTTAATAATATTCGAAATACACTCGAAATTAAAGAGTGAGCGAGGTGCAAACACAACTACTTTCAATTAATAAAGAGAAAATGGGGCACGATTCGTTCAGAGACTGAGCCGAAGCAATTTATTTCGACAAGATATTTCTACGATCTGATCCTAAATTGGATGGGATTCCATGCAAGCAATTGTGTCGTCTCTGTCCCTCCATTAATTAATAGTTATTACAGAGTTTTCCACAGGCAGCAAGTGTCTGGCTGTGGAAATTACTAGACGTATACGTGGAGAAAAAACATGTATAAAATTAAAAAAATAAATATTTAATAAAAATAAATTTAAAAAAGAGAGAGTTGTTATCTGGAACTTAAAACGACTCCAGATTTGATCATCTCTGCAGAATTATGGTGTTTTCCCCCGCTGATTTGCCCTAGAAAAGGTATCGTTCCTTGTATTTTTCTGGGTTTTATGTAAGGGCTGAGACCTCCTATTATGTTGCTTTCGATGAATCAAATCTTTTCATTCACCAAAAAATAATTTGTAATTAGTAGTTGAGCTGAGCGTTTTATTTTAGACACGTCGAGTGACATTTTTTCGACAATTAAATTTGATTTATTTATTAAAAAATATTATTGACTCATTAAGTTTTATAAAATATTTTACAAGCAATATCTCTTAATAATATTAACCTTCTCATTATAATTGTTACTGTCTTCATTGCCGCAACCACCACCGCCTCGTCATCACTCTATCATCTTTATTGTCATCACTTTCTTAGCCCCACAAACACGGTCAACTCTACAAGAATCACCAAATATTTTTAAGATATAATGAATATAATAATAATAATAAAAATAACCATTCGTGATTAAGTTTGTTTGGTTGATGAGTTCATTTTACACCAAAACTCATGGTATTATTCAACATAAAATTTATGAAAGAATGTAATAAGAAAATATCTTTTTAATGCAATAATTAAAATCTAAATATACTTGGTTTTGTTTTATTAAAGTAAATAACAATTTTATTACACTATAATTTCATACTATACTTAACCTGTTATTTGAAAAATAACAATGTACAGAAAGAATATTCAAATTAGTTTTCAAGACGATAATTAGTCCTTTCAATAATTTAAATGATAAAGAAAATCCTTTGATATCTTATGCGCATAAAACATCGAGTCACCATAAATAAATAGAACAACATGTCATTTTTTTTTTCTTAATGAAAAGATTTGATTCATCGAGTCACGTAAGCCCTCTCTTTTTTAGCCCCACAAACATGTCACATTACTATACCCTGGTAATGAAAAAATCAATTTGTTTTTTCTATTAAAATCAATCTCCTCCATTTAACTAAAAACAATCACTAGACTTTATAAAAAAAAAATTACGGGGAAATTATTAAAAATAAGAAGTGAATTTGCATAGGGTAGTACCATGTGGTGGTTATTTGAAGATTATTATATATTTGATGTATGGTTTTCTTTTTTTATTTGAATGCATCTATTTTTATTTTTACTATTTGAGTGAGGAATTTTTTATATATATAATCAAGTGATCCTGTTAGATTATGTCAAAATGCAATATGATTTTGATAGTTAAATCGACATGTAGTAGGCTAACTTGCACATCAAGTATATATGGATTTTATTTTTGAGTTCTTAAAGTTTTTTTTCTTGAACGTATCCACAAAAAATATTTTTCATAGAATTTATTGTCATTTTATTTTTGAAGATGTAAAAACGAAATTATTTGGCAAAAAATTAAAAACGAAATTATTTGGCAAAAAAAATTCATGATGCTAATTGATGTTAATATCACAGCTTTTATTACAAAAGATGCAAGCTTTGAGGCAAACAAATAAAATCGTATGCTGAAGACATGTGCTTGTAATAGTAAAATACTATATATATTTTAAAAAAATATTTTTAATATTAACATATTAAAATGACCACAAAACACAAAAAAATATTAATTTTCCTATATCTAGTTTGTATTTTCTATTTTCAACTAATATGTGCTTAATGAATCTCTTTAAAGGCATAGGGTTGAAATACCATTGTGTATTACTTTGGTTCTTTAAAAAAGGTTTTTGTTAAGTGAAGTTGAATACCATTCAAATATGATTTTAATATATATTAGAAGTGTACACATCAAAATTGTAAAAATAAAATAAAATAAAATAAAATAATAATCCCAAATAAAAAAAATAACAATAAAAAAAATATAAAAGGGGTTAGTGTGGAATTCAAGGTGGATAAAGAGAAAAAAAATTCCAAGATAATGATTTTATTACTAGGTTGTCACCGTATTATAACCTAAATCACAAGTTTTGTGAATTAACTAAGTTGACTGAGTTTTTATTTTAATTCTCAAATTGACATATTTTATCCAATTTAATCATTTGATATTGTGTTTGATTGAGAATAAGATTCTATAATTTATTTTGATTTGATTTTTAATAAGTTATCTCCACCTCATGATCTAAGAATAATGCTTAACAGATTAACTGATATTCAATCATTCAACATCGAGTTTGACAAGGTTGTTTAAAAATTAAGCTTTACAATTTGTTTTAATTTTCTCTTTATAGAGTTATCTGAGTCTTATGGTTAGCGTCACAAATTGGTAGGTTAACTCGAGTTAAATGAAGATTTTTTTTATAGATATTAACTTGGGTTTTTGACTCTCGTCATGAGTTTAACGTATTGACTTGATTTTTTTTTTTATTTTCTTCTTTTTTAATCTCTTTCTTCAACATTAAATTTATTGAAAATTGAACATTGTAATTTATATCAATTTGCTTTCAATGGTGATATCTCAGTCTTATGACCCGTGTAGTAATTTTAACAGGTTAATTCAAGCCATTTTTTAAGTATTTCCTAATTTCTTTTTATTCAATTTCATTATATAGCATTGAGTTGATTGAAAACTAAAATTCATAATTTATTTTGATTTGGTTTTAATGGGGTGATCCAAAACAACTTATCTTGATATTAAGAAAATAATTATTTTAAAAAATAATTTGTGTCAAATTATATTTTTATAGGCCGTTTGAGTTGTTTTTGGACCCATAAACTGAATTACATTGGACGAAACCCCCCATGGTTTAATTTTTTTTTCTACTAAAAAAACAATAGCAACATTTGGATATTCTTTTTATTTTCATGAAAAACTGGATCCGCTCTATAACATAGTGCATGTCAATGACGGCGCATGTTTAACTTTACCAATGATAGGCAACTACGATCTCGCTTGACATTGCAATCTAACTATGCATTTTTAATTTCAAATTAATTAATTTAATTTAATTTTATATCATTTTGATATATTGACATAATGTTGAAATAATTTTTTAAAATATTTTAATATATATATATACATATATTATTAAAAAACTTACATAATATACTCCGAGAGTAAAATTATTTATTATTTAAAATAAATATTATTAGACTGAAATAGAATGACTGAAACAAAACCGGAGTATTTCGACCGAAATTTAACAAAAAAAAATTCAGAACAAGACAAAATTTAAACTAAGACAATGAATTTTTACTAGCATACCATTAAGCCAAAACGAGATTGATAACCCAGAAGTACTACCAAATATAACCGTAGGCATTTAATGAACTAAAAGAGCCGTAGGGATGCACCAAAACTTAATTTGGCCCTACACCAACTACAAAAGTCAGCGTAACTATTAATTTTAAAATGTAGTGTACCAGTTAGCCACTTTCCAATTTAAGTACGTTCCTTTTCATTTATTCTTATATATCTCACTCTTCCCCCCCATTTTTGGCTGTGAAGAAAACTTAAAGCAGCATAGGCTTAGCCAGAACCATCATCTTTTTGCATACTAAATAGCTCCCACATAATAAAGCCGCCATGGCAGCTTCTCTATCCTCCTCCTCCTTCATTCATCCTCAGCTGAGGCATATTGTTTCCAAAATGACTCTTTTTGACACCCTGTTGTTCTTTGTAAGTACCTCCATTTTCTCTGCTCATTTGATTGCATGCCTGCTCGTTCTATGATTGATGTGTTTGCTTGCATGCCTGAATTCACTAGGTTATACATTTCGTGGACAAGCTGGGGTTCTGGCACAGATTACCAGTTCTTTTGGGACTCGCGTATTTGGGAATTAGAAGGCATCTGCACCAGCGTTACAATCTCTTGCATGTTGGAGGGATCAATGGTCAGAAATACGAGACTGAAGAGTTTTCTTATCGAACGGCTGATGGGAAATGCAATCACCCTGGTGATGACATTATTGGCAGCCAAGGAACTTGTTTTTGGTCGCAACATGCCTCCTGCAAATTCAAGATATGGGGTAAGTTTAGTGATCAAAGCTTAAACTTCTGGTTGCTTGGAATTCATTGTTAATTAAGAAAACAAATCCTTAATCACCCTTTAAGCATAGTTGTCTTTTAGAGATGCAAAGACGTAAACAGAATAGGTAGTGGCTCTCCAAGTTTAGATTTGTTTTTTTAATGGTAATTTCGTGTTTAGGTTTGTATTTCATAAAACTCACCCTTGTATTTCTCCACGTTCATTTCAAACATATAAAACCTCTAGTTGTTTCAGTGAGTTGAAAGCGAGGTAGCTACTAATTAAAAGATCTACTAAAATAATAGCAAAAAACTGCTCAAACGAAGAATCAAAAAAGAGTCTAAAATTAATATAAACAAAATGAAACCAATAACTATCATAATTATTTTTGGCAATAAAAGTTCTGTAGACTTTGGATACACATATTTACAAGTGATGAAAAATAGTAAAAGATTAATTTATATATTTTGTTATAATTATATAATTTGGTTCGAGAGATGGTAATATATATAAACAACGCTGTAAAACATGATATGGTGCTCTAGCATATACATTTAAGATGTTTGATTGTCTTTGCAGTTGCTGGATCCTCATCCAACAGTTGTGGCCAACAAGCTTTTGGCAAGGAATAAGTTCATAGACAATGGGAAACAATTCAACATGATAGCCTGCTCATGGATACAATTCATGATTCATGACTGGATTGATCATATGGAGGACACCCAACAGGTTCTCATTGTCAAAATTATTTCTCCAACATTTTTTTTTTGTTTTTTTACCGAAATTAAGAAAATATACAAGGATCCTATATTGGACTCCCCTCAGAGAACTTCAACTAGGAAAACTGACGTTTAACACGTTAGCAGGTTGAACTTCAAGCACCTGATAAAATAGCAGATGGGTGTCCATTGAAGTCGTTCAAATTCTACAAGACAAAGAAAGTTTCAACAGGTTCAGCATATACGAAGACTGGATCTCTAAACACAAGGACTCCTTGGTGGTAAGTCTTCCTCATGAAATTAGCGTTTACTGGCATGAAGACAAGAAAGTTCAGGATTCTATGTGTTAGAGAATAATATAAATCATATTTTAGGTTTTCACCTAACAATTTAAGTTTTTAGATGATATGCTATCAGAGTTTTATTGACCCAGCGGTCATGAGTTTGAATATCACCATCTCTATTATATTTGACAAAAATCAAGTACAAGATAGTATGAGTCTATGCAAGTTTCAAGCCCAAAAGGTTTTCAATTAAAGGTATGTGTTAGAGAATAATATAAATCATATTCTGGAGCCTCACCTAACAATTTAAATTTTTAGATGAGATGATTCTTGACACTATGAATTGAACAAATAATGTCATTATTTTAACCTTTACAAATTTGTCTGCTTAATTCTTCTAATTTGAGCAGGGATGGAAGTGTGATTTATGGGAATAATGAGGATGGGATGAGAAAAGTTAGGACATTCAAAGATGGGAGATTAAGGATTGCAGAAGATGGACTTCTTGAGCATGATGAGAATGGGATTCCCATCTCAGGAGATATCAGGAATTTCTGGGCAGGCTTTTCTTTATTACAAGCCTTATTTGTCAAAGAACATAATGCTGTCTGTGACATGCTTAAAGCAAGTGCTCATTCTTTCTCCATTTGTTCGTTTTAAGTTTGTCAATACATTTGTTTTGCTGACGCTCCGGTTGATTATCCTTCTGTTTTCAGGAAAATTACCCTGGTTTTGATGATGAAAAGCTGTATCGACATGCCAGATTGGTTACTTCAGCTGTCCTTGCCAAAATTCACACCATTGATTGGACTGTAGAGCTCCTTAGGACTGATACTCTCCTTGCAGGGATGAGGATCAATTGGTGAGATGATTATTCCAGTTTCTTTCAGGCTTATCGTAATTAATCAAAGCCAAAACATCTTCGCAGATGATTTCATGTCACATTTACAGTCAAGTTACTGAATTATGTTTGGCACAGGTATGGATTTTTGGGGAAGAAAATTAAGGATTTATTCGGGCACATTGGTGGCCCGGTACTGAGTGGATTGGTTGGTCTTAGGCGACCAAGAGATCATGGTGTTCCCTATTCATTGACCGAAGAGTTCGTGAGTGTCTACAGAATGCATTCATTACTGCCTGAAAAACTCATCCTGAGAGACACCCATTCCACAGCTTCAGAATATGAATGCCCTCCAGTAGTTGAAGAGTACTTGTCTTTCCCTCTTCTTTCTTCGTATGCTAAATTGCATCATTAGAAGTTTTAGACATTGTTTGGTAGATAATTTTTGAAAAATCATATAAGGATACCTAACCAATCTGCTTCTCTACCTTTTGTTTCTCTGTAATATTAACTCACAGTAGAAAGAATTTAAGAGCATGGTGATCATTCTGAATTTCGTTGTAAAACATCATTTCCAATAGCTGCTATCAGTGATAGAAGTTATTATCTTTCAGACACTGGTTCCATCATGATGTATCAAATTCTTGACGAGTAAGACTAAGTCTATTTAATTTATATGATGAATTAGGGTGCCGATGGGGGAAATGGCTGGAAAAGATGGGGAGATGAGATTGTCAGAAGTAGGAATGGAGCAGATGCTGGTATCGATGGGTCATCAGGCATGTGGAGCTCTCAAATTGTGGAACTATCCATCATGGATGAGAAACCTTGTTCCCCATGATATTAATGGAGAAGAAAGACCAGATCAAGTTGATATGGCTGCTATGGAAAGTAATTCACTTGCACACTCAGAAAATCTTCATTTTGTTATTTACTTTAATCATCTCATTTAAAAACTTAAGCTGTTAGGTAAGACTCCAAAATATGATTTATATTATTCTCCAACACGCCCTCTCAAATGAAAATCTTTTGACCTTGAAACTTGCATATATGCCCATACTACCTTGTGCTTGAATTGTATCAAATAGAACGAGCATGGTGAAATTCGAACTTGTTACCGCTGGGTTAACAAGGTTCTGGTACCATGTTAAGAACTATTGGAGGTTCCACCGAGATGGTTTCTTGACACTTTCTTTTTCAAGCATTGGTTTGATTCCCTCATAATCAAAGTGTTTACATAAGTTTTTGTTGAATAGTTTATAGAGATAGGGAGAGAGGAGTCGCTCGTTACAATGAATTCAGGAGGAACTTACTGATGATCCCTATCAGCAGCTGGGAAGATTTGACAGATGAAGAAGAAGTTATAGAAGCTCTTCACGATGTGTACGGAAATGATGTCGAAAAACTAGATTTGCTGATAGGCTTACATGCAGAAAAGAAAATCAAAGGCTTTGCGATAAGCGAGACTGCTTTCTTTATCTTCTTACTTATTGCCTCAAGGTATGCTCTTCGCCATATAGAATGATCTCCACCTGCATTTCTTTCTCTAATCGATATAGATAATATCAGGAGGCTAGAATCTGATCGTTTCTTCACCACCAATTTCAACTCTCGAACCTACACCGAGAAAGGCCTCGAATGGGTTAACAAGACAGAGACCCTCAAGGATGTGATCGATCGCCATTTCCCTGGCATGACAAAGAAATGGATGAAGTGTACGAGTGCATTTTCAGTCTGGGATTCAGAAGCCTAATCAAACAACCTACATTCCCTCTGTATCTAAGACCAGCCCCATGAAATGTTTTCTTTGAAAATTTATTTTGTATACAATAATAATTTTGCCAAGACAATCTCATTTATGTAGGAGAAAATAATCGTGTGCCATTATGTTTCTGAGATCGTTGAAGTCCTTGTTTGACGTAGTTGAGGTCGTAAAGTTTAGGAGATTTTTGTTCGTCTCTTTATGTATTTAAATTCTCCCATCGAAAGGTTAATTCAGTAGAGGTTCTACATCTAGTTCCTTCGAACACATATTCTTAGCAAAGTATTTGACGAGGCATGAACCTGTGTTTATACGTAGACCATTACAGGACAGGAAGCTTTTGTTTCCCGACAACCAGTTTTAAAATCAACAGAAAACTTGATCACCAAAGAAACTGTTACCATCTTCATCCGTTAGAAATTTGACTTTTCGGCATAGCAGTTTTATTCTTTAGGAAAAAGGAGTTTGAAGCCTCTTTCTTTATTAGTGATGCAAATGTAGGTGTTTCTGATTATTAAACGTATAAAATATTAATGATAAGAAACACCCTTTATTAATTTAATTAATCACCTAAGTTATCTCCTGTGAAGAACACGTATAAAACCCTATACAATCTTCAACATCCCACCATCAAACATAAAACAAAATAAAAAAGCTATGAAGCTTTCTAACATGATCTCATCATGGCTCATGTGCCTGGCTTTGATCATTTGCGTGGTTCTAACAAGTCATGTTGAGGCTATTCGATATATTAATCCAGGAGATCTTGACAAATGCAACGTGCCTGGACACCGACCGGAAGATTGCCGGCCTCCTCCTCGCCCACCGTTGAATACACCACGTCGCCCTTGTTTAAAGAAAGATCGATGCCGGGGTGGTGATAAACAAAGTCTAGTCTCGGAGCAACGTGGAAATGAAAATCTTCCATTCTTGGGATCTTCCTACTCTCCAAATGAATCTCCAAATTAGCAAAGCCACCTGAGCTGACTCCAGTTTATGCCCCACTAGCCAATAAGTAGAAAAGGATCTGCATGATAGAGGGATATATATGCACACTAGCATTGTAAAGGTCCAATTTTAAAAAAAATTAATCAAATAAATAGAGTTAAGGAATAAGATGATATTTTTCTTACTGGTGGATATTGATTATTACAAAACTTCTATGTTGTTTGAGATTTAAGAATAAATTCAATGAATTACTAAAAAAAAATATGTTTAGAATTTGTTTTTCAATTTCCTAACACTAAATACATCTGGTAGAATATGAACTCTTAGTCACCATAAAATTTCTCAATTTCTCATTGATAATTATAATTGGCTACGAAAAGGGGTTGATAAATAATCAATCTTAACTCATATTTTTATTTATTTATTAATGTTGACTGATTATTATTTTTTTTTAAAATGTTGTTGCCGCTTATTCATGTAGCATGGAATTTGTAAATTCAAATAGCGAAGAGAAGTTGTTGTATTCGTACTCATTTATGCACACAATTGATCTCCTTAGAGTCTATTCAGCAAAGTGTTTTATATAAATAAATAAATTTTTATTTTTATTTTTAATGTACTCGAGTCCATTTCTTTTGCCGCATTTACATGTATTATCAATTTTGAATTTAGAGAAAGGCATACAGGTACCTGAAGATTATTCAGGATCGATCTTTCATAGACGCTCTTGTAGTTTTCCATCATGCCAGAATATATGTAAATTGTAAAATATATCATTTCAAAATGATTTATTTCCTCATCCTTATTACCTTTCAAACCTAATTATTATAATTTTGCATTTGATGGAGATATGATTCTATCACTAGGTCATTTGAGCACATGAAACTGCATGTAGAACATTGTCATGTTTATTTCCTAATTACTAAAGATAATCATAATTTATCTTTTAATTAGTTGTGATTAAATTATTGTAATTATTTTGTTATGTACCATGTTTATCTCTTACTATGTTTATGAGAATATGAACAAGTTTGTACAAAGGGATATAAATCCCACGTGTGTATAATATTAAAATTGTAGATACAAAATTAATCAATTTCTCAAATATTCACGGTCAGATCAAGTTTCTAAATCCTTTAAAACTCATAAAATCAAATTATCCCTCAATACCATTGCTACTGAATCAATAGATCTCACCACTAAATCAATCACCACATCATCCTCTCCTATTATACATGTCCGATTTCGAAAATTCAGACTTCAATGTTGGCATAATCGTCACCGAAAATCAATTATGACACTTGGTCCCAAATCATCGAAAGTGCATGTTGTTGGTCGTGAGAATCTGGATTATATACTTTGTGACTCACTTCAACCGGAAACAAAAGACCCCTTTTACTCCAAGTGGTATGCTGAAAATCAAAAAGTTAAAAGATAGTTACTCACATCATTGACATCAGTGAGCATGAAGAGGTGTTTTCACTTGCATTCTACTCGTGAAATTTGGAAACACTTTTACTAAAGCATTGTATGATGGATCATGTGAAACATAAATCTTTACCCTTGATCAAATGTGCCCTTTTTTTTAATCAGGTCGTTCTCTTTCTATATATTATGGTGAGCTAGTTGAAATATTTCAAGAACTTGATTGGTGTGACAAAGTTAACATGAGGGATCCTGATGACATCATTATGTATAAAGCATTTGTTGATAAATTTAGGATACATATCTTCTTAAATGTTCTTGATGTTGAATTTGAACAAATGCGAGGAGAAATCCTTAGCATGGATATAAGTTTGGATCTTAAGTGCACACATGCATATGTCCATCATGAAGCAAACCATCAAACTCTTATGACTGGTGAGGTGACTGTCTCTGATTTTATGGTCATGTTAGCTCGTCGAAACACACCACCTATAAGAGAAGATAACACTATTACTACTCTATCTTCTTCAATAATAACATTTCATAGTTTGGATATTAGAAATAAATAGTATAGCTTATCTAGATATTGTACTCATTGTGGAGACACGAGACATACTAGAATTGAATGTCGCCGTGTCTTCCTATCAAGAATCCAAGGTTCATGACACATGCAGCAGGGGATATGCAAAATAAGCTGCCAAGGCTTTGCTGGGATATGCTCAAATATAAGATTTCGAGGGCCCAGTAAGGAATTCTACCTAGCAAATAGCTTCAATATATAAATCTTGATCATCTTGATAGAGTGGGAAATTCAATTTTGTACGACGAAATACTCATCAAGAAAGAATACTACAAAACATTTTAAAGTTATTTGATACAACAATTCCCACTTCAAATTAAGCAATTTCTTGATCATCTTCTGCACCTTTGTTCTTTAAGCTTTACCTCTACGCATCGAAAAGTTAATTCAGTAGAGGTTCTACATATTCTTAACAAAGTATTTGACAAGGCATGAACCTGTGTTCATACGTAGACCATTACAGGAGTAAGGAAGCTTTGTTTCCCGACAACCAGTTTTAAAATCAGCAAAAACTTGATCACCAAGGAAACTGTTACCATCTTCATCCGTTAGAAATTTGACTTTTGGTATAGCAGTTTTATTCTTTAGGAAAAAGGAGTTTGAAGCCTCTTTCTTTATTAGAGGTGCAAATGTAGGTGTTTCTGATCATTAAACGTATACAATATTAATGATAAGAAACACCCTTTATTAATTTAATTAATCACCTAAGTTATCTCCTGTGAAGAACACGTATAAAACCCTATACAATCTTCAACATCCCACCATCAAACATAAAACAAAATACAAAAGCTATGAAGCTTTCTAACATGATCTCATCATGGCTCATGTGCCTGGCTTTGATCATTTGCGTGGTTCTAACAAGTCATGTTGAGGCTATTCGATATATTAACCCAGGAGATCTTGACAAATGCAACGTGCCTGGACATCGACCGGAAGATTGCCGGCCTCCTCCTCGCCCACCGTTGAATACACCACGTCGCCCTTGTTTAAAGAAAGATCGATGCCGGGGTGGTGATGAACAAAGTCTAGTCTCGGAACAACGTGGAAATGAAAATCTTCCAATCTTGGGATCTTCCTACTCTCCAAGTGAATCTCCAAATTAGCAAAGCCACCAGAGCTGACTCCAGTTTATGCCCCACTAGCCAATAAGTAGAAAAGGATCTGCATGATAGAGGGATATATATGCACACTAGCATTGTAAAAGTCCTCTTTTTTTTAAAAATCAAATAAATAGAATTAAGGAATAAGCTGATATATTTTATCGATGGATATTGATAATTAAAAATTTCTATGTTGTTTAAGATTAGTTTTTGAATTCCTAACACTGAATATAACTGATGGAATATCAACTCTTAGTCACCATAAAATTTCTCAATTTCTCACTGATAATTTATAATTGGCTACGAAAAGGGGTAGATAAATAATTAATCTTAACTCATATTTTTCTTATTAACATTGACGGAAATTGATTATTAATTTTTTAAAATGTTGTTGCAGCTTATTCATGTAGCATGGAATTTGTAAATTCAAATAGCGAAGAGAAGTTGTTGTATTTATACTAATTATGCACACAAATGATCTCCTTAGAGTTTATTTTATTTTTAATGTTCTTGTGTCCATTTCTTATGTTACGCTTACATGTGTTATTTATTTTACATGTGTTATCAATTTTGGAGTTAGAGAAGGGCATACAAATATATGGAGATTATTTCAGGATCGATCTTTCATAGAAGCTCTTGCAGTTTTTCATCATGCCAGAATATGTGTAAATTGTAAAATATATCATTTCCAAATGACTTATTTCCTCATCCTTATTGTCTTTCAAACCTAATTATTATAATTTTGCATTTGATGGAGATATGATTCTATCACTAAGTCATTTGAGCACATGAAACTGTAGAACATTGTCATGATTATTTCCTAATTGCTAAAGATTATCATGATTATCTTTTAATTAGTTGTGAAATATGTATTTTTTTTTGTTATGTACCATGTTTATCTCTTACTATGTTTATGAGAATATGAACAAGGTTGTACAAAGGGCTATAAATCCCATGTGTATATAATATTAAAATTGCAGATACAAAATTCATTAATTTCTCAAATATTCATGGTATCAGATCAGGTTTCTAGATCCCTTAAAAACTCACTGAATCAAATTATCCCTCAATACCATTGCTATTGAAATCAATAGACCTCACCATTAAATCAATCACCACATCATCCTCTCCTATTAGACATGTCTGATCTGAAAATTCAGCATTCAATGTTGGCATAATCCCCACCGGAACCAATTATGACACTTGGTCCCAAATCATCGAAGTGCATGTTGTTGGTCGTGAGAATCTAGATTATATTATCTGTGACTCACTTCAACCGAAAACAAAAGTCCCCTTTTACTCCAAGTGGTATGCTGGAAATCAAAAAGTTAAAAGATAGTTATTCATATCATTGACATTAGTGGGTATGAAGAGGTGTTTCACTTGCATAGTGCTCGTGAATTTGGAATGATCTTACTAAAGCATTGTATGATGGATCGCATGAAACATAAGTCTTTGCCCTAAATCAATGTGCCATCTTCTTTTGTTAATTAGGTCGTTCTCTTCCTATATATTATGGTGATCTATTTAAAATATTTCAAGAACTTGATTGTTGTGGCAAAGTTAACATGAGGGATCTCCATGACATCATTATGTATAAAGCATTTGTTGAGAAATTTAGGATACATATCTTCTTAAATGGTCTTGATGTTAAATTTGAACAAATACGAGGAGAAATCCTTAGCATGGATCTAAGTTTGGATCTTAAGTGCACACATGTATATGTCCATCATGAAGCAAACCATCAAACTCTTATGACTGGTGAGGTGACTGTCTCTGATTTTATGGTCATGTTAGCTCGTCGAAACACACCACCTATAAAAGAAGATAACACTATTACTACTCTATCTTCTTCAATAATAACATTTCATAGTTTTGATATTAGAAATAAATAGTATAGCTTATCTAGATATTGTACTCATTGTGGAGTCATTGTGGAGACACGAGACATAAGAGAAATGAATGTCGCCATGTCTTCCTATCAAGAATCCAAGGTTTATGACACATATAGCAGGGGATATGCAAAATAAACTGCTAAGGCTTTGCTGGGATATGCTCAAATATAAGATTTCGAGGGCCCAGTAAAGAATTCTATCTAGCAAATAGCTTCAATATATAAATCTTGATCATCTTGATAGAGTGGGAAATTCAATTTTGTACGACGGAATACTCATCAAGAAGATAACACTTATGAC
The DNA here is from genome assembly GCA_029228465.1 of Salix viminalis. Taxonomy (NCBI): domain Eukaryota; kingdom Viridiplantae; phylum Streptophyta; class Magnoliopsida; order Malpighiales; family Salicaceae; genus Salix; species Salix viminalis. Next base: position 7,746,162 of record CM055437.1, read on the forward strand.
TGGTGAGGTGACTGTCTCTGATTTTATGGTCATGTTAGCTCGTCGAAACACACCACCTATAAGAGAAGATAACACTATTACTACTTTATCTTCTTCAATGATAGCATTTCGTAGTTTTGATATTAGAAATAAATAGTATATCTTATCTAGATATTGTACTCATTGTGGAGACACGAGACATACTAGAATTGAATGTTATGACTTGATTGGATATCTTGAATGGTGAGATCCTTTCAAGGCTCCAAAACATAAAGCCAAGCCTTTAAACAACTAAAATTTGTTTCCATAACAATAGATAAAGTGTCTCTACCTAATTCCCTTGCCTTACATATCTTCTCACACTCACCGGTTAGATCAATTGATAACCCTATTTTTATTGGATCTTGTGCATGAACTATTGATTCTGGATCAACTAATCATGTCCTTTGATACTACCTCTGTTTCTAAGTTGAAACCATTTGAAAAAAAAATTTGTTGTGTCTACAACCAATGGAACTAAAACCACAATTATTGACAAAAGTTTATTTTCTCTAAATAAACTAAATTTAGATTATAGTTTTTATAGTTCCTTCTCTCAATTTTAACTTGATCTCTCTCTGTCAAATTACAACTTCTTTGAATTGTGTTGTGAGATTTTGGTATGACCATTGGTTTTCAAGGACATCAAGACAAGGAAGATGATTGGGTGGGGTACTAGAAAAGGAAAGCTTTATTATCATGATCTCACATCATCTAGCTAAAGTGTATTAGCTCAGTCATTATCAATTACTAGTTCAGTATCTACTTCTAATATTTGGTTATGAGACAAACGATTTTAGACATGTTTCATTTGGATATTTAAAGCATTTGTTTCATGAATTATTTCCAAACATATTTTCATCATTGTTTATATGTGAAACATATGAATTGACAAAGAGTCATCGTGTTCCTTTTCTGCCAAGTTTGAATAAAAGACCTTTGTTATTTACATGTGTAAACTCTAAAGTTTGGGATCTCGTAAGAGTTTCAACTCTAAATAGATCATGTTGATTTGTTTCCTTTATGATGGTCATAGTTGCATGACCTAAGTGTGTTTGATGAAAAACAAAGCAGGATGTTTCTTCAATCTGTAAACAATTTTATTCAATGGTTGCAAATCAATATAAAACTTCAATTCAAGTTCTTTGCATTAATAATGATGGAGAATTTATCAATCATAAGTTGAAGCAAATTTCATATGTTTGTGGCATAATTCATCAAACCATATGCCCTTATTCCCCTTCAACATAATGGGGTTAATGAAAGAAAAAACCAACATCTATTGGAAATGGTTTGAGCCACACTATTTGAAGACAATATGCCCCTTCATGATTAGGGGATGAATCACTTACAATGACATCTTATTTGATAAACAGTATTCCATCTCACAACTTGGATTTTAATATGCCTATTGAAACATTAAATCAAAGTTTTGTCATCACCACTCACACCGAACCTACCCCTAAAATTTTTTGGTTGCACTGTTTTGGTACACATACCAAATCATTCTCTCTATAAAACTCAACTATGTATTTCAAGGGTATTGGTGTTTGGCTCAACAAATTTACAAGTTCAATGAAAGCATTTGAATATCAACATAGTATACTCTCTTCATAAATATAATGAAGGAAAACTTACAATACTAATTATATATGTTGATCATATCATTGTGACAGGAAATGATGTTGTTGAAAGGAAAGCTTTGCAACTTATCTCTTTTCTAAATTTGAAAAGAGAGATCTCGGACCCTTGGATCACTTTCTGAGAATCGAGGTGTTAAGATCTAATCATGGTGTGTCTATATATATATATATATATATTCTTACTGCAACATAAATATATAGTTGATTTACTAAATGAAGTTGGCATACTACCTGCAAACTGAGTGATACCTTACTGCTAAAAATATCAAGTTAGATATATTTTTTAGCCAGATTTCTTCAAATAAAGAATGATATCAAAAGTTGGTAGGATGGTTGATGTATCTTACACATAGTAGACTTTGATTTGGCATACTCATTCAGTGTTGCTAGTCAATTCATGTACTCTCCAAGTGAAGAATGTATGAAAGTAGTAATGCGTATCTTAAAATCATTGAAGTCTTCTAAGTAAAAGAATTTTGTTCACTAAGAGAGATATTTTATGTGTTGAAGGCTATATTAATGTATATTGGGCTAGCTCAATTCATGATAGGCGTTCAATAGTAGGATACTTAACATTTATCGTAGGAAATAAGGTTACATGGAAAAGCAAAAAAAAAGTTGTAGCTAGGTCTAGTGTGGAAGCATAGTAAAAAGGTATGACTAAAGGTGTATGAGATTTATTATGAATGAAAACTTTGTTGTAGGAACTTAAGATTTCACCAACATCTCTTATACAATTATATTGTGATAACAAGGTCGCATGTGACATAGCTCATAATCCTGTTCAGCATGATCCAGTAAAGCATGTGGAGAATGACATATATTTCATTAAAGAACATCTGGAAGCAAAGATAATTGAAATTCTTTGTGGTCAATCTCAAGATCAACTTGCTGACATTCTCACTAAGATAATGTCAAGTAAGGCTTTTCACCAATTTTTTCGACAAGTTGGGCATGCAAAATATCTATACACCAACTTGAAGGGGAGTGAAGAAGATTGACATGATTATCTTCTAATTAGTGAAGATTGTCATAATTATCTCCTAATCAGTTGTGATTATAATATTGTATTTTCTCTTATAAACAATGTTTATCTCTTATTCTTTAAAATTAAGTATGTATAAAGGGATATAAATTCCATGTATATAGTATTAAAATTAACAGATACAAAATTTATCATTTTCTCAAAATATTCATAAACCTTTCCCTCAAAATCTACTAGAATATTTGGAAGGCAAACTAGATTTACATAGACTACATCCTATTTTATTTGAGCTAATACTATTTATGAAAGTTATATTACGATAGATCCTATTTTAGCATGCGCCCCTACATCAAGCATAATGAAATGTGGCCTTTGACACCCAAGAATTTTGGGTCATGGAACATATACTGTAGTAAATTCATCGATGTTGTATTATAAAATTTGCTATAATTTTTATTTTATTTTTTATGTGGCATGAACACTAAAGAGTTCTTGATGTCAGTTGCATAACTTCATATTGGTCGTATTTAATGTTAGTGATGCTAATCTAATAGTATAAGCTGAAGAGTTCTTGATGCCGGTTACATAACTTCATATTGGTCGTATTTAATGTTAGTGATGCTAATCTAACAGTATAAGCTTGCATATATAGTTTGGCATTTTAGCTTACACTCTTTGTTTTTCTGCTAAACTTTTAAGCCTATATATTTGCTCATCACTTTTTTTTCTCTCAGAACATATACCCATGTCTTACCACTGAAATTATCATTAAAAGTTAGAAAGTACCTACTTTCTCCTATTGAAGTAGGCAAAATAGGGCCACACATATCTGGATAAACTAGATCGAGAGGCTAAGATGCTCTTGAACTTTTATTTGACAATGACTTTCTGTGTTGTTTTTCCATTTCACACATTCTACTTGTGTGCTCTAGCTTTAGTATTCCAAGAACCATTTTGTTTTCTCCATCATCATCAATGATCCATGATTCAAAAGTCCATATCGTAGATGCCACAAATTAATCATATTGGAGCATTCTGTCTTAAAATATTTTGACATATTTATACTTAGAGCCAAATGAAACATCTTATTTCTAGTCATTTTAATTGAAGCAATTGTAGGTCCAAACTCATAAAAAATCATCATATTCTTATCTTTCATCTGCACCTCAAAGCCTTTCTCTAAAAACTACCCTAAACTCAAAATGTTGTTCTTCATTTCTGGAACATAAAAACATATGATATGAACTTCTACTAACCATTCTTAAGTTTAATAAGAATTCAACATCTTCCTTCAACTAGTAGTTAAAAAAAAATCTCCAAAGGTAATCTTACATATGTACCTTTCATTGATATCAATAAATGCTTTCTTCATACCACACATATTATTTGATGCTCCTGCATCTAGATGCCAAGTGTTGGAGTTGTTGCCATCAAATTTTCCATAAGCCAATAATAATATAGGTTCCTCAAAATCAATTTTTTTCTTAGCAAAGTTGACATTCTTGTTTTTTAAACTTTGTATTGTGAACAATATGAAGCAAAATAACCATACTCTTTACAATTATAACATTGTACATTTTCATTATTATTCCTCCATTTTGAATATCCTCTATGACTTCTTCCTCTCCTTCTACCACGAAATCTAAAATTAAAATTTTGATTTCATTTTCACAATTAAAATTGACTTCTTCCGGGTTCACTAGCATTTTCACAATTAACTTTGTCTACAATGCTTGTTCAAGAGATCTTTCTTCTCCTCTTTTATCAATTTTCTACTCGTGGGCTTGCAGAGATCCCATTAATTCTTTTATTGTCAGATTTTCCAAATTCTTTGATTCTTCAATTGCTACAACCACATGATCAAACTTTGAATCCAGATACCTCAGAATTTTCTCCATCACACGAATATATCATCAATATTTTCACCATTTCTTCTCATTTGGTGAACGAAAGAGATTACTTTTGTGAAGTAATCTGAAAGTGTCTCAGTACTTTCTTTATTTAACTTCTTAAAGTCTCCTCTCAATGCTTGCATTCTTTACCTTTTTTATCTTTTCAACTATAAGTCTTGTTAAGCATTGTCCATGCTTCTTTTGATGTCTTTGCTAGTGCCACCATCTCAAGAGTTGTTTTATCAAGTCCTTGATAAATCATAAATAACACTTTATTATCCTTCTTCATTGATTCTCTCAACGTTTGTCTTCTGCATTATTTATTGCCTCCTCTTCTCTTATTGATTATGGTTCAGTGTAACCCATCTTCAACTACCTCCCATAACTATTATGATCTTAGTAGTTCCTTGAATTGAATACACCACATATTATAATTTTGTTTTGTAAGATGGGGTATATGAAGCATGGAATTGTCATTGCTAGAAGTCATATATACTCTCAAGCTCTAATACCAAATTTGTTGGAAAAATAACAATACCAAAAAAGAGGAGGGGTTACTTACTACTCACACAATTTTTGTAGAATACAATACACTAAATAATGGTACTCTCACAACTTTCATTATCAAATCCATACAATAAATATAGACATTATAAAATATCTTTTATAATCTTCGAAGTACTTAATTAATATTAGACTTTTCAATACTTACTCTAGATTCACATTATCTCTATATTCATAATATTTCTAGATTCAGAGTATTCTATATGGATAGTTATTCATTGTACGAACTTCAATACACTTAATCTTGATAAACAAGTTTATTAACTAACATAATACTATTTTGAAATTTCTTTCTCGTATGTAACCTTTCGATCTACATGATTATAGTTTATAGCCCATTTTTGCATAACTATTAGGAATCTTTCATCGAAATTCTGAAATAGGACACTGAAAAAAAATTGGTATTAAGATCTGGATTTGAGATCAAACTGTTAGGTAGCGAGGTCAGTAGAAGTTGCCCCATTGTTGTCCATCAAAGACGAGGTTGCTTATGGAGATGTTAGAGTAAAATTTGCCTTGTCATTCAAAGTTAACGCAGTTCATTCAGAAAAATACTCCACTAAATTTCACAAATGCAGGATAACTATAAAGTCATGCTAATTTTTATGTTTTTGATCGATCAAGCTGTGTCATTATTAGCGCCACTGAACAAACTCATGCTGGGTGAAGGAGCCCAAACACAATGATCTTGATAGTTTATTGTAAAAATGTTAATTACCAGACAACCAAATCGAAAGAAATCGTGGCTGCCATATCTAATCTTTGTTCCGCTCCAGTAGTTTCTTGAACCAATAGGCAGAGATTTTGGGGTACCTCCTTAGGTTGGTGTAATCAACATATACTATGCCGAACCTTGAAGTGTAGCCTGACCTCCATTCAAAGTTATCAAGCAACGACCATGCGAAGTAACCAACTAAATTGGCTCCTTCATCAGCTGCCTTCTTCAGTTGAGTCAAATAGGCCTTGAAGTAGCCAATTCTAGTGGTGTCGTGCAATGCTTTGGAACGGGTGAAGTTACCAGGATCATCCATCCCTGAAATAACAGTTTGTGTGTGTTCACATATATATATATATATATATATATATATAAGAGAGTAAAACAAGCCCACAAAAAGTTATAATTTAACTATATATAGAAAAAAAGACATAGTTGTTCATACCATTTTCAGATAGTATAATTGTAGGGTTTCCATAGCGCTCTTTTATGTACATCACAGCCTTGTACATACCCCATGGTACATTGTAAAGCCAATTAGAATTTGCCTGCAAATATCCAATTATTCATATGAAATAAAATCAAATCTATAGCTCATGCATCATTAACATACAGGTGAAAAACTTACTCTTGGACCAATTGGCACTCCATTCTTCTTATCTGCAAAGTTCATAAGACACTTCAATTTGGTGACTGAAGGAGTAATTAAATGAAGTTTGAAGTTACATTTATATGAGGGAGAAAGGAATCCAGGAGTTTCTTACAAGCAAATCCAACATTCCAATCTTGCTGGTAGCCCAAGTACTTAGGCTTTGGCTGGTGAGGATCATACATGTAGAAAGTTGTATATTGGTTGATGCCCACAAAATCCATCGAGCCCTTCACCATCTTAACTTCTTCTTTTGTAAACTTGGGCAGCCTATTCCCGACAATATTTTGCATGGTTTTTGGATATTCACCATACACAATAGGATGAATAAACCTACATGAAGCAAAAGCCATGTGATATGAGTTTTTGAAGCTATCAAGATGTCTAAATTATATCATAAGGTTAGTTGATTGTATCATATGGAGGTGTGATTCAACTGGAATGCCCTTAGAATATCTTATTTGTCTCATTATTGTGAAAATGTTTTTAAACCATATTATTTTCAAGGCTGACATATCTAATTGTTTTAAATAAATTTCAGATAGCTGACACTATGATGCAAGTTCATAAATTGTCAGTCAAATGCATCAAATTTATATTATCTTCAAAGTAGCATGCAGCATGCTGCTATGGTTTCCAAATTTCAGAATCCTCATTGTGTGCTGTTAACTCACATTTCACACTTGAGAATTCAATTACTTAGAAAAGAGAAACACTTGAAAACTCAAATTTCTTTAACTCTTGCAGAGTAGGTGGCTGGAAAAGAAGGCTGTGATGTTAGTCTTTTTAGCTGGTTTTTTGATTGATAGGTAAGGAAGCCCTCTACTATAAATACAAACAGAGACTTTCTCCTTAGTTTTTGATAATTCCTTTCACTTTTGCTTCTCCTAATTAAGAAGAGAAAGAATTAGTATTGTAGTGTTCTCCCCATGTATTCAGAGAGAGGAGTTGTATATCCATTACAATTATATCCTTCAAATTCTTTTTTACTTTTCACTATAGTACGCTATATTTTGGTGGTATTTTATCACTATAGTAAGAAATCATAAATCAAGAACATCATCTTTATTCATCTTGGGAAATTATGTGTGGTCCTTGATTACTCCTCATTGACCAATAAATGAAAGAAAGAATTTCCTGTATCACTAAGCAGTGAAGATTTTTACCATCCAATATGAAAGTCTCTTGCTCTTTGAGCTGCTAAGTTGTCAGCTTTTGATCTGGTAAGAGGTTCATAATAAACAAAATCCAAGAGAATTCCAATCCTTCCCCTTTGTTTTTCCTGCAATATAAAATGAAAAAGGATAAGGTAATTAACAAACTGCTCCATTGAATATATGAATTCCATCCAGTTGTACACAAAAGAACTGATGCTAACTTGATACTTCTCGCGGTATCTCCGAACTGCAGCTGCATGAGATAAAATCAAATGATGAGCAACAATATATGGCTCTGTAGCAGAATCGCCGGCTGAACAATTCCCGAATGCTTTGGAACACCTGCCAGGAGCAAATAATCCATTATCATATCCAAGTGCAGCTACCACTCTAGGTTCATTGAATGTCATCCAATTCTTCACTCGGTCTCCAAAGGTCTTGAAACAGAAGTCTGCGTAATCGGCGAAGTCTTTCCTGCAGAGTTTGAAGCGTTTATCAAATTTCAGTCTACTTAAAGATGATTGCTCAGAACCATAATCCCTAGAATAATATACTTGAGAGAAACATTCCGTTCATTCAAAATATAAAATTTAAGGTAAAAACTATATATGGGGAAAAATCAGTTCTTATTAGTATGCTTACACTACTTGGTAACTCAGCAATCCTTTGTACTTCTTCTCAAGTGCTAGGGGAAGATCATAGTGATAAAGATTCACATATGGAGTAATTCCTGCAAAATATTCATGGACATCAATTACATCCCCGTCTCTTGATAAATGCGTGGTAATTATTTGGGAATCATCTTTTATCTAATTCAAATTTCATGGAAAAGCATACCTTTTTCGATCATGTAGTCGATCAACCTATTGTAGTATGCTACTCCATTCCAATTCACTTTTCCAGCCCCATCTACATCAAAGAAGTCGAAGAAGGTTATTTTGATCCAGTGACACGCACATAAAATTTTAAAAAGAGTTCAAATTTAACAGAAACTGCATCTGAATCAATTACCAGGGAAAATTCTAGACCATGAAATCGAGAACCGGTATGCATCAAAGTTCAACATTTTCATGATATCTACATCTTCCTGCAACCTCAGAAGAAGAGTTTAAACTTAAATTTTTGGTCCTGAATGAAAGAAACCTGATGTAATTTGCATAGAATCAAGAATGGATATTATAATGTCAGTGATCTGCATACATGACTAGTTATATTAAAGTAAAACAGCATGAGTAAAATTTAGTATGGTAGATGATATTTGTAGGCATTTCCCCTCATTCTTAACAATGCAGTGATCAAAAACTGCTGAAATTAAAACTAAAATGAAAGTTTAAACACAGGAGTTGTTCCCTTTGATTCAACTATTGAACAAAAGAAAATAACTCAACAGATCAGTCAAAATTCAATTTATTCATCAGTAGAACGACAAAAAATAACTCAATAAATCAGTGAAATGTCATGTAAATTACTAATCAGAAAGCCCATGAAGCCTCTAGCCTGGTCAGAGGGTTATCATAAATGATGACCACACTCTCATGGTGGATGTCTTATTGCAGGCATGGTTAAAACGCATCCGTACAGCTGCAACATAAACAAACATTATCGTACGAATAAAAGCTAAGGCAAGACAGGACCTACCTTGTAGCGGTGATACTGGTCCACTGCCACTTCCCCTGTAGCATTATTGGCGACGATCCCTGTTCATAACATCACATTTCATACTATTACAGATATTAATCTAAGACCTCAAATTTTGATTTTTACTAGCTGTTGTCTTAAAGCCAACGAAAACATTACTCACGAGGCGAGCAAAGCAAGAACTATATATCAATTATGTTTGATTATTTATATATATATTAGTATTATTACCAGGAATTTTAACAAATTCATCCCAAATGCTAGGTCCACGACCATCCTTATCAGCCATGCCTTCAACTTGATAAGCAGAAGTAGCAGTTCCAAAGACAAACCCCTTGGGGAAGCTGTGTCTCAGCTCTCCTGCAGTTTCAAAACGAACGGTCTCAGGCTGCTCTGAGGCACCATTGGATCCTGCTGCATGTGAGATACACTGGATAATACTGAGACAGAATATCAAGAATGGCAATGCCTTAGCTCTCATCTTGAAGAGAGGGAGTACAGAGAGAAAGAGTAGTCAGACTAGAGAGTACAGAAAGTGAGTGAGTGCGTGAGTGAGTGTGGTTACTTGGAGAAATGAAAATTACAAAGAATGCATAAATCTTTACACGTCAACGTTATGTAATAAAACAAAGAAAAAATCATTATTATCTATTAGGTGTACTACTGATAAAAACATCTTTGATTAATGTGGTTATTAATATAATAATATAATCATTAAAAGATTGTTATATTACTAGAATAAAGAAAACATCTTTGAAAATTTATTGTTATTTGAAAATTTATTGTTATGTTATCATTATCATGATTATGACAGTTAAAATTATCATCATCACCACTGTCCAAACAATAAAAATTATTAAATTATCACAAAGAATTAAAAAAAACAAAACACTTCTACATAAAAGTAAGTAAGAAAAATAAAATAAAAAAACACTAAAATTATCATCATTATTGCCCAAACAATGAAAATCATAAAATTATCTCGAAGAATAAAAAAAAAAACTTTAATAAAAGAGCAAACAAAAACAACAAAATCAAAAAAATAAATATTATGAGCATAAAAAAATCATTTGACCCAAAGAACAAATAAAAATCACAGAAAATACTAAAAAAAATGAACAAATGAAAATAATGAAGAAATATCAATTTTAAAATTATGACCAATATAAATTAATATTTCAAAACTAAACCATAAAAAAAAATATAAACTCCAACAAAAAACAAAATGATAAAAATTAAAAACCAAAACTAAAAGCATAGATGCATAAACACGAACAAAAAATAAACATTATCTAAGAAGGACCGAAAAAACCAAAGGAATTAATACCAAATAAAAAACTAAAAGAATAAGGACCGAAATGCAAAATAAAATATATAATTAATTTCAATCAAAGGAAAAAACTACAACAAATCAAAACCTTGAGACCAAAAAAATTAAACAGGATTTAATTTTTTTTCAAAAGAATAAAGATCAAGATGAAAAAGTAGCATATATGCTCAATTTTAACTGGAGAACAAAATTGAAACAAATTAAAACCTGTAAACTAAAAAAATCACTTCATTAAATGAGAGAGAAAACAAACCAAAAATCAAAAAAATAAAGACTGAAATGAAAAAACAACATATATGATCAACTTTTCATTAAATGGCACAAATAAAAAAAAACAAACACTTCTATAGAAGAAATCAGAAAGAAAAAAAGAAAATCATGGACTAAAATAAAACACCCATAAACATAGAGGACCGACATGTATTTTGTCATTGCGGGATTGAGAAAAGGGAGGAAAGAAAAACCAACCACCGACGAAATGCTGCCCTTCAAACAGATAACACATGTATCACCATGAAGAAGAGGACATGGTGGTGCATCCGAAGACACGTCAACCACACATTTTCAACCATCGCTCGACATCGAACATGCTGCACGCCTAAAAAAGCGATATGGGAGAAAACTGAAGACATGCTTGCAATTGCCTATAAATTTACTTTTAAAAAAAATAATTGAGTTACCTAAATACCCTTATACTTAGCGATAACAACAAAAAAAATTGGGCATGAAAGTAACATTATACCCCAGAGCCAAACCTCATTTTTTGTCATTTATGAGGGTATTTCAATAGTTTCACTATGTACAAAACATGAAAAAACCTAAAATATCTTCATCTCCAGCTCCATGCTCTTGTCCCACATGAGGGCAACAATGTTATTTCATTGTTCAATATAAAACAAAAAAAAACAAAAATACCCTCTAACAAGCCTTCATCTTTTTGTCAACATTCAAGTGTAAATAAGTAGTTTTATTGTGCAAATAAAAACATAAAAGACAAAAACACCCCTAGATAATATGTCAATGACATACAGGATCCCCTGGAAAATGTCCAAAATATCCTCAACACTGAGGGTAAAATTTTATGAGTTGAGGAGCAAAATAGTAATTTTACTATTGAAGATCCACATTGATTTGTGTCTAGAGACAGAGTTAAACTTCAACATCTTTTAATGTTTTTTTTTGTAATATGTATGTATATAATCAAATAATTATGAAAATAAATCACAATATTCAATTATTCAAAATGTTTAATTTTAATTTTTGAAATCCCATAGTTAGTTACTATATTAATTAATTGGATTACAGTCAAAATATACTTTATTGATTTAATTTCTAAACAATAGCTTTCATATTTAATGAGATGCTTTAAACTATGAGGTAGATTTGATCTAATCCTTATTCTAAATACGTGAGAGAGACTGGAAAACATATATATATATATATATATATAAACTAACAGTCAGCGACTCAGCGGTATGATTTTTTATTTAATATATAGTGTCGCTGTCTTGCGGACAAAAATAGAGGGAGGTGAAGTGTCGTTTTCGTCACGTGAAGGGAAAACATTTGTCAACTGATGCTGGCCGTTTCCTACTTGGGTTGTCGGGACGTTCGGACTTCGGAGTTCTTTGTGATGATTATGGTGGGTTTAGGGATATCAATGAGTTAAATCAAGATGAGATTTTGTAAGTCCCCGTAATCATCATTTACATCTGACCCACGTTCACTCAAGGGTCGGTTTCTATTTCCCACTCGTTAATCATATAATTTTGTTTTTGTTTTTTATTTGGACACTTTTTTATTTCAGTAATTCAGTATTGTTGGGTTCATTTAAGATTAAGTGTTTATTTGTTACTGATTTTAAAAATGTTTTTGAAAAATTTGATTTTTTTTTATTTTAAATTATTTTTTTTGGTGTTATTAATCATTTTGATATGATAATATTAAAAAATAAATTATAAAAATATGAGTCTGAGTTTAATAGCCATTAAAGTTAAAAGCTCTTTGTTCTTTATCTTTGCATTAAATAGTAATCATTTAAGGATTCGTGATTCCCTTGCTTATTTGTTTTATAATTTCTCAAATGATTTTTGCATTAAATAGTAATCATTTAAGGATTCACGAATCCTTTACTTACTTACTTTATAATTTCTCAAATGCTTTAAATTTATCTAAATAATCAAAATGATGTGTGCAGCAGATATATATATATATATATATATATGCATTTATCTAAACTATATCAAACTAATATTTGAAATATAACATATTAAATAATTAAAAACATCAATATTCACTGCTTATATTATCATCAAAAAATAATTAATTATTAATAATTATTACAAATGCCTAATGTTCACAACCACTCTAGTAAATTAATATTTTAGCACCCATTATTATTATTATTATTATTATTATTATTATATAGAAATTGTTTAGCAAGAGAACAAAATGATCACGCTTTATTGATATATGCAAGAAAGTTTTGGCTTTGCCGGAAAAGGGAGAGACCGTTTTGTTTCAAGGTGAAAAATGGCCTCTGGGGTACCCCCCCTCAAAATGATCAAACAAACCTTTGCAAGGGAGAATGCAGTGTGTGATATTTGATACAAGGTTGGACCAAAAAAAAATAAAAAATCGCCTTAGTCTTTAAATTATTTAAAAAAAAACAATTTGTGGGTATTTTTATTATTATAAATGTGGGTGTCCAAATTAGCTTGCACGTATCTCAACTAATCTCATGAACCCTAAAGTTAATGGTTATATAAGCCTCCAGTGACCATCATATTAGCAATCACAAGGCTCAAGCTTGAAATCACAGGAGAAGCAAATCTCTTAGTCTCAAATTTTTTCCACTGGACCAGATGGTTGGCTCAGGCAGTGTTTTTTAATTTCATTTTGTTTTAGCCGAAACATTTTGTACAAGTTATAAAAATGAGATAAAACAACACGGTTTTTATCTCACTTAAAATTTCTGCACATTCCATAAATTTCTCCCAAATTTTGGCCGGAATGTTCGGGTTTCGTTCTATCTATTTTGTTTCAGCCAAATAATGTTTTTTTTTAAATCATGAATAATTTTACAATATCAACTCATATCTCTTAATCCAACCATTAAATTGAGATGAAAATTTTATGAGGAGTTTATTGACATTGCGAGATTGATGATGTCATTCTCGCAATATTTTACATGTGCATAATTTTGTTAAGAAAAATCATTTTATTGTGTCTTTTTTAGATTAAATTATACAATTCTAAATAATTTTATTTCTGAATTTGAATTAAAAAAAATTGAATTAATATATTTAATGATAATATATTTAATGATATATATATATATATATATATATATATAACTTTGAAATAGCATGCCAAAATACTTTAAAACCAAAATATTTCATTCTAATTAAAAAAAACTCATTACTATCTGAAATGATATCGATAACCTGGTTCAGGTACTATTTTTATATCACCTGCTGAGGAGAAGATTTTCGCTATGTCATGATTCTTTTTTCTCTTATATTTATAAATAGTGGAGTATTTGTATCACTTTGAAGTCCTAGGGCAATTCTGTTCATAGATAGATCGCATGATGAAATGACAATTTATTTTAGTTAGAAATAGAGTTTCTTCAAAGTTATCAAACCCATTTCGAATCCATTTAAAAGTTGTTTTTGATGTGAACAAAGCAATTATACAAATGGAGAAAGGTTTAAAATGGGTGTTAATTTCATTCAAGTTGTCACATTATGGTGTCTTTTAAAAAAATATTAAGATAACAATATCAACTCGAATCAACCTTCTAAATTTATGATAATAATAAAACAAATTAATAAACTTATTGTTACATAATGAATTGAGAAAAAAATAGTTTCAAAAAACAAAAAATAATTTTTAAAAATAAAATTATGAATTTGGATAAGATTACAAAAATATCATTAGTATTCTCACAAGATCTTTATAATCTCTTATTACTCTAAAATTTTAACATGAGATATATCAATGTATAAAAAAAAACTACTCATAAGTCAAATTAAAAGATATTATTCATATGTAAAACTATATATATATATATATATATATAAAATAAATATTATTATACTAGAATAGAACAACCAGGAAATTTTTAAATTTAACCGAGATTCAATGAGAGAAAAAATTAATTTTAATTAATTTTATTTTTAAAAATACAACAAGATACAATATTTTGAACAACATAATTGATAATCTAGGTTTTAAGTATAGTTGTCAATTTCTTTTTTTTTTCAGCCAGAACATTTTTTACCAGTTAAAAAAACGAGATAAAACAACATCATTTTTATCTCGGTTTAAATTCCGGATCGTTCCGGATTTTTCAGCCAAATACCGGCCAAAACATACCGGTTTCGCTCCGCCCGTTCCGTTTCAGCTAAATAATGTTTCTTTAAATACTGAATAATTTTACAATATCAATCATATCTCTTAATACGATTATTAGATTAAGATGAAATTTTACGAGTCTCTTGACATATTTATATATACTATATTAACATTTCAGAGCAATTAGATAATGTAATTACCTTGCGAAATTGACGATGATATTCTCGTAATATTATCCATGTTTATAATTTTGTTCAGAAAAGTCATTTTGTTATGTTTTTTAAATAATTTTATTTTTAAATTTGAACTATTTATTTTTTGAATTAATATATTTAATTATATATATATACACATAAACAGTAAAAACTTTAAAATAACATACCGAAACATTCCAAATCCAAAACATTTCATTCTAATTAAAAAAAAAAAAAAGCATCAATCAGTATTGACAATTTTGATTTTAAGCCATTCGTGGCAGGCTAGAAAAGCATTCTAATAATTGATGATACCTTTTCCGGACTTCGAGAAAAGCACTGGCCACTGGTATGCCTTGGCTACGGCTAGTAGTGCGGTGAGATTTGGACGCAACCCTAATCCATAGAGTGAAGGATAAAGAGCTGCTCTGTCATACTATCAAAGCTTATCCACTCCTTCAGACCAGTAAAGCCGACTATATATATATATTGATTTTCGTGTAGGGGACATGGAAAACCCACAAAAGCAGAAATTATGGGAAATATTGTGAAAATCGAGAATTAAATTTTATAATATTATGGTTTTATAAGTCAATATAAGTTTACATTTAAATCGGACTAAACTTGAAAATTAATAAAATCAAAATTTATTTGTGTAAAATTGATAAAATTAGTAAAATCGGTTTAATTTTACAAGTGTATTACATTTGTAGTATGAACAATTAAGTTAGTTTGAATTTGGTCTTATAATATTTGTTGATGATTTTGTGAGATTAAACATATCTTTCAAGCTATATATTGGATCTGGTTGATATTTTATAAGAAAATATTAGATACATGAAAATATATTCTGTTAAATTATTAGATTAAACAAAGTTCAGAAACATATTATTCAGAGAGTCAAAGTTGTTAGATGAATTTTGTTAAACTAGACATTCATATATTGTTTTGGATATATTTTGAATTACAAATAAAATTTTGTTACGATTCTAGATGAGAGGGAAACTAGACATCTCAATATTTCTAAATATATATGATAAACTCGGTAATTTATTCATATGAGAGAGAACTGTGTTTGAAATCATTATTAAAATCCACCCAGAATTTCTGAAGATTAGAGATTTAGACTACATTAAAAAAAAATTAGGATAAAAATTTTGTTTTTATTATCATATTTTATTTAATTAATTAATGTTAAAAATTATTTCTAATCTAATTTTTTTCTGGCGCATTAAATATTGTTTAATATTTTATTTTAATTATTAGACTTATGTTAGTTAATTACTAATTTTAAATCATTAGCTTGCAACCTCAAAAAATCATTATAACTTGTTATGATGAGAACAACCATGTTGTCACAAAAATTTTGTGTATTTCTATCATTTAGTAATTTGACCATATTAAAAAATTTAATTTTAAGTTTTTTTATGTTAATAAGTTTTTTGATTTATATTATTATTATTGATTATAATATTATTGATTCTTTTTATTAGATTTTAACATAATTTAATTTATTGACTGAAATTATTAATACATACTTAAAAAATATATTTTTGATTTTACAATCCAATTTTACGACCTAATTTTATATTATATTTTTCATGTCGTGTCAAAATAATAATTTTAACAGCCTTGATTATGGGTGATTGATCTAAATCTCAAAAAAATCATAATTAGAATTTCACATGCATGAACTTCAAAAGGTAAGTTTGTTATTGATTGTAAGAGCATCTCTGGCATTTCAGTGAAGATGAAATAGAGCAGAAGATGCAACACATAATACAATCACTTCGGCCACACAAGAAGCAGAAAATACAGACACGAGTGGTATCACCCTGCCAGAATTATCCGAAACAGAAACTAACATTACATTCACTTAGTGGCACCATTACCTAAAAAAAGGCAGGCAACTTACCAATGCTTTTACAACCCATCTAACAAAACCCAAAACAGAGGTAAAAAGAGAAGGGGGTGTTGGGGTAACAATCTACATCTTTCAGTGCTTCAACCACATTCATCCAGCTGTGGTTTATGGTCGTTTTCTTGCAAAACCCTAGCTTCTAATGTGAGATTCTGGATGTGTGACATACCTAGGACTGGCAAAGAACCTTTCCGTGGCTCATGCTACCTTATATTCCATCGAACAGAGATGCCGCTGCAAGATTCCTGGGTTGCCAAGTAGCACAAAACCTACACCAGTTCCCCTACTTCAATCACAAGTAATCTGAAATAAAGTTCTATCTTCAAACACCAAAATCTGAACAAAACACTCTTAATCAAATTAATGTCATGGCCGACATAACCAGAGAACAAGAACGGGCTAGTTTAACATTCATAGAAATGCCATATTCCTAGGCATCAGTCTATTCTTTCTGACCTCATTCCATGCTGAACTTGACAAAAAAATCCAAAACAATCCAGCAGGTTCACCAGGTTTCAAATAATTTGACCTGAATATCTTCATGATGACCCCATTAACTTATATCACTGCGGATTTACCCTCCATACACGAACACATGCATCCTCGCCAGAACTTACCACGCTATGATCATCAGTAAAAGCTAATCCATAAACTCCACCCAAGTGAGCTCCCTTTATGGTCATCCGACTAGATGCTGGCTTGTCAATTTCATATATGATGACACAGGTGTCAAGCGATCCAGTAGCAACCATGCTGCTATCAGGAGACCAAGCAAGGCAGTTTATGCGGGCAGTGTGGTACAACATGTTTTTAAGCTTTACCTGCACAAAAATGTGTAGAGTGAAAAATAAGGTTCCATAATCCAGCGATGCAAATAAAACAAAATAATAAGGAAATCCAATGTTTCCATTGCACATGAAATCGCCATATTTATGGGTTTATGGGGGGACACAGATGATTAAAAAAGACAATGAATTGACAACCAGGCCTAGGGGGCATGTGGCATATAACACAAACTAGTGAATTCCAATGAAGAAGCAGCACCAAACTGTAATGTACCACTGAAGCTGTGCCTGCTTATACAGAACACAATCCTTCCACCAATCCCATCCATTGCCCTTAAAAACTAAAGGAACAAAATATAACACAAAAAGATTCAGGGAATGCAAAGATTGACATTTAACTGTAAGAATATCAGTACTTGTGTGTTTATCTTACAGTCAAGCATCACTAACTTAAGTGTAATAAGTTGAGCACAAAGCTATGCTAGTAAGAAAGTAAATTTCACAGAACCATAATGACAGGAACTATGTTATTCAAATTTCATAACATGAGCTGGACAAATCCATCCAAACCAAATCTGTACATATTGCATCTTATCACAAGTGCTTTATTTGGTACAGTGCCTTCTCTATATCATGTAATTCAATAAAGTTTCAGAGACAGATGTGACAGCCAAATTTTCTTTGCTCTGTTAGAATTAGAATGCAAAATACTGTATAACCTTTAATTCTTACGATCACATAGATATGTACCCAGTGCCTTACCAACATAGAAGCACACAGACCTGCCACAAGTTTGCACATCTGCCACTTCAACCAACAATAACTAAATGCTATGTATGAGCAGTTTTAACAAGACACGTATTGGATTGCTTTATTGGATCTAAATAAGCAATCAAAGTACCTCTCTGGAGACACGATCCCAAACTACAGCTTCCCTATTTAAATCACCAGATGCAAACATTGATCCATCTGGAGAATAACGGATGACACTGATAGCACCACGATGTTTATCAAGGACTGCTTCTTCTGTGAGAGTATCACCCGTGACTGAATATATGTGTAATTTTCCATCCAGCCCACCTATGATTGCTTCACTCCCATCAGGTGCAAGTACAGATGCCGTCACAGAAAAGCCAAGATTGATGGTTGACACTACTTTTGTACCACGAAGCATGACAACACCTGACTCAATTGTGATCAAAGCAAGCTCAGGGCAGAGAAGGGCAAGACTAATGTCTCTTGGTTGGTTGCCCACATCGATGGAATCTGCATCTCCACATTGGTCATCAAGCAAACAAACTCTCCATATCTGAAAAATAGAAAAAATAGCAAAGGGAAAGAATTGGAGATGGTAAGGAGCACAAATTTCATTTACCAAAGAAGAAGAAAGGCACTACAACTTTTGTGGAAATCATATTTAGTTCATAATCCTACCCAAATCCTGTCTAAGTAAAAGATGTTGCGAAACGAAATTAAAGAAAACAATAAAAATATAAGCACCAGCCATAAGTTGGTAGAATTCATGGCTTCATAAACTTTCAGTCAGAAGAATAAAATGAAGAGCTTTCCTTGTTCCTTATTTCACTCAACTTGTTTTTGTTTCAGGACATGATAAATTAGAAATCAAGGAGAGAAATAATTTCCATGTTTAGACAACTTGTAACAGCACCAAAGTGTCAAAATCTCAAAGATACTATTGAAGGATGCTGAAGAGGCATTCTAAAAATACATTTCAGGGTATAGGGATCCGGTTTGCTGAATTTGTAGCAAACAAAAGAGTACAATATACATAAGTTGGAGAGGAAAAAATCCATTAAACATTAAACACTAACCATTTGATACATGTGGTGAACATCAAGATATTACAACACTTACAGTCCTAAACAATAGTATGACTATTTAAATAAACCAAAATCCATGCACCACCATGAAATTAGAAGCTGGAGTACCGAATACAATCCCTCCAGCATGTTTTGTATGTCATTTGTTGGTCCCGATATGAACTATTCAACTCCTCAAATTCAGAGTTGCTTGAGATGGAATTGGAAATCAGCACAGCAACAATAACAATAACAATAAAAGATATAACCATGTTAATACCTTGTTATCAAAACCAGATGTGATGATCTCTTCTTCAGCAGCAGCTAAGCATTTAATCTGAGTATTCTCCTTCCTCTGTAATTTGCTACTGTATCCAATGCCTTGAATCCATTTAACTATCAAGCCATCATAGCTGCTCGACAGTATAGTCTTTGGGACATTTTTAAGCACAGATAAGGAAGTAACATTCTTCATATGACCAGCTATTTTCAATGGACTTTTATCAAGATCACTTGCTGAGAAAATGCTAATTGTCCCACCAAGAGAAACAGTGACAAGATGATCGTTCTGCCAAAGGCAACCAACCAGCATGTCATCCACTCCACCTGAGCCAGAAGAAGTCAAAGTTTTTGTTAACTTTCCACTACCATCATCACAGATCTCCCACACTTTTGCGGACTTGTCAGCAGATACTGTCAGCACCTGCATGATAGTTTAACCACATATTGGTTAGTTATCAGGAATAAAAAGACATGCTCTGACTAGGGGGAAAAAGAGAAGATAATAAATGACCACAAATATTGAAAGGAGGAAACAAAATATCAATGAAAAAAAACATCTGCAACAGAGATGGAGCATTTTTGTAAAGTCCTCATGCAAACTGATTCAAATTAAATTACTTTCAGCCAGTAGGGAGCATAGCAAGAAGTTGGTCCTTAATTACAAAATGCCAGTAATCAGCTGCAGACTCTGTTTATGATAAATGGCCACTGAAGAAGGAAACTAAACACACCACTGAATTCATTTACGTACTCAATAGTTGTTTTCCGCATGTTAAGAGAAGCAAAACACAAATGAAGAGATAAGGTTGTATATTTTTCCACCCAAACTTCTAGTGTAATGTCCTCATTATAAATCTTCTTATAATTATCTTATTAACTAAAACACTCTTAACGAGTCACATCAAATGATATAGGGTTTCAGCACCACGAAGCAGAACTTCTAGCGTAAAGTTCTTTACAAGTTAATGCTAGGCTTACCTGTTTACCATCAGGACTCCAACTAACAGCATAAATGCTGCCCTTATGGCCATCCTCGGATGAAATCTGCCCAATCTTCTCTCCTGTCTTTCCATCAAACAGTATGCCTTGCTTATCAGAACTTACACTGATAAACTTGCTACCATCTGGAGAAAACCGTACACAATTCACAAAATTTGAATGATCCCTGCATGTAACCAAAACTTTTCAACCAATGCACCCTCTTTAGTTTGCTCTAACTCTAAAAACGTAACATAAACCATTACAAACCTGTGAGATGACTTGAATTTAAAAGGTGGTCCTTCATAAAAATTAACCAAGAAATCCTCACCACACGTCACAATTCGAAAGGGTCTGGTTGGCTTAAATGCACAACTCAAAACTCGCCTCGAATGCCCATCAAATTCCCCTACATTAGTCCCCGAATCCCACCTATAAAAATAGGCAACAACACCCATCAGAATCAGTCACCACACAATAAATATCTACCGACATTCAATCCCATGTCATGCCTAACTTTTTTTAAGAAAGTAAAGTAACAAAATCATTTCTACTCACATAAAAGCACGAACAAGAGACTTCCCTTTTCCATCCCCAGATGCAACGATCCTCAATCCATCAGGTGACCACTGAAGATCATCGATCCTACCAGTGAGTACTTTGAATTCTTTTTTCAAGACATGATCATTGTAAGCACCCCAGATCCTTACAGTCCCAGATACATCAGCGGAGGCGATCCACTCGCCATTGGGCGAGTATCGTGCGACGGTAGCTTGGTAACAGTGCTCGCCATAGACGGAGACGTCAAGTGGGTTGTCAAGGTTGAGGATGAGGATTGATCGGTTGTTTGTGTAGAGGATTTTGTTGGTTTTTGGATGACCGGAAATTAGGATCCCCCTGCCTCGCTCGGTTGAGGGAACGCAAGCGTAGGTTTCTTCCAGCTCTGTCATTTGAGATTTGATGGAGAAAGGGAAAGCGGAGATGGAAAATGATGGGGAATTTAAACCTTTCTTTATTTTATTTATATATTCGGGGACGAGCAGAGCGCCTATGAGGCGAATTAACAATAAACTAAAAGGGAAATTAATGCAGCAATTTATTTATTTAATTTTTAATTTTATTTATTAATATCTAGTTACTATATATCTAAAAGAGGTAGGCCTTTTCAATAGTAATTTTTACTGTTCACGCAGATTGAAAACACTGTGGACTGGATATTTGTCTCCCTGCTTCGCGCGAGCTTGTGCTCTTTTTTTTTTTTTACACGGGCACTCCTTTTGTATTTTTTATGGTGGAAATGGACAGATGGGAGGCTTTGGCCGAGCGGTTATCTCGAGCGCTGCCAACACAGGCACGCGCGAGTTCAAGACGCTCGGCCACCAAATTGAAAATCTGATTTTTTTTTTTACTGTTTTTTTTTAAAATAATTTTTTTTTAAAAAAAAATATTGGTTTCTTTTTTAAAAAAAAGTCTTTTTTCTTAATAACTGGTTTTTTTTTACTGTTTTTTTTAAAATGATTTTTTTTTTTTTAAATATTGGTTTCTTTTTTAAAAAAAGTCTTTTTTCTTAATAACTGGTTGTTGTTGTTTTTTATTACAAATCTGATTTGTTTTTTTTTTAACAATGTTTTTTTCTGGTTGTTGTTTTTATTTTTTTTACAAAAAAAATATTTGTACTTTTTGTTAAAAAAAAATTTTCTTTTTAAAAAAAAGTGTTTTTTTCTTAATAACTGGTTGTTGTTGTTTTTTATTACAAATCTGATTTGTTTTTTTTTTTAACAATGTTTTTTTCTGGTTGTTGTTTTTATTTTTTTACAAAAAAAAATGTATTTTTTGTTAATTTTTTTTTAATAACTGATTGTTGTTTTTATTTTTTTACAAAAAAAAAAAATTTCTTTTAATAACTAAAGTGTCCAGGGCAACTTACGTGCACCACGACTAATCTCTAGATCCACTTTTTTTTTATAATTTTTTTTTACACAAGGACTTTTTTTGTATTTTTTATGGTGGAAATGACAAATCGAAAGCTTTTGGTCGAAGTGGGTTGTCCGTAGCTACTAACACAAAGCGCTAGCGAAGTTCAAAACCGCTCGGACACCAAAATGTGATTTTTTTTTTTAAGAACAGAAAAAAAAAATTAAAAAACAAATTCTTTATTTTAAAAATATATATATTTTTTAATAACTGGTTTTTGTTGTTTTTTTTTACAAATCTGATTTGTTTGTTTTTTAAGAACTGTTTTTTTTTAAATGTTTTTTTTGTTAAAAAATGATTTTTTTTTAATAACTGGTTGTTGTTTTTTCTTTTTTTTGTAAAAAAGAAATTTAAAAAAAATATTTTTTTAATAACCGGTTGTTGTTTTTTTTATTTTTTCCAAAAACAAGATTTTTTTTTAAATAACTAAAGTGTCCAAACCAACTTACGCGCACCACTGACTAATCTCTCGAATCAATTTTTTTTATATATTTTTTTTCCCTATTTTGTTTTTGCTACTTATACATTTTTTTTTCTTAAACGAGATGTCCCGGGTCACCTTACACGCACTCACTCGCTTTTCTTTTTTTTCCCAAGTTTATTTTTTTTTCCTAGCTAACCGAGCGCCGCTGAATAATCCCTCGGGCTCATTATTTTTTTTCATTACCTAAAGAGCTAAAACAACTTCGATTTTCTATCAGTAGTCCCGTGGACTCATTGTCACTATTCATTGGCAATTTGTCTCGATGCATCAAGCGCACATCGCCTATCTTTTTTTTTGTTTTATCAACAAGTTGTAATATATTTAATATAATAATACAAAGAATAAATCTTTCAAAAATAAAAAAAAAGTCTTCGAATTTTAATTTTTGTGCTCTGCTTTTTTAAAGTTTATTTCTTAAAAAAAATATTTATAATATTTTGGTTTTTAATATTTCATATCTAATATTATCAAGCAAAAAAATACAACTAAAAAAAATGACAAATTTACCTAGATTATCTATAATTAAAAAATATTCGAGTCACTTCCCGTTTCGATTACACTGTTTTTTTAGATGAAAGATAAGTAATTATAGCACGCAAAAAACTTGAGGCTTATTTCTAAAAACAAATTATAATATTTTTATTTATAATATGTCAGATCTAATATTACAAGAGAAAAAAAACAACTCATAATTGTTTTTTGACAAATTTACCTTAATTATCTACAATTAAAAAATCTACGACCCACTTCCCATTTCGATTACACTATAAAGTGTGTAAGACTGATTATATGTTTCAATATTTATTGAATATTATTGCCTAAAAATATAGAGAGAGAGAAAAAAATGACCCTAATGATTTCTTGCAAAAAAAAATAATATCGGTATTCTTGAATACATTTAATATAATAATATGATTAATAAATCTTATAAATATAACTTTGGCTTTAGCTTTGAATTTAAATTTCTATTTTATACTCTTTTTTTGGTTCTTTTAATAAACAATAACCTTTTTCCACATTTTTTTTTATTTTTTAATAACCGTCGTGTTCAAGTCTTTTTTTTTTAACCGGTTTCTTTTTTTTTTCTTTTTTTTAACCAGAGTTTCCTTGACAATAAGTTTCTAACAAATCATTTAACCTTCTTAGTAAATTTTCCAACAAATTTTATCAAATGTTTTTTAGCAATAGCAATATTCAATCAATTTTTTAGTTGAAAAAAACTATTTTTTACAGATTTTATCAATTACAATTTTACCAATTAAATATTAAAATAACAAAATATAACATTTATAAAATCAATCAATTTTCTACATATATAAAAAAGCCTAGCGGAGCGGGCAAATTCGCTCGTTTATAAGCTATTAAACTTTATAATTTGGTTTATTTAATTTATATTAGATTATTCAAGTCTTATAATAGTATTTTCTAATGAATTAACCTCATCTGACTCACTCGGGTTATTTTTTATGCTTTTTTTTTTTAATTTTATCATTATATTGTGTTGGTTGACTTTTTTTTTTTAAGAATATTTTCCGGTTGAAAATTTGGTGGATTAATTCAGTTGATTAATTTTTTTTTTATTTTATCTATCAATATATAGTTTATTAGTAATTAGACTTTATAATTTGTTTTATTTAATTTATATTAGGTTATTCAAGTCTTAGTAATGTCTAATGGATTAACTTGATTTGATTCAAGCTATTTTTTATGTTTTTTTTTTAATTTTATCATTCATTATTGTGTTAATTGAGAATTAAACATTATAATCTAGTTTGATTTATTTTCTATTGGGATATTTTGGTCTTATGATCAGGGTTGAAGGTTCTCGTTTTTTAAACTCGATTAAATAATGTTATTTTTTTTTCTTTGTAAGCGATTTTTCTATTTTTCTTGGTCTTATATCCTCATCTTATTAGGTTGTTCTTATCTTATGATATGACTTGTAAGTTTAGTATGTAAATCTAACTTGTTATATATACATACACACAAAAAAAATATATTTTATTATTATTGAGGAAAAAAACATGCACAAGGGGCAGTTGTCGATAAAGACACCCTATAACCCTACACCTCACACTATAACCAACCTTTTATTTGTATCCCTCTCAATATCATATTCCAAAAAATAAGAGTTTGATGTTGGAAAGCTTGTTATTTATTAAATTAAACACTCATGGGTTCAAAGCTAGTGAGGGGAGAGGGGACTAGATTCAAGAAAAAAAAACTATTATATTGCTTTTTAATTATATTGAAGAAGAGAAAAAAACATTATAGAATCTGCTATGTTATTAATTTGTAAGTGTTACATTTACTTCCATGGACAACAATACAAGATCGGGATATAATATTTTATAAATTCCAAGATCATACGCTGATAATGAATTCAAGTTGACTCGACAATCGCACTCGGAAGGAAAAAGCAACAAGGAATGTAATGGTGATGAAATAAAAATCCATTATGCATTAATGAGCCCCTAACATTGAGAATAACATCATTATAGCCACGATAAACCATGGGATTGGTATTTTTTTAATCAATGTAGATGTCTATATTAACTTGTGAGTAACTCGACTAATCCCATGAATCTTAAAATTAATGATCATATAAGCCTCCAATGACCATCATATTAACAATCACATGACTCCAACACATGAGACCATAAGAAAGCAAAATCCTTAATTCCAAGTTGATTGGTACTTATCATTGAATTATCTGGGTTCGATGAGATTGGTACTTATAACGCCAATCAGAGATCCTAATACTTTTTTTTTGTAAGAGGAGGGCTAAAAGCCCAAAAAACAACATGACCTACAAAACAACGTAATCAGTGGTCTCACAACACCTCTCAGTATCTGCTAACAAGAATATCTTTTAAGGAAGTCAGAGCCTCATCATAGACATGGAGGCAAAGCCAAGATTATAACTTCTAGTAGCTGTGAGCATCACGAATCTACATTTTTGTTCACTCGTAAATATGTTTAATTGTACAACACCAATGATCATGAATCTTTATTTTTGCAGCAGAAAATGTTGTAAAGAGGGTGAGTTGAAACCGTAATGAAGTTAAGAGATTGACAAAGAACACCCGTGAGTCACACTCAATCTCCACATCCCGGTATCTATAGTCCCAACCCAAACTAAACCCCCTCATAATTTAGCCTCAAGGATGGGGCTTGCACCCAAATTCACATAAAAGCCATGGCTCCATGCTTCAGCTTGAGTCACATAATACACCTCCGCACCACTCATGACATGTGGCATTTATTTTACTTCTATTTGTATTAACTTTGTAAGCACCCGTGTCCGGGAGGTTTCCATTAGAGATAAACCACAAGTGTGCTCTATAGAACCTGTGTTTGGAATTTATGCCTTATACCAATTCAATATATAATCGAAGGTTAGATGCAAAGGCTTAGAGGGCATAAGAAAACATTGCTAAAAAAAATCAATTTCCATCTCCATTTCTAGATTAATCATATAGGCAATCAAAAAGACTATGTACCAAGGCAAGCCATGAGTAATAATCTTATTGGATTGAAGATGCGTAAATAACCAATCATCAAATATTGGGACCATTATTGCCAAACCTCGCACCAAAAAAGAGTGGATAACATGATAATCCTAAGCAAATGCTCAATAGACTTCACAAAGTGGGGATATCTCGAAAGCAAGCTTTTGACATGGATGAAACCTCTCTTATATCATTGGGTATTTGTGAGAATCTTCTTGTGGCATAAAGCCCAAAGAAAGGCTTTTCACTTTAGGGGGAATCTTCATCTTCCATAGGAAGTGTCATTTCCATTTGAGATTGTTATCCTCCATTAAGGAGCTATAAGCGAGTTTAACAAAAAGCGACCATTAGAGGTGAATTGCCAAAAACGCTTATCCACCCCACTCCCACTAAACCCAAAGATGAATACCGAGAATCGCCTTTGATAATATTATCAGGCAGACAGGCTAAAAGGCACGTGGTGTCCCAAACCCCATCATCCTTCAGTATCCTTAGTTTGTAATAGCTCTTCAGAAAGATCAATTGTAGCCCATTAAAAAAGAGCATTCCAACTAAGTCAATTGTCAGTTTAGAATAAAACATCATCCCTAAAACCAATCCTCCATCGAATACCATGAGCAAGGGCTTTAGATCCATAGTGCACACCCCGTCAAACACTAGAGGAAGCTTTATGTTGCAAATCCTTTGCATCCACAACTCCCCCATGCTTCAAATATTTGGCATTAAAAAGATGCCAAGCATTTTTAGCAAGCAAAGTTTGGTTCATGCAAGCAGATTTTTTAATGCCCAAGTCACCACGCTATTTTGGTTTACACACCGTCTCCCGCTTGACTAGATGAGCCTTATTTGTCTTAGGAGTGTGCCCCCATAGGAAATTCCTATTAATCAGATCCAATTTGTTACAAATAGAGATAAATAGGAGCGTTGTTCTGTACAGTGTAAAAAAGGATCGCAACTATAACAAATTGGAGAAGAGTAATCTTACTAGCCATAAAGAGAGTATTAAACTTCCAAGATGAAAGTCTTTTTCCGACACTTTCTCAACTTAATAAGTAGTTTTGGAGACTCAAGAGTGGATAAAAGGTACACTTAGATATTTACCAAGACAGATCATGGAGGAGAAACCACTAATGGTAGCAATAGAGTTAGCTAAATCAGCATTAGTGTTTGGGGAAACACAAATAGAAGATTTTTCAAAGCTAACCTTTTGACTGCATAAAATTACAAAACTCATTAAGGCACTCGCTTCATCAAAGATGCTTCGAGTAGTAGAGGGTTCTCCAAAAAAGATTAAATCATCAACAAAGAATAGGTGAGATATGAAGGGTCCACCATTACAAATTTGAATTGATTTCCAAACCATATCCCGAACCTTCACTGGATGATATGCGAAAGCTTTTTTCATGCACAACCCAAAAATATATGGAGAGAGAGGGTCTCCTTGTCTGATGTCAAACTTAAGAGTGAAAGTATCTGAAACCTCACCATTCATAATGACCTAATACTTAACTAAAGTAATGCAATGCATTAAAAGCTCAAAGGATTCTCGCCTTTAATCCCAATTTCTCGAAGCACATTCCCTCGATGAAGTCCAATTCGATCGATCATATGCCTTGGACAAGTCTATCTTCCAGGCAATGAAACCTTTCTTTCCTTTAAAGCTTTTAAATTTATGTAACATTTCCTAAGAAACAATGATGTTGTCTGTAATATATCTTCCTAGACCAAAACTGACTTGATTTGGACCGATAAGATTAGTTATACAAGGACGGAGTCTGGTCACCAAAATCTTAGAGATCACTTTATAGATGGTGTTATACAAGCTAATAGGCCGAAATTGAGTCATGTTAATAGGGGTATCAACTTTGAGAATCAAAGCAATAAAGGTCTCATTGAGGTTCTTAGGAAGAGTTGTCATCTGGAAGTAATTTTGAATGAACAATATCATGTCATTGGAACAAAGATCCCATAAGTTCTGATAAAAAATGGATGGAAAGCCATCAAGCCCAGGACTTTTAAGACCACCAATGGAGAATAAGCTTTGGTGAATTTTCTCATTAGACACATCACTGCTTAACCCATCCAAATCTAGCTCTACCAGTCTAGGAAATAATTGCGGGGTAAGATTGTAGTCGCTTGACGTACTAGAGTTGGAAAAAAGCTCATGAAAGTAATTCATCAGTACATCTTTCATGCCACACATATCAATAACCCAATCACCATTAGCATTTTGTAAGCCTTCAATCTTGTTCCTTCTTTTAATAATAGTTGAGAGATGAAAAAAATAGGTATTTATGTCACCTTCCTTGAGCCAAGTATTCCTAGATTTCTACTTCTAGAAAAGCTCTTCTTGATCAAGAAGGAGATTATACTCACTAGATAGCTTTGTGTCAAGATGACTAAGAAAAGGGTTTGGAGCAATACATAATTATTTTTGAATACCAACAAGACTTACCAAGATACCTCTCTTCCTCTGAAAGATACAACTGAAAATAGTCTTGTTCCAATGGATAAAAGGGAGACCAGATTAGCGGTTTTTTAAACAACATGATCTGTGCACGAGTTCCAAGAATCTCTAATAATCATAGCAAAGTCGGATGAGATAACCACATAGCTTGGAAATATAAATGAATACAATCTCAGTTAGCGAAATGGTTAGAATCCAAACAAATCATGATGGGGGTAGTGATTAGAATTAATTATGGGCAAATAAGATAGATGGACTTGAGGGAAACAAAAGACGGCTTAAGTCAGTATTACTAAGACCCTTGTCAATCAGCTTCCAAATAATACCCCTTGCATTCCTTTTTATTATACCAAGTAAATTTAAAGCCAAAGAATCCAAGATCAATAAGATGATTATGATCAATCCAATCAACAAAGGTTGAGCCCCCAAAATCAAAATTACCACCACATTTTTTCAATGGAACAACTAATGTCATTAAAATCTCCCATGATTAACCGGGTGGATCATAAGCTTTAGCAAGGTCATAAAAATAGGTCCATAAGGATTCATGAATCCTAGGATTAGGATTGGCATACACCACAGTTAGGAGCCAACACTTATTTTGAACATGACAAGAGCAATAATAGATTGACTGGCATGAACAATGATTTGAAGAGAAACAGAGTTGTCATTCAAGAGCAACCAAACACCTCTAGAAAACCTAGTGATGTCAACAATATGATAATGGAAGAAGTCCAAATTTGTGGCGACATTGAGGGCTTTGGAGCTGCTAATTCTAGGCTCAAGCACATCAAAAACACCAATGACATCAACCTTTTTAAAATCCTTGATGGTGGAAGCACATTTAACCTTACCAGTACCCTTAACATTCCAAGTAACAACTATTATTATAATAATATAAAATAAAGGGGGAAATCTGAGGACTGACCTTTAACAGACAATTCTATTCCCCTAGGCTGCAGTAGGGACATCATTAGCATTTGGCAAGTCGTAATAGTTAGAGTCCGATCTATCAGGGGCTTTCCATGCTCGACTATGCTCAGTAGAGATGGAATCTTGGACATTAGGCACATTCCCATCATTAGTAACATCCATATTATCAATATCAGGAGCGTCATGTTTTGGAGGCAAAATAATTGTATCTAGAATGGCAGGGGAGGCAAGGGAAACTCCCACATTAAAGGAGAAAACCCTTTAGACATCATCTTGAAAATCAGAGCCTTGCACTTGTAACCCAACAGTACCCATACAATTGAGAGGCATAGTTTTATTTTTCAAGTTCATACTTGAGCTTCTATGGTATTCTAGGGCAAGGATAGGACCCACATATGTCATCCTTGAAGGAGTACTCTTAGGGTTAATGTGATGAGATTTTTTTGGGGTCTAAGGATTGGTCACACAATCTGTGAAGGGAAGCTTCCCCCTTCCAAAACTTTTCTTGGGATCGAATTGTTGAGTTGCTTTTTTCATACTAGTGAGAGAATTCTAGTTGGTATTAGTGGCATCTTTAGAGGCATCATCTCGGTTTCCATCTACCTCCAAGATAGTAAAACAAGATTTTGCAGTTAAATGTTTCTTTTGCTCAGCATGCACTTTCTCTACTTCAGAAGATAATTTCTTTTTTATTTTTTCCGTTTTAGTAACATTCATTGTCCATGAAGATTAGGAGGACTCTTCTCAGTAGCATTGGTACTTATACTCATAGCAACCCCAACCACCTGTTCAGTGCGGGTGGCCTCCAAGGTCTCAATTTCAATAGCTTTGTTATTCGGGACAGTAACATCTTCATGCTCTTTGATTAAGCAACTTCACTTGCCTGAGCTTTGACCTTTCCATTCAATGGGCAATTATCCCTCCCATGACCATAATGTCCACACTCAAAGCATATAACTTGAATCTCCTCGTACACCACCCCGTGAGTGCGCCCCTCCACTTCAATAAAGGGAGTTAAGGGTTTGGATATATTAAGCTCGACACATATTTGAGCAAATTCCTCCTTGATTGGCTTATAGTATGAGAATCAACTTTAACTGTGAGCCCAATTAAATTACTGATTTTCTCTGAGACATCAAACTTGAAAAATTCAACATTCAGTCCATTGATTCTTACCCAAGTTGTCATATGCGTGATCTTTTCTTCTTTTGGATTAAAACCCAGTTTCCACCTCTAGGTTGTTACATATTGCCCCACAACCTGCCAAGGTCCTACAATAAGGACATACTTCATGTCTTCATCAAGCAAGAACTTTACAATAAAAAAGTTATTCTCCAAATCAATTAAGGTAATCGGTTCCTTGGGCTTCCATCTTCGAAGAAGCTGTTCACGGAGAAAATTATAAGTAAGCGGCCTGCCTATAAGTTTGATAATAATAGCTGATTTCCAAGGACGATACAAACAGTCTTTGATCTTATCAGAGAACTGGATTGAAGGGACCTTTCCATTTTGAATAATATAATATGCATCTCCGATCACCATAATATCTTCATCCATGCCAAAATCAGCTGAAACTTTGTCCTTAAAACTCATCAACACAGGTGGGGGAGAAGGGGGAGGTGAAGCGGTACCTCCAATATCCCTCCCCTCATGGGTTTGTTCTCTTTTCCCACCAATAATCACACCATTTGGACTCAAGTCACTCGCTCCAGCAACAAAAACAATATCATTCATCATGAGTTAGGTTGAAACAGGAAGAGTTATCATTATCGGTTGTACTAAAATGAAGGCCATGAATAGAAAGATTGGAAAGTGAAGACAGCGTGGGCGTGTTCCACTAGGGCATCCTTTTTGCGCCGCCGTAGGAAATTCTACTCACAAAAATGTATTTTTAATATTCGCATGCCCTATAGTAGATCCTAAAACATTTCAATTAATATTTTCTTGCACCAGAAACATCTGATCGGCAGAAGATTGTCAAAACCATGCTACTGGATTGGATTGAGCAATAGTGATGGAAAGACTTTCACATCATCGTGGTTTCCACATGCAAGGTGCCTAATGTGTTGCCAATTTCCACACGCATAAGCTTCTCCATCGGTGGAAAAATCCTGCAAAATTTTCAGCAATGGTAGGTTTGGCGAGGTAAAAGCCAAGTGATGTAGCCCACAAATTTGACATCTGCACATGTATGCCCCTTACATTACGTGATCGAAATTGTCTTGGCGGAGAGGGTTTTCGTTCAGCTAAATTTTACTTTGGCTGTCGTCTTAGCTGTGATCTTCAAGGCATCTATCAACATACGATGATGACAAGGATGGCTACCAATGCGTTGAAATATATTTGATTTTTAAACTGTTTCTAATCTAAAAGCATATGAAAATAATAAAAAAATAATTTAAAATAAAAAATAAAAATATTTTTGATACATATTATAAAACACAGAGCTTGCAATGTACAGCGGGAAAAAAGTACTTGCAATGTCCTGTGTTTTCCTTTTCATTTCTTCTAATCGAGTGGGAAATTGGAGACTAGAAAATAGTGGAAAGCAGATAAGCCACAATTGATGGATACATTTAACTATTTAGCCTCATTTATTTATTTGCTCGACTGTAGTTTACTTCTGCAAATTGGTTTTTATTCAAAGTTATAGAAAATAAATTCGTAGCTATGTTTTAATATTTGCCAATGTTATGAAAAATAAATTGAAAAATAATTTATTAATATTTTAATTATTTTTTAAAATTTATTAAAAAAAGAATCAAATATAATAAATAAAATTTTAAAAGATGAAAAAATTGAAAAAGATCCAATTTAATAGATTACTTTAAATACAACAAATCAAAATAAAAACAATAGAGATTAAGTCAATCAAATAAAAAATTAAAAGAAAATGTAATTGAAAAAAAAAACTCAATTTTATAAGTTATTTAAAATAAAATAAAAATAAGGATTAAATTTGATAGATAAAAAAATTTAATTAAGAAAAAGATAAGATAAAAAATAGATAATATTTAATAAAATAAGGACCAAATTTGATATAAAGTCAAATTAAATCAAAATTTAAGAGATAAAATTGCAAAAAAATATATAAAAATCAAAACATTAAGCATCAAATTTGATATAATTAATAAATAACAAAATATTTTTAAGTTTTTCACAGCTCCTTGGAAAGTGTTTTCCACTAAGAATAAAAAGAAAACACTTTCCTACAAACCAAACTAAATATTTCATATATTTGAAAGTGTTTTTGTTTAATCAACTTTTCTAATAGTAAATAAACATATGAAAAATTAAAAAGTGATTTAAAAAAAAAACATTTTTTTCATGAAATTTTAGTGCTTTGTAATGATTAAATTTCATCAATGAACACCAAAAAACTACATTGTTATGGATGAAAAATAATAAACTCAGACATAGTTTGAACTAATTCAATGGCCATCAAAAGATGCCAGAGATAGGGTTAATTGACCCTAGGTTTTGGGATGATTTTCTTGGGGGCTTAAATCATGTATTAGGCCTAACAACTATGATATGAATCTAATAAAATATTGGAAAAACATGAAATAAGTCTCTAAACTAAATCAATTTTTTTAATCAAGTCCTCATATACTCTTTTTTTCATCTCAATTAGTGTTTTAAAAATTTATTGAGATTTTCAATTGAGTCCCGACATCAAATATTATTTATGGATTTTGTTCGAATAGTATATTTTTTAATCAAATGACATTTTTTTTATATTGATAATTGATTTTATTCATTGAAAATTTATGACGAGTTTACATAACAAAGTCATTTCAATTTGTTGCATACTTTTAATGCCTCCATCGAGAGAGGAACAATCATGGACTTCATTAAGATTTATGTAATGTACAAAACTTTAATATTGAACTGGGTTCCAAGCTATAATTATTGAAATAAGTTTATGAATTTACAGCACGATAGGGCATGAAATGAAAATGAATAAACCTCGAGCTAAGATTATGGAAATAAATCAATGAAGTTATAATTGATGGAAAACATGCATTATGAGTATTGAAATAAAAAGGGTGAATACAATTTATGTAAGGTATGAAATTTGAGTATCAAAAAGACTTGGGGGATCTATATTATATATGCAAAATAATTTAAAATATATTTAGGGTATTATTCAATAAATTCTATTTCATTTTTTATTTTATTATGTATTCTAATATTAAGAAACACTATTTTCATCTAAAAATATATTGACATTTAATTAAATAAATAATATTAAAAACTTGACTTGATAAGATTAAGTTTTGTTCTCATACTGTATTTAAATTTCCAAAATACCCTGAAACCTAGGGTTAGATTTTATGAGCTAAAGGGCAAAATAATAATTTTATTGTTGAAATTCACAATGATCTGTATCTAGGAACACCGTAAAACATCGACACATTTTATATTTTTTTGTAATATTGATATTATATAACTCACACCTCTATAATCACTAATTACCAATCCAATTCATTATGCTCATCTCGAGAGTATATCAAACATAGATTAAAGTATAATAGCAAAATATATAAGAATATAACCATTGAAGCTGTTGAAAAGAATATATGTTTTAATTTTATTTTTTGGCCTATTGTGATCTCAAACAAGAATCCCAATATTTGGTTAGTACTCTATTTTATGAGCATTTATTTTGAAATAATATGATTACATAATCTGTTTTTGTGAGAAAAATAAAAAAACATTATTAAACACACTAGAGTCTATGGCTTACTTCATGAATTTGACAAATTAACTTGGATTAATTGGGAAAACATTGAAATTTATTTTGGTTTGTTTTTTATAAAATTATTGCGGTCTCAAACAAACATCACGACATTGGGTTGATGCTCAATTTTTCAAACTTTTATTTTGGATATCATATAATTCAATAAAAATAATTATTTAATTTTTTTTTATTAAACTTAGTAAATTCCATGATTCAGGTAATTGGGGTGTGATGAGTGAAGTTATAAAACTGAGTCTATCCAATATATCACCGTCAAAATGTTTTAAAAAAAGATGTCAAGTGTGATTTTGTTAAAGTCAAACCATGTTTTCATCACAATTCTTGTTTTTTTTAATAAACAAATCAGACTACAAAATAAATGGTGTCATTAGTTTATAAGATTGATTTACTAATAATATTATTCAAGAAAAAACTCCTCAACTCAAATATTTTTATATTTAAAAAACTTTAATTCGTCCGCATTGTAGCAAGGTAGTCAATCTATTATTTTTTATATTGTTTACTTTCAACTAATTGGATTCTTACAAGCCCATTAACGTCAAATTAATCAACGTCTATTTGTTAAACAGGTTTTAACTATAAAACTAACCCTTATCTCAAAACTTAAAAATCTTTTGACGAAGCTCAAATCTAATGAATCAATTTTCTTTTGTTCGGTAATCAATTCAATAATGGTGAAGTCAAATGCAAGTGTTCACGTAAAGAATGTCACCTTGGATGCAGATTTACCTTCTTTTGTTCCCCATAGCTAGGGTAAAATCCAAGGTGGGGTGAAATGGTAGGCAGGAACTAGAACTACCATTTTGTGAAGAAAGCCATATATATATATATATATATATATATGAAATCATGATAGCCTCCGTACAGTTTATCGTCGAAATACAGAAAACATTACTGCTGGTTGCACATCAAACTAGTGAACTACCACGCATATAACAGCATAAAGCTGCAACTACAAGTCAATGCAAATCTGATAGTCATAAGAGTGCCTGTAAACCTAACAAAGTTACTCCCCTGATCTGCATCTTCTATATATAGAGACTCATTCACTTTTCTGCCTTCATCATTTCTATCGGGCCTGTTTGATCATGGCTAATGGAGAATGATCAGTAGAGTACTCCCACAGATGATTTGATGAGAATCCCATCTCTCTCTCTCTCTCTCTCTCTCTCTCTCTCTCTATCTATCTATCTATCTATCTATCAACTTTTTAACTGGGTGAGTGGTTTCCACGCTACTCTTTTCAAGTGAGCAGTTACTGGTTGATTTTCCATATCTCGTTGTCTGTTCGACCTTGAGCTTTTTAATGCTTGTCTATCTGCAGAGGAATATAGGATCACAAAGTCAATTTCTTAATGATTTTTGCTATTTTTTTCTTATCTTTGTTTTGAACCATGTAGCCAGTAATCATATTTCAAGGAAAACCCTATAATGATTGTCTATGATTTCAAGTCATCTTGAATGGTTTGGAAAACTCCTTTTCTACTTAATTTCAACCGAACGTTGTGGATATTGAAGATGTTTGTTTGGTGACAAAATCAATGGTTTGATTATTACGCAATTTCCTGTATGGCTATAACCAAATTGCCCAAGCTCTTGTTGGTTTCGAGTTGCACTGCCAACTACTCATCAACCGAGACCACAAAGCTTGTCTTTTTTCTGAAAAAGATATCACAGAGCTTGTCGTTTTCATTCCTTCGATGCCCTCGAACAGCTAAACCCATGTTTATGTACGTTGTTCTTGTTTTTGCATGTTCTTGTCCTGGAAATTTCCCTATACGTCTTGTTTTCTTAAAATAACTTAGTCCCCTTGCTAGAAGAAAGACCCATTTATTCATCAAAAAGAAGTTTATTTCCTTTCATTTAACTTCTCTTGTTAGAGATATAAGGTTTTCTTGCACACTTTATTAATAAGCACTTTTGTTTCCTTGTTTTTTTTAATTTAAAATTCAATATATATAGATATATAAAACGCAAAATAACCGAACAAGATCATGATTATATTACAAGTCTTCATCGTAATTATTCAAGTAAACTTCAAGGTCGTACAGACAGCGAATTAAGGGACATACACCAGAAAACTGCTTGCTTGACAAGGCTTTGCGTGGACATCAGCACCAGTCTACTTCGTAGCAAGGTGAAACATCGTCGTTTTATAACTGTATTTCCTATTCAACAAGTCTCAGCTGGTATGAATCTCACCTCCCCTCTCAGTCTGTCTCTCTCGGTACCTAGTTGATACATGATCATTACGATGAACTCATGTTCTTAAACACATTATCTTATATATTAAATTTCAGAAATTTGTCTTATATACAGGTAAGTAGCATGTGATATCTACGTGTAAGAACTTTTTTATTATTGTTTGTATACGCCGCCATGGAATCTCTAATAAATATCAAGAGAGAGAGAGGGGAAAAACAACAAGAAGAGAAAGAAATACAATATTTATAATATCATGATGTGTGTTTATTGTAAAAATTAATCGCTCGTTGATTTCTTTGCAGGTTGAATCGATCAAACTCCCAATCAAATTGGACCATGCTAGCTAGGGATCGAATGTTAGCCTGTACACCGTCCTTTGTTTTTATTTTTTCCCCTTAAACAAAGAGCGTCTGTTGATTCTTTTATTAATGATAAGTTGACCAATTTGAGGATTTGAAATCTAATATGACAAATATTATTACGATGAATATGGCTATGATGTTGTCCATTTGAAATATTTATAATTGATATTCATTTTATAGAATGGTTATGGCTTTTACTTAGATTTTAAAATATTCAATTGTGTTTTTTTTAGAAATTAATCCTCGTCAATCTATTTAAGTAGGTGCCCTTAATTTCAAAGTACTAACACCGAACCCCTCAAAAATGTTTCGGTGAATGTTGAACCATTAACAATTAACCCCTTAAACTTACATTTATTTATTTCATTTCATTTTACTTTACGGCAAGAGATATCTTCAAGCTTGAACGGATATCTACTAGTGACAATGAATGATGGAGAATGAAGAACACCAATGAAATTTGGTTTTATATCCAAAATTTGTCTGTTTTGCCACCAAACCATCCATGGTACTCAAGTTGTTCTCTCGTGTTTGATTTTTTTTATTCTAACTTTCTTATGAAAAAACAATAGCCTTAGATGTATTTCAAGGTATGAGTTGTTGTAAGAATGACTCCAAGATTTGCAAACAGATATTAATTTAGTGGATTACTATATTAAAATAAATATTTTTTGACTTTTAACTTTTTTTTTTAGTGAAATACTATTATATTTACTCAATGAAATAATGAATGCAATGTCTTGAACTATTCAACCATTTGTTTAAACCAAAAAAAAAAAAATACTATTCATATGGTTTTCCATGTAAACAATTCTTTTAGTTCTTGCTATTGTGTTCATTTTAACCCTCAACAACTCATGGATTCATAAGCACTTTAGAGAATTCAACTTTTATCAAAATTCTTAAGGAAATAATTGTATTTCTCCAATTAAAAATCTCAAAAAACTTAGATCACGTGAGATTAACCATGGGAGGATTAGGTCTACGTATTGGATTAAAGAATAAACCTTCCTGTTTGATTTCTTTTTTGTTGTTGTTGTTGTAGGTTCTTGTTGTTGGCCTTGGAGCATTTTAAAGCTGCTTGTTTTTTTAGCAATCTTCAACTCAATTTTAAATCACTTTCAATCATGAATAAAAGTAAAAAACATATT
Organism: Salix viminalis; assembly: GCA_029228465.1. Taxonomy (NCBI): domain Eukaryota; kingdom Viridiplantae; phylum Streptophyta; class Magnoliopsida; order Malpighiales; family Salicaceae; genus Salix; species Salix viminalis. The sequence goes on from CM055437.1 coordinate 7,784,945, forward strand.
AATTGAAAGTTAGCAAAGTTTTTTTTCTTTTTTTAAGCCAAAGTAAGAACTACAAGTTAAATGATATTCACAACAACAATAGTTAAATGATATTTTTACTCTTTTAAAAAACCAATTATCTTTGTGTTAGTCTTTTAATACTCTTCTCATACGGTGTATTTATCATAAAATTATTATCTAAGAGTATAATTGTTTTTTTTTATCTTTTTAAACCAAGTGAAATAACTTATTTACCATTAAAACAAAGACAATTTAAAAGTTACAAAAAAAATATCCTTTAATTATTAGTAAAATAAATGATTTTGACAAGTTTTTTTCATTCGGCAATTTTGGTCAAGTTGACCCCACCAATATTTTTTTAGAGTGAATTGAGGCCTTTAGACCTATTTAGGTGTGTAATTAAATATAAATTGATTGCTATCATACTCTGGTCTAATGTTTGGAATCTATAAGTGAGTGTTGGGTTTGTTCCTAGGTCTAGGTTTCAAATCTTAATTATTACATAACTAGCCATTTACAAAAAACTCTAAAGACTAGTTAGGGTTCTTAGTTACTATAAATCTAGATGGCGACTCTAATTTTTAATTTTACCCTTATCGATCCTAAATAGAATGAAAAATCTACTAAAAAATTATTAAGGGTTAGGCTTTGTTTGTTTCTTTGATAATAATATGTTTGTTGTGCCTTTTGTTTTTATTTTATTGCCTATATTGTGTGATTTTGTTATGTGGGTTTTTAAGTTGTCATTCATTTCTTAAAAAATAGCTAAATTATTGTATTTCTTCATAATCCTAACAAACACTCATTTCATCATATACCAACATCTAAAATTGCATCTTAACACTTGAATGACATGCTTTGCACTTTTGACTAAAGCAATCTAAAATTTCATAACAGTACTTTTAAGTTTACATCTCAATAATTGCAATAGAATAAATGAACCTACATGAATACAATCACTAAAACTTATGGTTTGGTCCTAAAATATGAAAGATTATTTATTGAATAAAAATGTCTTGCAACAAAATATTCTCATTTGAGTTAGTTTACTAAGCTCTTTAAAAAAATAGTGAGATGATGTATATGTGTTTCTTGATGACTACTTGGAAAGATGAACACAACTAAAACAACTTAGGGCCATTTTATTTGAAACAATCCATGGAATTCATAAAAGGTAAAGAAAAAATGATGGTTTTAAGAACTGCATTATGAATTGAGAGTACAACTTCTTAATGGTGATGATGAAAAGTGAGAAATGATGAGCTTTTAACCTTAGACTACACTATAAGGAAATGACAATAAAAAAATGGTATATTCTAACCTAAAATGATTGATGAACCAGGATTCAATCAATGATTAAAATTTAAAAACATGTAAACTAGTAGTAATCATTCAAAGTGTTGGATCACTCGGACAATTTAAGTTGGCCATTATTGAGCTCTAGACACTTCAAAAATCAAAGACCTTTAAATAATTAAATGACAACAAGAAGAAAAAAAAGGTTTTCAAAGTGTATAGATTATGCTTCCATATCAATTTGATATTGTGTCTTTGGATCATAAAAAAAGCAAACCATCAATGTATAAAATCCTAATAATGTTTTAGAAACACTAAATCGAAGTAGTAAAAAGTTTCTTCTTTATTTTTCATTATACTTTTTAAGATAAGATTACGGTTTAAAAACACTTTAATGAGACCCCCTTGTTGAATGAAACCTTGTTAACACTAAGGTTGACCTTTTTGTAATTAGAATTTAGTAAATCAATGACTTTCTTTTTTTCTCATTATAATATAGTAAATTTCTCTCTCATCTCTCACATCTAAGGATTGCAAAGTAAACAAAAAATACACTTTCATACCAAAACTAAATTTAAAAAACTATAAGGATTGAAAATGAAAAAAGAAATAGGTTGACATAAAAAATACTTTTCACAAGAATTTGAGATTAGGCATATGATTTATGCTTATTTTACACTTTAGTCTTTCTGTATTTTCTTAATAAATTTTTAGAAATTGGCCATTGATTTGGTCATAGAAGGTTGTAATTGAAACAAAAAAAAGTTTGAAGATGAAATAAAAAAAATGGTGGTATAATGGATGCTACAATAAAATTAATTAAAATAGTTTAATTAATAATGTAAGGTTTTTTTTCTTAGAACTTCGTAACAAAATTAAGGAACATTGAACACAAATTCCATGGGTTTCTTAAATGATCAAGTTATGATTTTTTGAATTTGCAAACCTTGAAATTTAAAAAAGAATCCATATTTTATTGAGTTATTAATAAATTGATCAAATAAAAACTAATGTTTAAACAACAAATACCATATATTTCTAAACAACAAGCAAGTACCATATCAAACACCATTGCCAAAACGCTGGTTTGCTAGATTTTCTCTTATTGTAAAGAGAAGAAAACAATATATAATGTTATTTTAATTTCATAACAAAATAACTATGAAGCATCCATTTTTGAAATTTGTAGGCAAAATCTATGGAGGTTTTAAGAACTAGAGTAAATTTTTTAGCTTATCTTCTTTGCTTCTTAGCTTTCTCTCTTTCTTTTTTCTCTTCGTTTTGTTTAATTTTCTCCATCTCCCACGTCACAGTTTTTTTTAATGATAATTATTAATTTAAATGAAGTAAAACTAATATTCTACAATTAAATTATCATAAATACAAATATTAAGATGGCTATTATAAATTATAATTTTGGTTTTTTTAATAAAAAATAGTTGTAAATTCGACGAATTCCATGTAAAAAAAGAAATACATCCTTGTGTTGAACAATTGAACACATTTTAATTTTTTATTAGAAAAAAAGTATAAAATGAAAATAGTTTTCTATGACTAACACAGCTTTATTCAAAATAAATCATTATAGACACACATCCTATCAACCTTTTGTTGCTGTTATTATTATTATTACCAGCCAGTTGGCAGCCACTTCCCCATCATAGATCTTCTGCATGGATGAACCACAGAAGATAGAAGACTCACTGTTGTGTGATGTTGACACTGCATAAATTTCTCGTGAAGAACTCTGCTGTCTGCAAATAATTCCACCGAACAAAAGAAAATGAACCAGAAATTGTCTCATCAAAATACAAAACAGTATCCGTCCATGAGACATGAACACATGATGGAACCGTCAGGAGCCCGACACTTCAAATTATTTTTATCTCAATTTAAATTATGATTCATTACAGATTTTTCAATTAAATACTGATCAAAATATTTTGATTTTGTTTTGGCTAAATAGTATTTTTTTTTAAATAATGAATAATTTTATAATATCAATCATGTCTCTTAATTTAACTGTTAGATTGAGATAAAATTTTACAAAAAATCTCTTGATATATTTATATATATTATGTTAAAATTTCAGAGTAATCAAAGAATATAATGAACTTTCAAGATTGATAATGATATTCTTGTAAAATTATATATGTTCATAATTTTATTCAGAAAAATTATTTTAGTATCTTTTTTTAGATTAAATTGCACAAATTTAAATAATTTTATTTTTTTTAGATTTGAATTTTTTTAATTAATATATTTAAGTTTATATATATATATATAAACAGTATAGTCCAAAAACAGCGTACCAAAACACTCCGAAATCAAAATATTTCATTCTAATTAAAGAAACAAAACATCAATCAAAACAAAATTGACAATTAACACTGCATAAATTTCTCGTGAAGAACTCTGGTGTCTGGAAATAGATCCACCCAACAAGAGAAAATGAACCAGAAATTGTCTCATCAATACAAAACAATATCCGTCCATGAGACATAAACTGATGATGGAACCTTGAGGAGCCCCACATTTCAAATCATATTTCCATGGGCTAGCTTGCAGACAGAACTCGTTTTCTGTATGCAGCAAACCAAGAGAGTTGAAAGATTAATTACAAATACAATGAGTAGCAATTAAGGGAAATGCATTACACAAGGCTACTAGGTTGAAGAAGCTAAGCACTTTTGTCTAAAATTTGGTGGATGGTACAACGAGTAGAAAATTTAACAAACAAATTAGAGCCATGGTTGCAAAGATGGGAACTTGATGATATATTGACAAAGAATTGTTGTAGATTTCAGAAGAATCGACGGCTAGAGGCATTCCGTCGCTGCTGAGAGTGCAGGACTGTGGATCAGAGCCGTCGGTGCTCATCATCAGAGCTCGGAAGACTGCAGTAACTGTGTGAATGTAAGCCGTGCGATTCTTGGCAAGTAGCCATGTAAGACCCATCAACTGGCAATCTTTGTTGTGAATTCTTATGGTCCTGTCCTCTGATTTGCTTGAGTTTAAAGTCTTCTTGCTGTTAAGCTGCATCCAATAATTATCAGTAACAAAAGGTGAATAGCAGATTGTTTATCATTGGAGAAGAACACGTTTCGGTGCTTGAAGTTATATGACTACTAATAATTTGGTGCAACTTCTAATTAAGATCTAATGTAAGCTACACCCTTGTCTTCCAACATCCAAACAACGTAAGAGAATCTAACCAACATAAAAGAAAGAAAGAATAAACCAAATAACAGCAGGAAAAAGATTACACTTTAGTAGAAATAAAATAACTGATATTTGAAATTCCCAGAATCTAATTGCTCATGCCATTGTGAATATACATTCAGAATAAACAGGATTCTGATATCACACAACACCATTTCTTGCTAGCAACACAAAACAGCAACCATAATCAGCAACACACAACAGCATTGTACTCTACAACGTATGAAACGATGAATCTTACAGGAAACTGCCTAATGAACAAACGCTAACTCTTGCTCTTGCTTCGGTCTGGGAACAAGACCACTCCCAAATATCTCAAATTCCCACCAATAGAAAATTGGTGATGGAAGTAAAGTAAGCAGAAAATTAACGCACAACTTTTCCAATTTAGCAAGAGCAGAACAAGACACACGAACCCTATCAACTTGTTCATCTTCCTTCTTCCACAACAACCATCAAACAACAAATCAAGACAAAACAAACCCAAGAATTGAGAAAACAAAGAATTCGGAGCATTATAATCGAAACTAATTAATGATATAAAATTTTAGCTTACCAAGTAAAGACTCTTCAAGCACTTGGAGCAACCACCAAGACCAGGAAATCCATTCACATTGTGACTATTACTCAAGCAATTTCTTTCTAATTTCTTGACTCTCTTATCCCCAACAAGGTTTCCCTTTTGGTTCATAGAAAAGGCTTCCGGGCAACTCAAAGGGTGCAATCTAATACCACAATAACAATACACAACATCACAAGTCTCATTGGGCCTAACCAATTCTATGCCTTTCTCTTTCAACCCTTTGGAGAGCCCATCAACACAAGTCTCAGAGTCATCGGGAAGCAACGGCATGTCATAAGATGGAGAACGACCTGTAGCTGTTCCTGGGATTACTTTGCTAGCTCTGCTAAGTGCAGTGGCAGAGTAAGCAGAGTAAAGCCAAGCAGCAAGAACTGGACAGCACCGGATCCTGTGGAGGTGCCCGCTTGCAGAGGAGCCACTCCCACAAGCTGATTTAATGCCGTGGAAGAGTTCATTGGGAAGGTCTAATGGGCAGCCAGCAAGGTTAGATTGCTCAGGGAATGCAGGGATTGTTGTTGTGCTTGGTTTGAATGGTTGCATTGTATCCGGGTCCGGGTTGGGTAAACCCGCAAGGAGAAGAGGAAAACAAATGAGTACCAAAAGGAAAGTTAGGATGTTCAGGGACATTGGTGTTGGAAAGAAACGTAGTGTGGACTCGTGGGTTTGCCTGTCAGAGGAGGAAGAGGGTGAGATGAATATAAAAAAGGGTAAAGGTTAGAGAAAAGGGAAGGGAAAACAATGGTGGGGTTATGGAAACCTGAGAGAGTGGGGCTAAGCTATTTTTTGTCATTTTGTTAGCTGGAAGAACACTACTATGGTGATTATTACAGCTTCGGTTAGAACCAATCCATTTTCTTACATATGTACAATGATCATTCTAACATTTAGTTATAATGTATTTTCTATCAAGTATCTGATCCCACCACTTCTCCTTTTTCTTACAGGATGGTGGTTGGATGTTTAAAGTGAGTTGGGGAGAGGGGATTAGCGAATAGTATCATTCAGTAAATCATTACAGTCAAAAAAGTTAGATTTACGAGGCCTTCATGATGTAGTATATAAGCATGACCTGTGCTTTTCTGCTGCCTGTATTAGCTATCTACCTATTACCAAACCTAGGTATTTTTTTTAACGAGCACATTAACCTAAAACGTTTTGATGAAATAATATATTTGAAATTTTGTTGAAATATAATACATTTTGGTCTGGTCACATTTTAAAAGTGCAACACTTATTAAGAAGGTGTTTGGTAGTGTAGTGGGATTGGAGGTTGAAAATAAGTTAGTGTTTTAGTATTTGATAAAGATAAATAAACATATAATATTTGATGGGTCTCACCTTTAAAAATCAAAGAAAAACCGATTGTGAAAAGCAGCAAAGAGCTGCTTTTCATGGTTTCTCGACCTGTTATGAATGTGATGAATTACTGAGTTACTTTAAATAAACTGATTCCAACAACAATATTACCGTTAATATTTAATTCCCAAATAAATCTTCACCATCTACCATTTGTTCTCCCCTTCACCTTCACACTGCGCAATCCATTGAACAAGCTTTTGAGATTGTGTTTCATGCATTTTTGTTTTTAGATTAGGAGATCTTGTGAAGCAGCAATTGATTACCACTCATGTCCCTCTCCGGGGGGGTTCTGGTTCTGGAGAGAGAGGGAGGGGGCAGTGGAATATTGGTTTATTACTTATTATATTTAATATAAAAATCTAAAAACTTAATTAAAATATAAATAAGTATATTAAAAGGATATCACAATATAACTTTTGCCTTGCAATTCTAATTTTGTTTCAAATGATATTTTACCAGATGTTGTTCCTCGATCAAATAGTCAGGGATCACAAAGACCTTCACGTATGAATTTAGTTCGTGATAGAATTACAAGTAGTTTGATGGGAGGATAAAAATAAGTGTCTAATTTACTTGAATTATTCATTACATTATTTATGTGTGTGTGTGTGTGTGTGTGTGTGTGTATTTATACCCTTTAAAGTAATTTCACAAGTTAAAAGTAATATGAAAAGCTTGGTAACCAAACACATGAAACTACTTTTCATTAACCTCAAACTCAACCACAATTTTAACCAAACACTTCAAAAAATATTTTGAATCGCAGCTAAAAGTGTTTTTCATGAAACTGTTTTCTTAAAACATTAACCACAAAAGCAAAAACAATACCAAATACACCCTAAATATTGATATTCTCAATTACAATAAAATAGTTTTCATGTTTTAGAAAAAAATAATAAAATATGACACACTTTATAACTATAAATATTGTTAACTAGTAAGTCTCTGTTTGGAAGTATGATTAAGGTTATTTTTTAAAGTGTTTTTCATTCATAAATGCATCAAAATGATATATGTTTTTTTTAAAAAAAAAATATTTTGATATCAGCACATGAAAATGATCTAAAAACACCAAAATTTTTTAATTTAAAATAAAAAATAAAATAAAATTTTAACTTTTTTCAAAAATTCTTTTGAAACGCAGTGTTAAACACCTCATAAATCCCTCTTCGGATTAAAGAACAAAGACTACTACAACTTCTCTCTCTCTCTCAAATTATTGGCTCACCAATTCAAGTTGAATTGACAATGCACAAGTATAGATCAAAATATTGTACTTCAATGTTATTCAACTTTGAACAATAGGCTTCTATGTCAATATACCTATTAAACTAAATGTTGTAAAGGAAGGAAATCATATAGAGAGTCTAATTGAATGATAAAATATCCAAATATGATAAATAATATAATTTTAACATCCATGTTCACATGTTCTTGCATGTTATGCCGAGAATTGTTTAGACTTTACATAATTTTATAAGGGATCATTATATGGTTTAGAGTTATAAATCAACATTTGATATGTGATTCCATTCATTACTAGATGAGTTAGAAGGTAATTACTACATTAGATCTCGAGCTTAAACAAACTTATCTAGATGGATAATTGCATGTGACCAATAATTATCTACTTGTTTGCATCATAAGATGATGAAGAGAGGGTTATGCACATTATAAATACGGCACATACAATGTCCTATTCAACAACATATGTATAACAATACAATATATATTATGATATTCTTTAAAACATATTAAACTCATCTAATTTCATTTTAAATATACATATCATACAAACGAGATAGGAGATCTTCTTCTTACGATTGGTAAATATGTTTTAAGGCAAACTGTAACAACCCTAATTTTTTTTCCTATTTGTTTAATTTGTTAATCTTTCCCCCTATAAAAGGGTAGATGAAGCATGAGATTTTTTTTTTCTCTTGCCGAAATTTCTAACAAAATTTCGGCAGAGTCTCCTCTATATCAGGAGATCCCAAGTTATTCATAACACAACCTGCACACAATTTGAATCACATCCATTTTTAATACAATTAACTGCATAATTCATTCCAGAATATGCTCAGGACCATATTCATTCCCAAACTCCATCTTACAGCACACACATAAGATAAAAATTAAAAGAGCCAATTCGCACATGAAGATTCACATATAGATACATATATACATATACATCGAACATAACACAGTTTAATATTCTAAGATAATCTAGTACTTTCTAATATTCTGAGCGTAGGTTGATACATTCAATATTACAGAAACAAAATTTACAAATATATTATTCTATACAATTTACATGTTCTTCTACGTAACAAAATTTCACCATAACTTCCTAAGTTCATATCTTATACAAAAAGGAATTAAGGCTTAAAATCTATTCCTGACGAGAATGGGAAGAACCTGCAAAATATAGATTTTCCATATGAGTAAAACAATTAAGTAAATACTAGTAATTTACAGAAGAATTTGAACAACATATTCATCAATCTACGTAAATCATATGAGCTTCTAAACACAACTATATATACCCTTTTAAGGTTATATAAAAGAAGATTATTTCTTTTGACTGCTTCTTTCCCCTTTTTCACATCGAAGAGACTATAGTCGTCACTAATGACCTCCAATAGTGTCTCTAGTTACCCGTCCTGAAATCAACTAATCAGTTTCATGAACTTGTTGACACGAACATAACCGTTGGTGTCATTAACTATATATATATATATATATATATATTTAAAACCAAAATAGTTAATCTTTGTTCTGTTATTTTCTTAGGAGGTTTTAGAGTATGTCGATGTCAAGGATTCTTGACATCATTAGCTTTCATCTCAGAAAGCTAATCAAGTCTATAAATTTTGCCGATATCGACGTTACCTGCCGATATCATTAACTATTCTGAAATCGAATAGTTAATCAAGTTTATACATTATGCCGATATCAACGTCACCCGCCGATATCATTAACTATTCTGAAACCGAATAGCTAATCAAGTTTATAAATTTTGTCAATATCGACGTCACCCGCCAATATCATTAACTATTCTGAAACCGAATAGCTAATCAAGTTTATAAATTATGCCGATATCGACGTCACCCGCCGATATCAACCAGCTTGTTTCTTTCCACACACATACACACACACACACACACACACACACACACACACACACACACACACACATACATATATATATATATATATATATATATATATATATATATATATATATATATATATATTTTTTTTTTTCCATCCCCTAACCTTTCTTTTACCCGTTTTCTTTTCCTCATCAATAAGCACCAAATTATAATTTATAGTTCAATAACTAGTAAAGAAAATAATTATTAGATAAAGAAAATATAGGTACCAAGTACCTACCTGCTGTGAACGTTCGACTTGAGTTCCCCTGTTGTTGTTGTCCTCCTCCCGCGGTTCCTCTTGAAACCACAAACACCCACCATTATTCCATATTAATCCACATATCACACACAACAACAATTACAATGGTAATAATATTCATTTCTCTTTTACCAAATCTTTTCTTTCTCACTTACATTCCTCATTATCATCCTTTACTTTTCAACTCATTTGTAGTCCAAGTAGACATCACGAATTCAATTTTAATCATCGTTTTTTTTTCTTCTGAATATCATGACATACTTTATGAAGGGCAATAATTTCTACCCTTAACATGGTTAAATTTGTTTTTTGCTATTTTCTCAACTTGGCCGAAACTGTCAACACAGGTGACAACTTGACATTTCCTCAGATTTTTACCCATATCTGGAGTTCCAGAACTCCAAATTAGACGGGGTCGGACTCGTTGGAAAACTAACACTCCCAGCTACAACTTCTATTAGGAACCCTCCCTGAATTATGTATTTTTCAGGTCCAAATTCCCCTAAGAAACAGGGCAACGAATCTACCCTATTTTGCAAAAATGGAGAAAGTATCTCCAATTCATCTTCAATCCTTGATTTCTCATCAATAACAACCATGTCTTTCCTTTATTCATGAAATCCTACTCATTTATACATTTTCCTAATATTTTGTGTTAAAAACACTAATTCCCAATTCAAGAAGAATCATGAACTTCTAATCAAATTGAAGTTAATTTCATAGAAATTGGAAGTAGAACTCTTTACTTGGATGGAATCTAACAATTTTGGAAGAATCTTAGCCTTCTTGTCCTTGAAAATACCCAGCCACTCTTCTCCCTCCTTTCTTCCCCAAATTCTTCACTTTTTTCTTGTTACTTCTCCACCCAATTGTCTTCTTCCACTTTAGAAGTCCAAAGCTTGTATGGGTTTACAATTTTTTTGGGTGTTTACTCTTGCTTTTTATGAAGTGAAATTCAAAATTCTCCCCCCCCCCCCTCTCTTTCTTCTAGTTTCAGCTGGACATGGCTGAGAGAAGAGATGGGTATTTATAGTCCCATTTCTTCTTAATTATATTTTGACCCTGTTTTTTTTTTTTTTTTTTGCTTTTCTTTTCTTTTCATACATTTTTGTATCATAACAATATTTTAAATTATTATAACCCTCCTACCTCTTTGTATACTTTTTTCTCGGGTTTCACACAAACAATCCTAGAGAGTATAACTATTTTCATGAAGAGTTTCAGTTATAATACATGTCTATCAAGCTTGTTGACTTGTCTTGTAGTTGCAATATAAACATTGATTAAAGGATGTTTTTTTTAGGGTCATAAGTATATTTAATTGCAATAAATATTTTCATTGTAGAAAATTAAGGATATTATACATTTTAAAGTGATGTGCAAAATAAGGTTATGATTTATTACCAAATATATAATTAGATGAAACTATATGAACAAGTTCAGTCATATGTCATATGTGCAAGTGGGGTCTTGGCCTAGCGGTTGAAGAGACTTGTTTCCTTCCTCTGCACCAGGGTTCAAGTCCCACCATGCACGTCTGTCATCCCCGTGGTGCCTTACATGCTCACTGGGTTTGCAGGATGTTCAGTGAGTCCGGGAATTAGTTGTGGTGCGTGTAAGCTGGCCCGAACACCCCGGTTATAAAAAAAAAAAAAGTTCAGTCATATGTGTTCCAGACTTATTTTTTATACATCAATTGTCTAGAACACATCAAGCTTGACCACGACTGATCCATGAACAAATTGCGAGATAAAGATGTGAGACACACATTCCATCTAAAGCATGAGGAGATAATAGTGACACTACAAGATATTGTAGTGTTTTTTGGATTTTTTATTGATAGACAAACAGTCACATCTAAGTAGGGTGAGTAATTGAATTGTGTACGTTATGCAAGAATGCTTTTAATTTAGCATCCTCTCCTACTGAATTAAAGGGGTTAACATACATCTTAAATTGATTGAGAAAATATTGACTATACCACCAAATGTTGTTAACGACGAGGTCTTGTAGAGGTATCCGTTAAATAATGATTTGAATGCGATAATATTTGTTAAATATATATGACTTAGTATGATAAGTTTAATATGTTATGTAGGTATGCTAGAAAATATATACTCCATCTATTTAGCAGTATATTATTCACAAACATCAAGGGGAAACATATGCCTTTAATATATCTAATGCTTTTGGATGATTTTTTTTTTTTTTAAGATTTCCATATATAGTTTGTGATCTATTGTCTTGGCATAACTCTACAAAAATCTAAATCTTTCATGAATGAAAAGAGCAAAACAGGTTAGGGATGTTTTCTATGTCAAAAATTTAATTTTAGTTTAAGTAATGAGTGGTGATTGTGTTTTTTTTTTTAAATATTTTAAGGATTTATTAAAATAATATTTTTTTAACATTATTATATATCAAAGATTTGCTAAACAAATAATACCTGACCGTCGGGTGTCTTCTTCCGGTTGCACCTCTGAGCTACAGTTACCCCATCCGCACCGGACTTGGCCCCAGGCACCCTGATCCCGACCTTTAATCCGGGGCCTAGTCCCACCGTGGCTACCGGACGTCTAAGATACAGTTCTACTACCCCTCTGGTCTAGAATTGAAGATCACTGGTTCAGAAGCCTGTAGGTTATCCGTTAAACACAAACTGACTGAGCCAGCAACAGCGCACCAAGACTAAAATAACAGAAGCAATGGGCGGGAATTACCGTTGGAGACAGTTACATAGTAGCTGCCCCATTCAGACGATCAATTTCCGATCAGCAAAACCCGGAAACTCATACCCTTCAAAGAAAACATTAACGTCCCAAAGCAACAAAAAACTGCAAAACTCCAGCACCTCAGACTCTGACATTGTAAAATGGAACATTGCCATAACCACCCACATGCGAAATGGCCGGTGCGAATCCGCTCTTCGAGTGTTCAACTCCATGTCTCGAAGAAGCTCGGTATCGTACAATGCAATGATTTCAGGGTACTTAAAGAATCACAAGTTTGATCTTGCTACGGACTTGTTTGATAAAATGCCTGAGAGAGATTTGTTTTCTTGGAATGTGATGTTAACTGGATATGTCAGGAATAGAGATCTTACTACTGCGCGTGCTTTGTTTGAGAGGATGCCGGAAAGGGATATTGTTTCGTGGAATGCCATGTTATCTGGGTATGCGCAGAATGGGTTTATTGACGAGGCAAGAGAGATTTTTGATAAGATGCCGCTTAAGAATGGGATTTCGTGGAATGGGTTACTTGCAGCATATGTGCAGAATGGGAGGATAGAGGATGCAAAAAGGTTGTTTGAGTCTAAGATGGATTGGATGCTTGTTTCTTGGAATTGTTTGATGGGTGGGTTTGTGAGGAAGAGGAGGTTAGTGGATGCTAGGAGTGTTTTTGATAGGATGCCTGTGAGAGATGAGGTTTCGTGGAATACTATTATTACTGGTTATGCACAGAATGGAGAGATGGAAGAGGCTCGAAGATTGTTTGAGGAGTCCCCAATTCAGGATGTGTTTACATGGACAGCTATGGTTTCTGGATATGTGCAAAATGGGAAGCTGGGTGAAGCAAGAACTATTTTTGATAGGATGCCTGAGAAGAACTCAGTTTCTTGGAATGCAATTATTGCAGGGTATGTGCAATGTAAACGAATGGACATGGCAAGAGAATTGTTTGAGGCAATGCCTTCTAGGGATGCTAGTTCTTGGAATACAATGATTACTGGATATTGTCAGAGTGGAGATATTGCTCATGCTAGGAATTTGTTTGATAACATGCCTCAGCGTGATTCTATTTCCTGGTCTGCTATGATTGCTGGCTATTCTCAAAATGCTTGCAGTGAAGAGGCATTACATTTTTTTGTAGAGATGCAAAGGGATGGTGAAAGGTTGAATAGGTCATCATTTACCTGTGCTCTGAGCACATGTTCCAACATTGCAGCGTTGGAATTGGGGAAGCAGTTGCATTGTCGGCTGGTCAAGGCTGGGTACCAGACTGGGTGGTTCGTGGGGAATGCTCTTCTTGCGATGTATTGTAAGTGTGGAAGTATAGATGAAGCTCGTGATGCATTCCAAGAAATACTAGAAAAGGATGTGGTGTCTTGGAACACAATGATTCATGGTTATGCAAGGCATGGTTTTGGGGCAGAGGCTCTGACAGTTTTTGAGTTAATGAAGACTGCAGGAATCAGGCCAGATGATGCCACTATGGTATGTTTTGACTTATTATTCTGAACTGTCTAACTAATTTTTAGGCTAAAGCACCAAATACTCTGCAAGCATTCTCGTCCCTGTCGTAAATGAATTGTTCTTGTAACATGTAAATTTGCTATGCAATATCGGGAGAGAACCATTCGCTGCACTTAAATAACCAGTCAAGTTACCAACTAAATTTCATTGTGGTCTGAGAAATGTTGTATTTAATGATATGAAGATTTCTAGAGCTGATATCCTAAAACCAAGTCATCTCACTTTATGATCGTATCTTCTCTCTATTAAATAGTGTTGAGTTTTTTCCTCTTCTATCCATGTTTCAGGTTTCTGTATTGTCTGCCTGTAGTCATGCTGGCATGGTAGACAAGGGCAGTGAATATTTCTACTCGATGAATCGTGATTATGGTATAACTGCAAAATTAGTGCACTATACCTGTATGGTTGATCTTCTAGGTCGAGCAGGGCAACTAGAAGAGGCCCAGAATTTGATGAAAAACATGCCCTTTGAACCGGATGCTGCAACCTGGGGTGCTTTGCTTGGTGCAAGCAGAATTCATGGCAATACTGAATTGGGTGAAAAGGCTGCCCAGATCATCTTCGAAATGGAGCCTCATAATTCAGGAATGTATATTCTTCTCTCAAAATTATATGCAGCTTCAGGAAGATGGTCTGATGCTGGTAAGATGAGATTAGAAATGAGGAATAAAGGTGTGAAGAAGGTACCTGGGTACAGTTGGCTTGAAGTTCAGAATAAAATTCACACGTTTAAAGTTGGAGACAAATCACACCCGCATACAGATAAGATATATACCTTTTTAGAAGAGATGGATTTGAAACTGAAGCAGGAGGGATATATCTCCTCTACAAAATCAGTCTTTCATGATGTGGAAGAGGAGGAGAAGGTGCATATGCTCAAGTATCACAGTGAGAAATTAGCTGTGGCATATGGCATTCTGTACATTCCTGCTGGAAGACCGATCCGTGTGATAAAAAACTTGCGGGTGTGTGAAGATTGTCATAATGCCATCAAGTACATTTCAAAGATTGTGGGAAGATTGATCATCCTAAGGGATAACCATCGCTTTCATTACTTTGAAGGAGGATCATGTTCCTGTGGAGATTATTGGTGATCTAGCAAAACCAATGATTTTTTACGTTTATAGAGTTGCAGATACAGTAAGTAAGTGTCACCTTCTTACAAGTTGACTTTTCCTGTATCTGAATAACTGAATTTGTTGACTCTTGTAAGAAAAGGATAGAGGTCTGCACCTGCTGCTGTGTGGAAAGAGGACTCTGTTGAAGGTGTCCAGAAATGGGACCAGTTTTGATTTTTTCACAAAAGATATCATGGATTCCTTGAAAAATTCAGAAAATGGTAACAGAGTTCCAGTATTTCCGAACAATTTTTCTTGTTGATCGGTGGTGGGAGCTTGTAGGTTCAGTATAGCTTTTGTCATGAAATGTAACAGAGTTTCTCTTATCGAAGAGATCTTAAACCTCAGGGACCTTGTATAGTACTTACCATAACCAGAATATGTAGTGAAAACATCCAGGATTTCCGTGTTTTTCCTATTGATAGGCAGGACAAGATAGTCATCCAGAATGATTTTTTTTTGAGGAGACGAGGAATAATGACAATAATCTCTCTAACTAGATTAATTATGAAGGCAAGAGTTGGGGATGCATTCAATGGGCTGATTTGAGATGTTATTTTCACCTCAATTTTCCAAGTAGAGTTTATCTTATTTCTACTATATTGACTTCAGTGCAAAAGTTCAAAAGAAAGGAATGATGAATCATAAAAACCATGTCTCGTATTTTCATTATAACTCCATGAATTGACAAGCCTTTACAATTCTATAATAATTCGGCCTCCAATCTGATTGCTCAGTGGCATATTGATAGGTTTTGCGGAGGGTTATTTCAACTACAGGAGGGGGAGGTGAAAAAGGAATGGGGACCGTGGTTGAGGGCAACTCCGAGGAGATCTTCCGGTGAAAATGGTGGCCGGTGGTTGAGGGATTCAAACAGTCGGTGGTTCTGATTCCCATTCGTTACAATCACAAGGCCATGAAATGGCTGAGCATATTGGGAATGTTACAAGGGTTTTCTTCACGGCAACAGGGAAGAAAGTCTGACGTGGGTCAAGGTGCTGCTCCTGGTCCAGGTGATTTGGCCTTTCAGCTGGCGGAGGATAGAAAGAAGAGAAAATCGGACTCAAATATATAAGTTTCTAGGTGGATAGGTTTGGCTTGGGAGGTGGCTTAGCTATTTTTTGGAGGATATCATGCTTAATTTCTATGATAGGTTACTCCCGAAATCACACTGACTTGGAAGTAAAATAGGCCGATGGTCTTAAATGGAGACTAGCTAGCTAGATTCTATGGGTATTTATTTTATTAAAATCACGAGTTAACTCTTAAAATTTTATGATTTTACAAGTTAACATGTATTTATATACTAAATCAGACTAAACTTGAAAACTAGTAAAATCAGACTTGACTTGTGCAAAATCAGTAAAGTCGATCTGATTTTACGAGTTTACTAAATTTGTAATATGAACAACCAAGTTAGTTTTGAATCTGACTTTATAATATTTGTCGATAATTTTGTGATATCAAAAATATCTTTCAAAGTATATATTGGATCTATTTGAAATTTTATAGATACATAGAAATATATTTTGTTAAATTATTAGATTAAACTAAGTTTAGAAATATATTATTTTAGAAAGTTAAATTGCTAGATGAATCTTGTCAGCTCTGTCAAACTAAACATTCATGTATTATTTTAGACACATCTTGAGTTACAAATACAATTTTGTTGCAATTCTAGATAGGAGAAAAACTAGGCATCTCAATATTTTTCAAATATATATGATAATCTTAGTAATTTATCCATTCAAGAAATAACTATATGTTTCAAATCATAACTATCAGAAATTTGTGAAAACTAGAGATTTAGACTACATGGAAAAATTTTAGAATGAAGATTTTGTTTTTATTATCATATTTTATTTATTTATTTAATGTTAAAAAAATATTTCTAATTTGACTTTTTTCTAGCACATTAAACATTTTTTAATAGTATCTTTTAGTTATTAGACTCATGTTAATTAATTACTAATTTAGACTCATTAGGTTGCAATCTAAAAGAGGTTCATTATAACTTGTTATGATGAGAACAACCAGGTTGTCACATAATTCTTGTGTACTTACAATCACTTAGTAATTTTCTTATATTGAAAATTTTAATTTTGAGTTTTTTTTTTCATGTCATTGATTTCTTGATTTATACTATTTATATTTTTTATTTATTTAGATCACTAATAATTATAATATTGTTGATTTTCTTTATCAGATTTTAATATAATTTAATTTATTAATCGAAATTTTCAATATATAATTAAAAAATATACTTGGGATTTAACAATTTAATTTTACATTATGCTTTTAGTGTGTTGTAAAAATTTTTTTTTGAATAAACTTGGTGGTCCAGAGCGTATTAAATACAGAGAATCATGGGATCTTGTGAGATTCATGATTTAAAGGTAAATCATAAATGTAAATTGACAGATCTTCTTCCTCTCTTAGGGTATTCATTTCAAGAACGAATTGATAGGGCTCTCTGCAATTTCCACTGGTTAGCCCTCTTCCACGATGCTGAAATGCAGAGCAATGAATACGTTATTTTACATATTTATTTACTAAATTGGTCCCTACTTCACACAACACGGTTTTGTATAAATCTAAATATATTATTTTTTTTATAATAAAGAAATATAATTTAAAAAAACTCAATCCAGTGTTAAACACGCACAAGCAATAGCTGAGATAAATTTGTTATTTTCTTTTTTATTTGAATAATAATCTATTCTCATCTAGCAGTCACTTAGGGTTCTGTTTGCCACAGTTTATTGCTTTGTTGTGGTTAAGGTTGAAAAAAAAACAGTTTTATAAAAAGCGCTTTTAGCTGTGGTTCATAACTGAAATTTAAGTGTTTGGTTAAAATTGTGGTTGAAGTTGAGTTTAATGAAAATCAGTTTTGTGTGTTTGGTTACCATGTTTTTCATACACATATACATACGTACATATATATAAATATTTTGTTAGAATAATTTTGTAGATTTATTAATAATTATAATAACAAAATATTTGAAATAATTCAAGTAAATTATATATATTTTTCTAAAATTACCAATAAAAATTATTAACAGATCAAAAAAAATATAATAAATATTTTTCCTTATATGCTAATTATGTAATTAATTTTACAATTTTGTATATAATATAATTAAACATAATCGCCATAAAATAAAAACAAGAGACAATACATGAAATAAGGAGAATGGTATGCAGACAACATAAGTAGAAGCAATTACATGCATATGTTTAGCAGAGCATCGGGTGAAAGATCAATTTCCAAATCTGAGCTCGTGCATGATGCAAATATAGCAGAAAATATCAACAGAAGCTTCCACATTCATTTAGCATGGATTGCTCTTCTAAAATCAGTTGGAACAAAAAAAATTGCTGACTTTCGTTCATATTCCCTCTCTTTCTCAACAACCAAACACATCAATCTTCAATAACTTGCAATGAAATATCTCAATACAGAAACAGGTAGAGGTAATTAGAAAAAATTCTGAAATCAATTGGAACAATAATTCTTTTCAGCGTGTAGTGGTTTCAACAAATATGACTGGTCAGATCTCATCTGGTAAATTTTTTTTCCAGATTTTCATTCATTTTCCCTCTCTTTCTCAGCAACCAAACACATCAATCCTCAATAACTTGCAATGAAATATCTCAATATAGAAGCAGTCAGAGGAAAATAGAAAAAATTCACGCAGTAAAAACACAAATAGGAACAAGCAGAGCAATTTCTATAGATTTGATGGGGCAAGAAACTTTGGCTATGAAGAGCATTATACAGACTTTTGTTCATATTCCATCTCTTTCTCAGCAACCAAAACGTTATAACAAAAACAAATAATAAAAGATTTCAAAACTTTCACTCATTTTCCATCTCCTTCTCAGCTCTCGAACGCAACATGCACAAACAAAATAAGACCCACAAGAAAATCTTGTCTCCCTCGCTCAACTTCTGACTTGTAAATTGTAACCCGGAATCTAGAATCGAAGCAGTGGGTTCTTGTTTGGATCTTCACTCATAAATCGACCAGGTCTTCTTCTTGACTCTGAAAATGATAGATTTATAGATATAGCTCTTCTAATAGCTGATGCGTTGGAAATGCTCTGAGGGAGAGGTTCTGCGGGGAGAGAGAGAAGACGAAGTTACAGAGCGTGTTGAGTCTCAGCTCTACATTATACAGATTCCCATTGTGAGAAGCTCTCTGGCCGCAGCCGCAAAAGCAGCTCTCAGTTGCTTTTGCATCTGCGGGCAGTTTCAATCATAGTTGTCAATATTGTTCCGGTCGTCGTTTCGGTTTTTTGATTGGAACAAAACGTTCCGGTTTCGGAATGTTCCGGCGCGCCGTTTTGGCGTCGTACTGTTCATATATAATTAATTATATATATATTTACATATATGAAAAAAATAAAATATTAATTTAACAAGCATAATTAAAATTTGAATTCTTTTTTATTTAAAATATTTTGGTGTTTTTAAATTATTTTGATGTATAGATGTCAAAAATAATTTTTTTAAAAAATAAAAAAAATAGATTTTGAACCCTGAACGGCACGCTCGAACGGAACCGGTATGCGTTCGCCGGAATTTCCGAACGGATCGGGAATTAAAACCGAGACGAAAACGACGCCGCTTTGTCTCGCTTTTTGAACTGAACCGAACGGAATTAACAATTATGGTTTCAATTTTTTTTAGTAGGAACCACGCTTAAGAACCCGGGGTCCTCGCTTTGGTATTACTTGTGTTTGGGGTCGCGGTTCAACGCAACGCAGTTGAACTGCCGCCCTCAAACAAAGCATCTTAAACGGTTGCTTCACGCTAACGTGGAACACACATCACCTATGGAACCATTCCAATCAGCATTCTATTACGGGGCTAAATTCATCAAGGGAAAGTCGACGAGAAATAGTGGGGAAAACATAATGAAACAATGTTGAAATTGGCGACGACTAATGAGTTGCTACTGTCGATGAAATCGACAGCTGTCGACAAAATCGACGCCAGGGGGCTAATGATAACTCACGTAAGATGGGACCGCTCAAGACTTGATGAAAAACACCACCGGCACGATTGACAACCTGTATTGGCACGTCTATCTGAGAAGCAACGTGCATGGGCATCGACAGAATTGGCAGCAGTGTACATCTAGCAATTCGGCAGCAGCTAGTCTTTATTAACGCCGAGTCGACGAGGGTGCGTGACTCGACAACGGACAGTCCAAAGGCATGTGAACACACCTATTCCGACACCGCGTGTGACTTGGCGGGGATAGATAGCCGATTTGTTATGTGACGAGTCGGGGAGATGCAACAGTTTGAAGTAGTTATCGACAATTCATCGCTTTTGGGGGAAAACTAGCCGGTTATGCTCCGTGTCTTGGGAATGCAGCTTCGTTGTATTCTTGTGTGTTAGTACTCATTGTATAGGACAATATATATGTGAATAGCATGCAAGTTCTTTAGGCGTAACTAATGTGCATAACACCCACACAAACGAGACTTGTGTATCTATGCCCTTTGAGTTAATAAAAAGTTGGGATGAATTCACTGTAATCTCTTGTATGCTTGTTGTTGTTTGGATTTGCTTGTGTATTTTGCTTGTTTACAACGTTAGAAGAGTGGGGGAACTCTTGGGTTTGTGGAACAAACTAGTTGTAGACAAACATGTTGGAAGTTAAGTTGCTTATCAGTTTTCTTAATGATCACATGTAGAAGAAGACTCGAAGAGATGTGCAGTGTTTGCAAAGGAAAACATTATAGTTGCATTATGTTATGTAGCATGTAAAAAGTGTGTTCAAACTCTGTCATTTGTAATTAATTGTAGAACTAAAGAAGACAAGATGTAGTTGACTTCTCTTCTTATTGTAAGCTTGACAGTTACAATTTGTTGTAAAACATGCCCAAGACTATATAAGGGGCATTCTATCAAACATTTGAAATGTGGAAAAATATACAATACATACGTTCTCCTGCAAGTACTCTCTGTTAGAGTATTGACAGATAAGAAGATTGAAGAACCCACATTGCCAGCTAATGAAGATTGCAGGATCGAGATGTTAAGGAACCATCTCACCTAAAAGCTTAAGCTTGTAAGTGAGGCCCCATAATATGATTTATATTATTCTCTAACACACCCCCTCAAGTGAAAGCCCTTTGGGCTTGAAACTTGCACAGGCCCACATCACCTTGTGCTTGGTTTTATCAAATAGAATGGGGGTGGTGAGATTCGAACTCATGACCGCTGGGTCAATAAGGCTCTGATACCATGTTAAGGAACCATCTCACCTAAAAGCTTAAGCTTGTAAGTGAGGCCCCATAATATGATTTATATTATTCTCTAACACGGGAATTCCAGTATTGACAGATATTGAAGATTGCAGAATCAGGATTTCCAGCTAATGAAGATTTCACAGGATATTTGAAATTCAAACATTGTAATTCCAGTTGACTTTCCTTAAATACTCAGTTTATGTAGGTCTATATATACATACGAGAATGAAACAAATGTAATTAAGAAAACATTTTCAAACTTTGAATCAATATCTGCAGAATTCAGTATCTACAGAATTCTTCACTATCTTTTGTTCATTTAAATCTTTCACTCTCTCTCTCTCTCTCTCTCAATTCTCTGAACAATCTCTTCTTCTCAAGTGAATCAAATACACCCTGCAAATCAAAAACAAAACCACAATTAAACAAACAAAACACTAGTGAATCGGTGAGCGAAAAGGCTGAATCTAGCAGGGCTAGGCTGACATGCAGGGTCAAAATTTTTGACGAGAAAATTGACCCTATGACACCTTCCATGACATCTTCTGGCTCAAAAATACTAGGAGCGTAGGATTAACAAAATTAAAATTTAGAACAGATTTAGTTAGGGCACATCAGCTACGCAGTTTTTTTTGTAATTTCGTCGTATAAGTCTTTAGTTTAACCCTTTTTCAATCATATCATCTAATATACACAAAGCAATGAAATGTTCCCTGAACCTTAATTAACAGAACTTCATGTATATATTATTGCATGTGGTGTTCTAAGCTAGCTAGTTTCTGCGAAACACATCATCCCGTGTACATGCATGCTACAAATTCTGACTGGGAGCCAAATATTATACACACCGGTGTGTGATCACAATCAAAATATATACGCAGGCTCGAATTTCCATCTAAATGCCTGACAAGATTCTTCATTTATATGGACGAAATGTAGATGGTAAGTTCAGCAGTAGGCCAGCTGATGCAGTCCGTCGCATGTACCTACCTCAGGGAGAGGGAAAAAAAGGCTTTCTGTGGGAATAGAAGCTTTTATTGCCTTGTACTGTAACTGTTAATAATATTGATTCTGGACGCAAGTTTTTCCCATAACAGAAAAAATTAAGATTTGATTAAAGTTAATAATATTGATTGTGGACTCCAGAATTTCCCCCATAGATTGTCACCATCAGTCTCTAGTGGGCATTCAATGACTATTAATATAGTCAGCTACTTCACCGTCATCTCCTAACCCCACCTTT
>CM055437.1:7808202-8202861 GCA_029228465.1 Salix viminalis
TTTATAAGCTATTAAACTTTATAATTTGGTTTATTTAATTTATATTAGATTATTCAAGTCTTATAATAGTATTTTCTAATGAATTAACCTCATCTGACTCACTCAGGTTATTTTTTATGCTTTTTTTTTAATTTTATCATTATATTGTGTTGGTTGACTTTTTTTTTTAAGAATATTTTCCGGTTGAAAATTTGGTGGATTAATTCAGTTGATTAATTTTTTTTTATTTTATCTATCAATATATAGTTTATTAGTAATTAGACTTTATAATTTGTTTTATTTAATTTATATTAGGTTATTCAAGTCTTAGTAATGTCTAATGGATTAACATGATTTGATTCAAGCTATTTTTTATGTTTTTTTTTTTTAATTTTATCATTCATTATTGTGTTAATTGAGAATTAAACATTATAATCTAGTTTGATTTATTTTCTATTGGGATATTTTGGTCTTATGATCAGGGTTGAAGGTTCTTGTTTTTTAAACTCGATTAAATAATGTTATTTTTTCTTTCTTTGTAAGCGATTTTTCTATTTTTCTCGGTCTTATATCCTCATCTTATTAGGTTGTTCTTATCTTATGATATGACTTGTAAGTTTAGTAAGTAAATCTAACTTGTTATATATACATACACACAAAAAAAATATATTTTTTATTATTATTGAGGAAAAAAACATGCACAAGGGGCAATTGTCGATAAAGACACCCTATAACCTACACCACACTATAACCAACCTTTATTTGTATCCTCTCAATATCATATTCCAAAAAATAAGAGTTTGGATGTTGGAAAGCTTGTTATTTATTTAAATTAAACACTCATGGGTTCAAAGCTAGTGAGGGAGAGGGGACTAGATTCGAAGAAAAAAACTATTATATTGCTTTTAATTATATTGAAGAAGAGAAAAAAAAACATTATAGAATCTGCTATGTTATTAATTTGTAAGTGTTACATTTACTTCCATGGACAACAATACAAGATCGGGATATAATATTTTATAAATTCCAAGATCATACGTTGATAATGAATTCAAGTTGACTGACAATCAGACCTGGAAGGAAAAGCAACAAGGAATGTAATGGTGATGAAATAAAATCCATTATGCATTAATGAGCCCTAACATTGAGAATAACATCATTATAGCCACGATAAACCATGGGATTGGTATTTTTTTTAATCAATGTAGATGTCTATATTAACTTGTGAGTAACTCGACTAATCCCATGAATCTTAAAATTAATGATCATATAAGCCTCCAATGACCATCATATTAACAATCACATGACTCAACACATGAGACCATAAGAAAGCAAAATCCTTAATTCCAAGTTGATTGGTACTTATCATTGAATTACTGGTTCGATGAGATTGGTACTTATAACGTCACGAGAGATCCTAATACTTTTTTTTTGTAAGAGGAGGGCTAAAAGCCCAAAAACAACAGCCTACAAAACAACAGAACATGGTCTCACAACACCTCTAGCATCTGCAACAAAGAATATCTTTAAGGAAGTCAAGAGCCTCATCATAGACATGGAGGCAAAGCCAAGATTATAACTTCTAGTAGCCAGAGCATCAGCAACTACATTTTGTTCACTGTAAATATGTTTAATTGTACAACACCAATGATCATGAATCTTTATTTTGCAGCAGAAAATATTGTATAGAGGGTGAGTTGAAACTGTAACAGAAGTTAAGAGATTGACAGCAACACCAGAGTCACACTCAATCTCCACATCCTGGTATCTATAGTCCCAAGCCCAAACTAAACCCCCATAATTTAGCCTCAAGGATGGGGCTTGCACCCAAATTCACATAAAAGCCATGGCTCCATGCTTCAGTTGAGTCACATAATACACCTCCGGCACCACTATGACATGTGGCATTTATTTTACTTCTATTTGTATTAACTTTGTAAGCACCAGGTCTAGGGAGGTTTCCATTAGAGATAAACCACAGTGTGCTCTATAGAACCTGTGTTTGGAATTTACGTCTTATACCAATTCAATATATAATCGAAGGTTAGATGCAAAGGCTTAGAGGGCATAAGAAAACATTGCTAAAAAATCAATTTCCATCTCCATTTCTAGATTAATCATAAGGCAATCGAAAAAGACTATGTACCAAGGCAAGCCATGAGTAATAATCTTATTGGATTGAAGATGCAGAAATAACCAATCATCAAATATTGGGACCATTATTGCCAAACCTGCACCAAAAAGAGTGGATAACATGACAATCCTTAAGCAAATGCTCAATAGACTTCACAAAGTGGGGATATCTCGAGCAAGCTTTGACATGGATGAAACCTCTCTTATGTCATTGGGTATTTGTGAGAATCTTCTTGTGGCATAAAGCCCAAAGAAAGGCTTTCACTTTAGGGGGAATCTTCATCTTCCATAGGAAGTGTCATTTCCATTTGAGATTGTTATCCTCCATTAAGGAGCTATAAGCAGGTTTAACAAAAAAGCAGTCATTAGAGGTGAATTGCCAAATACGTTTATCCACCCCACTCCCACTAAACCCAGCATGAATACCAGTAATCAGCTTGATAATATTATCAGGCAGACAGGCTAAAAGGCACGTGGTGTCCCAAACCCCATCATCCAGAAAGTCAGTATCCTTAGTTTGTAATAGCTCTTCAGAAAGATCAATTGTAGCCCATTAACAAAGAGTATTCCAACTAAGCCAATTGTCAGTTTAGAATAAATCATCATCCCTAAAACCAATCCTCCATCGAATACCATGAGCAAGGGCTTTAGATCCATAGTGCACACCCCGTCAAACACTAGAGGAAGCTTTATGTTGCAAATCCTTTGCATCCACAACTCCCCCATGCTTCAAATATTTGGCATTAAAAAGATGCCAAGCAGTTTTAGCAAGCAAAGTTTGGTTCATGCAAGCAGATTTTTTAATGCCCAAGTCACCACGCTATTTTGGTTTACACACCGTCTCCCGCTTGACTAGATGAGCCTTATTTGTCTTAGGAGTGTGCCCCCATAGGAAATTCCTATTAATCAGATCCAATTTGTTACAAATAGAGATAAATAGGAGCGTTGTCTGTACAGTGTAAAAAAGGATCGCAACTATAACAAATTGGAGAAGAGTAATCTTACTAGCCATAAAGAGAGTATTAAACTTCCAAGATGAAAGTCTTTTCTGCACTTTCTCAACTTAATAAGTAGTTTTGGAGACTCAAGAGTGGATAAAAGGTACACTTAGATATTTACCAAGACAGTCTGTGGAGGAGAAACCACTAATGGTAGCAATAGAGTTAGCCAAATCAGCATTAGTGTTTGGGGAAACACAAATAGAAGATTTTTCAAAGCTAACCTTTTGACCAGACAAATTACAAAACTCATTAAGGCACTGCTTCATCAAAGATGCTTGAGTAGTAGAGGGTTCTCCAAAAAAAGATTAAATCATCAACAAAGAATAGGTGAGATATGAAGGGTCCACCATTACAAATTTGAATTGATTTCCAAACCATATCCTGAACCTTCTGCTGGATGATATGCGAAAGCTTTTCCATGCACAACCCAAAAATATATGGAGAGAGAGGGTCTCCTTGTCTGATGTCAAACTTAAGAGTGAAAGTATCTGAAACCTCACCATTCATAATGACCTAATACTTAACTAAAGTAATGCAATGCATTAAAAGCTCAAGGATTCTGCCTTTAATCCCAATTTCCTGAAGCACATTCCTGATGAAAGTCCAATTCAGACGATCATATGCCTTGGACAAGTCTATCTTCCAGGCAATGAAACCTTTCTTTCCTTTAAAGCTTTTAAATAACATTTCCTAAGAAACAATGATGTTGTCTGTAATATATCTTCCTAGACCAAAACTGACTTGATTTGGACCAATAAGATTAGTTATACAAGGACGGAGTCTGGTCACCAAAATCTTAGAGATCACTTTATAGATGGTGTTGCATAAGCTAATAGGCCGAAATTGAGTCATGTTAATAGGGGTATCAACTTTGAGAATCAAAGCAATAAAGGTCTCCTTGAGGTTCTTAGGAAGAGTTGTCATCTGGAAGTAATTTTGAATGAACAATATCATGTCATTGGAACAAAGATCCCATAAGTTCTGATAAAAAATGGATGGAAAGCCATCAAGCCCAGGACTTTTAAGACCACCAATGGAGAATAAGCTTTGGTGAATTTTCTCATTAGACACATCACTACTTAACCCATCCAAATCTAGCTCTACCAGTCTAGGAAACAATTGCGGGGTAAGATTGTAATCGCTTGACGTACTAGAGTTGGAAAAAAGCTCATGAAAGTAATACATCAGTACATCTTTCATGCCACACATATCAATAACCCAATCACCATTAGCATTTTGTAAGCCTTCAATCTTGTTCCTTCTTTTAATAATAGTTGAGAGATGAAAAAAATAGGTATTTATGTCACCTTCCGTGAGCCAAGTATTCCTAGATTTCTACTTCTAGAAAAGCTCTTCTTGATCAAGAAGGAGATTATACTCACTAGATAGCTTTGTGTCAAGATGACTAAGAAAAGGGTTTGGAGCAATACATAATTATTTTTGAATACCAACAAGACTTGCCAAGATACCTCTCTTCCTCTGAAAGATACAACTGAAAATAGTCTTGTTCCAATGGATAAAAGGGAGACCAGATTAGCGGTTTTTTAAACAACATGATCTGTGCACGAGTTCCAAGAATCTCTAATAATCATAGCAAAGTCTGGATGAGATAACCACATAGCTTGGAAATATAAATGAATACAATCTCTATTAGCGAAATGGTTAGAATCCAAACAAATCATGATGGGGTAGTGATTAGAATTAATTATGGGCAAATAAGATAGATGGACTTGAGGAAACAAAAGACGCTAAGCTGTATTACTAAGACCCTTGTCAATCTGCTTCCAAATAATACCCCTTGCATTCCTTTTATTATACCAAGTAAATTTAAAGCCAAAGAATCCAAGATCAATAAGATGATTATGATCAATCCAATCAACAAAGGTTGAGCCCCCAAAATCAAAATTACCACCACATTTTTCAATGGAACAACTAATGTCATTAAAATCTCCCATGATTAACCAGGGCAGATCATAAGCTTTAGCAAGGTCATAAAAATAGGTCCATAAGGATTCATGAATCCTAGGATTAGGATTGGCATACACCATAGTTAGGAGCCAACACTTATTTTGAACATGACAAGAGCAATAATAGATTGACTGGCATGAACAATGATTTGAAAAGAAACAGAGTTGTCATTCAAGAGCAACCAAACACCTCTAGAAAACCTAGTGATGTCAACAATATGATAATGGAAGAAGTCCAAATTTGTGGCGATATTGAGGGCTTTGGAGCTGCTAATTCTAGGCTCAAGCACAACAAAAACACCAATGACATCAACCTTTTTAAAATCCTTGATGGTGGAAGCACATTTAACCTTACCAGTACCCTTAACATTCCAAGTAACAACTATTATTATAATAATATAAAATAAAGGGGGAAATCTGAGGACTGACCTTTAACAGACAATTCTATTCCCCTAGGGACTGCAGTAGGGACATCATTAGCATTTGGCAAGTCAGTAATAGTTAGAGTCCCAGATCTATCGGGGGGCTTTCCATGCTCGACTATGCTCGGTAGAGATGGAATCTTGGACATTAGGCACATTCCCATCATTAGTAACATCCATATTATCAATATCGGGGAGGCGTCATGTTTTGGAGGCAAAATAATTGTATCTAGAATGGCAGGGGAGGCAAGGGAAACTCCCACATTAAAGGAGAAAACCCTTTAGATATCATCTTGAAAATCAGAGCCTTGCACTTGTAACCCAACAGTACCCATACAATTGAGAGGCATAGTTTTATTTTTCAAGTTCATACTTGAGCTTCTATGGTATTCTAGGGCAAGGATAGGACCCACATATGTCATCCTTGAAGGAGTACTCTTAGGGTTAATGTGATGAGATTTTTTTGGGGTCTAAGGATTGGTCACACAATCTGTGAAGGGAAGCTTCCCCCTTCCAAAACTTTTCTTGGGATCGAATTGTTGAGTTGCTTTTTTCATACTAGTGAGAGAATTCTAGTTGGTATTAGTGGCATCTTTAGAGGCATCATCTCGGTTTCCATCTACCTCCAAGATAGTAAAACGAGATTTTGCAGTTAAATGTTTCTTTTGCTCAGCATGCACTTTCTCTACTTCAGAAGATAATTTCTTTTTTATTTTTTCCGTTTTAGTAACATTCATTGTCCATGAAGATTAGGAGGACTCTTCTCAGTAGCATTGGTACTTATACTCATAGCAACCCCAACCACCTGTTCTGTGCGGGTGGCCTCCAAGGTCTCAATTTCAATAGCTTTGTTATTCGGGACAATAACATCTTCATGCTCTTTGATTAAGCAACTTCACTTGCCTGAGCTTTGACCTTTCCATTCAATGGGCAATTATCCCTCCCATGACCATAATGTCTACACTCAAAGCATATAACTTGAATCTCCTCGTACACCACCCCGTGAGTGCGCCCCTCCACTTCAATAAAGGGAGTTAAGGGTTTGGATATATTAAGCTCGACACATATTTGAGCAAATTCCTCCTTGATTGGCTTATAGTATGAGAATCAACTTTAACTGTGAGCCCAATTAAATTATTGATTTTCTCCAAGACATCAAACTTGAAAAATTCCAACATTCAATCCATTGATTCTTACCCAAGTTGTCATATGCGTGATCTTTTCTTCTTTTGGATTAAGACCCGGTTTCCACCTCTGGGTTGTTACATATTGCCCCACAAACTCCCAAGGTCCTCCAGTAAGGACATACTTCATGTCTTCATCAAGCAAGAACTTCACAATAAGAAAGTTATTCTCCAAATCAATTAAGGTAATAGGTTCCTTGAGCTTCCATCTTCGAATAAGCTGTTCACGAAGAAAATTATAAGTAAGCGGCCTACCCATAAGTTTGATAATAATAGCCGATTTCCAAGGACGATACAAACAGTCTTTGATCTTATCAAAGAACTGGATTGAAGGGACCTTTCCATTTTGAATAATAAAATCTTCATCTCCGATCACCATAATATCTTCAGCCATGCCAAAATCAGCTGAAAATTTGTCCTTAAAACTCATCGACACAGGTGGGGGAGAAGGGGGAGGTGAAGCAGTACCTCCAATATCCCTCACCTCATGGGTTTGTGCTCTTTCCCCACCAGTAATCACATCATTTGGACTCAAGTCACTCGCTCCAGCAACAAAAACAATATCATTCATCATGAGTTAGGTTGAAACAGGAAGAGTTATCATTATCGGTTGTACTAAAATGAGGGCCGCAACAGAAAGATTGGAAAGTGAAGACGCGTGGGGCGTGTTCCACTAGGGCATCCTTTTTGCGCCGCCGCAGGAAATTCTACTCACAAAAATGTATTTTTAATATTCGCATGCCCTATAGTAGATCCTAAAACATTTCAATTAATATTTTCTTGCACCAGAAACATCTGATCGGCAGAAGATTGTCAAAACCATGCTACTGGATTGGATTGAGCAATAGTGATGGAAAGACTTTCACATCATCGTGGTTTCCACATGCAAGGTGCCTAATGTGTTGCCAATTTCCACACGCATAAGCTTCTCCATCGGTGGAAAAATCCTGCAAAATTTTCAGCAATGGTAGGTTTGGCGAGGTAAAAGCCAAGTGATGTAGCCCACAAATTTGACATCTGCACATGTATGCCCTTACATTACGTGATCGAAATTGTCTTGGCGGAGAGGTTTCGTTCAGCTAAATTTTACTTTGGCTGTCGTCTTAGCTGTGATCTTCAAGGCATCTATCAACATACGATGATGACAAGGATGGCTACTAATGCGTTGAAATATATTTGATTTTTAAACTGTTTCTAATCTAAAAGCATATGAAAATAATAAAAAAATAATTTAAAATAAAAAATAAAAATATTTTTGATACATATTATAAAACACAGAGCTTGCAATGTACAGCGGGGAAAAAAAAGTACTTGCAATGTCCTGTGT
This sequence comes from Salix viminalis, assembly GCA_029228465.1. Classification (NCBI taxonomy): domain Eukaryota; kingdom Viridiplantae; phylum Streptophyta; class Magnoliopsida; order Malpighiales; family Salicaceae; genus Salix; species Salix viminalis. Next base: position 7,816,216 of record CM055437.1, read on the forward strand.
TTTTCCTTTTCATTTCTTCTAATCGAGTGGGAAATTGGAGACTAGAAAATAGTGGAAAGCAGATAAGCCACAATTGATGGATACATTTAACTATTTAGCCTCATTTATTTATTTGCTCGACTGTAGTTTACTTCTGCAAATTGGTTTTTATTCAAAGTTATAGAAAATAAATTCGTAGCTATGTTTTAATATTTGCCAATGTTATGAAAAATAAATTGAAAAATAATTTATTAATATTTTAATTATTTTTTAAAATTTATTAAAAAAAGAATCAAATATAATAAATAAAATTTTAAAAGATGAAAAAATTGAAAAAGATCCAATTTAATAGATTACTTTAAATACAACAAATCAAAATAAAAACAATAGAGATTAAGTCAATCAAATAAAAAATTAAAAGAAAATGTAATTGAAAAAAAAACTCAATTTTATAAGTTATTTAAAATAAAATAAAAATAAGGATTAAATTTGATAGATAAAAAAATTTAATTAAGAAAAAGATAAGATAAAAATAGATAATATTTAATAAAATAAGGACCAAATTTGATATAAAGTCAAATTAAATCAAAATTTAAGAGATAAAATTGCAAAAAAATATATAAAAATCAAAATATTAAGCATCAAATTTGATATAATTAATAAATAACAAAATATTTTTAAGTTTTTTCACAGCTCCTTGGAAAGTGTTTTCCACTAAGAATAAAAAGAAAACACTTTCCTACAAACCAAACTAAATATTTCATAGATTTGAAAGTGTTTTTGTTTAATCAACTTTTCTAATAGTAAATAAACATATGAAAAATTAAAAAGTGATTTTAAAAAAAACATTTTTTTCATGAAATTTTAGTGCTTTGTAATGATTAAATTTCATCAATGAACACCAAAAAACTACATTGTTATGGATGAAAAATAATAAACTCAGACATAGTTTGAACTAATTCAATGGCCATCAAAAGATGCCAGAGATAGGGTTAATTGACCCTAGGTTTTGGGATGATTTTCTTGGGGGCTTAAATCATGTATTAGGCCTAACAACTATGATATGAATCTAATAAAATATTGGAAAAACATGAAATAAGTCTCTAAACTAAATCAACTTTTTTAATCAAGTCCTCATATACTTTTTTTTTCATCTCAATTAGTGTTTTAAAAATTTATTGAGATTTTCAATTGAGTCCCGACATCAAATATTATTTATGGATTTTGTTCGAATAGTATATTTTTTAATCAAATGACATTTTTTTTATATTGATAATTGATTTTATTCATTGAAAATTTATGACGAGTTTACATAACAAAGTCATTTCAATTTGTTGCATACTTTTAATGCCTCCATCGAGAGAGGAACAATCATGGACTTCATTAAGATTTATGTAATGTACAAAACTTTAATATTGAACTGGGTTCCAAGCTATAATTATTGAAATAAGTTTATGAATTTACAGCACGATAGGGCATGAAATGAAAATGAATAAACCTCGAGCTAAGATTATGGAAATAAATCAATGAAGTTATAATTGATGGAAAACATGCATTATGAGTATTGAAATAAAAAGGGTGAATACAATTTATGTAAGGTATGAAATTTGAGTATCAAAAAGACTTGGGGGATCTATATTATGTATGCAAAATAATTTAAAATATATTTAGGGTATTATTCAATAAATTCTATTTCATTTTTTATTTTATTATGTATTCTAATATTAAGAAACACTATTTTCATCTAAAAATATATTGACATTCAATTAAATAAATAATATTAAAAACTTGACTTGATAAGATTAAGTTTTGTTCTCATACTGTATTTAAATTTCCAAAATACCCTGAAACCTAGGGTTAGATTTTTATGAGCTAAAAGGGCAAAATAATAATTTTATTGTTGAAATTCACAATGATCCGTATCTAGGAACACCAGTAAAACATCGACACATTTTATATTTTTTTTGTAATATTGATATTATATAACTCACACCTCTATAATCACTAATTACCAATCCAATTCATTATGCTCATCTCGAGAGTATATCAAACATAGATTAAAGTATAATAGCAAAATATATAAGAATATAACCATTGAAGCTGTTGAAAAGAATATATGTTTTAATTTTATTTTTTGGCCTATTGTGATCTCAAACAAGAATCCCAATATTTGGTTAGTACTCTATTTTATGAGCATTTATTTTGAAATAATATGATTACATAATCTGTTTTTGTGAGAAAAAAAAAAACATTATTAAAAACACTGAAGTCTATGGCTTACTTCATGAATTTGACAAATTAACTTGGATTAATTGGGAAAACATTGAAATTTATTTTGGTTTGTTTTTTATAAAATTATTGCGGTCTCAAACAAACATCAAGACATTGGGTTGATGCTCAATTTTTCAAACTTTTATTTTGGATATCATATAATTCAATAAAAATAATTATTTTGTGATGAGTGAAGTTATAAAACTGAGTCTATCCAATATATCACCGTCAAAATGTTTTAAAAAAAGATGTCAAGTGTGATTTTGTTAAAGTCAAACCATGTTTTCATCACAATTCTTGATTTTTTTAATAAACAAATCAGACTACAAAATAAATGGTGTCATTAGTTTATAAGATTGATTTACTAATAATATTATTCAAGAAAAAACTCCTCAACTCAAATATTTTTATATTTAAAAAACTTTAATTCGTCCGCATTGTAGCAAGGTAGTTAATCTATTATTTTTTATATTGTTTACTTTCAACTAATTGGATTCTTACAAGCCCATTAACGTCAAATTAATCAACGTCTATTTGTTAAACAGGTTTTAACTATAAAACTAACCCTTATCTCAAAACTTAAAAATCTTTTGACGAAGCTCAAATCTAATGAATCAATTTTCTTTTGTTCGGTAATCAATTCAATAATGGTGAAGTCAAATGCAAGTGTTCACGTAAAGAACGTCACCTTGGATGCAGATTTACCTTCTTTTGTTCCCCATAGCTAGGGTAAAATCCAAGGTGGGGTGAAATGGTAGGCAGGAACTAGAACTACCATTTTGTGAAGAAAGCCATATATATATATATATATATATATATATGAAATCATGATAGCCTCCGTACAGTTTATCGTCAAAATACAGAAAACACGAGCTGGCTTAGCCCGCTTCGCTGGGCATTTTTATCTATGTAGAAAATTAATTGATTTTATAAATGTTGTATTTTGTTATTTTTATATTTACTTAGTATAATTGTAATTGATAAAATATGCTAAAAATAGTTTTTTTAAATCAAAATGTGATTGAATATTGTTATTGCTAAATTTGTTTTGATAAAATTTGTTAGAAAATTTGCTAAGAAGGTGAAATGATTTATAAGAAATTTGTTGTCACGGATACTCTGGTTAAAAAAACAAAACAACAAAAGAAACCCGGTTAAAAAAAGAACAACCGAAGTTGGACAGATGAAAAAATCAAAAAAATACATGTGAAAAAAAAGTCACCGTTTCTTAAAAGAAGCAAACAAAGGGTCTAAAATATAAATTTAAATTCAAAGCCAAAGTTTTTTTTATAAGATTTCTTCATCATATTATTATATTAAATATCTTTAAGACTGTTGATATTAAAAAAAATTTCAAGAAATCGTAGGTCATTTTTTTTCTCTTCTTATATATTTTTAGGCGATAATATTAAATAAATATTAAACACATATACTTAGTCTCACATATTATATAGTGTGATCGAAATGGGAAGTGATTTTTATATTTTTTAATTGTAGATAACCTAGGTAAATTTGTTCAAAAAAACAATATGAGTTGCCTTTTTTCCCCAGTAATATTTGACCTGACACATTATCAATAAAAACATTTCAATATTTTTCAAGAAAGGAATATATATTTTTTGCGTGCTATAATTATTTATTTGCTGTCTAAAAAGAACAGTGTAGTCGAAACAGAAAGTGCCTCATATATTTTTTAATTATATAATCTAGGCAAATTTGTTCACCTTTTTTTTTTTGAGTTGTATTTTTTCCCGGGTAATATTAGATCTTAAATAATAAAAATCTATTTTTTTTCCAGAAATATACTTGAAGAAAAGAGCACAAAATTAAAATTCGAAGCCAATTTTTTTTTTTATTTTATAAGATTTATTCTTCATATTATTATATTAAATGTATTTAAGCATGCTGATATTAATTTTTTTCTTGCAAAAAATCCGAGGTCAATTTTTGTTTTCTCTTTATATATTTTTAGGCGATAATATGCAATAAATTATAAAACATATAATAATGACTTGTTTGCCGTTTAAAAGGAACAGTGTAATCGAGACAAAGGTGACTTGTATCGTTTTTTAATTGTAGGTAACCTAGGTAAATTTGTCTATTTTTTTTTTATTGAATTGTCTTTTATCCCCAGTAATATTAGATATAAAATGACTATTGCTATTATTGCAAAAATCATTCTTAGCCCGCTTCGCTGGGCATTTTTATCTATGTAGAAAATTAATTGATTTTATAAATGCTGTATTTTGTTATTTTCATATTTACTTAGTATAATTGTAATTGATAAAATATGCTAAAAATAGTTTTTTTAAATCAAAATGTGATTGAATATTGTTATTGCTAAATTTTTTTTGATAAAATTTGTTAGAAAATTTGCTAAGAAGGTGAAATGATTTATAAGAAATTTGTTGTCACGGATACTCTGGTTAAAAAAACAAAACAACAAAAAAAACCCGGTTAAAAAAGAACAACTGAGTTGGACAGTGAAAAATCAAAAATACATGTGAAAAAAAAGTCACCGTTTCTTAAAAGAAGCAAACAAAGGGTCTAAAATATAAATTTAAATTCAAAGCCAAAGTTTTTTTTATAAGATTTCTTCATCATATTATTATATTAAATATCTTTAAGACTGTTGATATTAATTTTTTTTTCAAGAAATCGTAGGTCATTTTTTTTTCTCTTCTTATATATTTTTAGGCGATAATATTAAATAAATATTAAACACATATACTTAGTCTCACATATTATACGAGTAGTGATCGAAATGGGAAGTGATTTTTATATTTTTTAATTGTAGATAACCTAGGTAAATTTGTTCAAAAAAACAATATGAGTTGCCTTTTTTCCCCAGTAATATTAGACCTGACACATTATCAATAAAAACATTTCAATATTTTTCAAGAAAGGAATATATATTTTTTGCGTGCTATAATTATTTATTTGCTGTCTAAAAAGAACAGTGTAGTCGAAACAGAAAGTGCCTCATATATTTTTTAATTATATAATCTAGGCAAATTTGTTCACCTTTTTTTTTTTGAGTTGTATTTTTTCCCGGGTAATATTAGATCTTAAATAATAAAAATCCATTTTTTTTTCCAGAAATATACTTGAAGAAAAGAGCACAAAATTAAAATTGAAGCCAATTTTTTTATAAGATTTATTCTTCATATTATTATATTAAATGTATTTAAGCATGCTGATATTAATTTTTTTTTCTTGCAAAAAAATCCGAGGTCAATTTTTTGTTTTCTCTTTATATATTTTTAGGCGATAATATGCAATAAATTATAAAACATATAATAATGACTTGTTTGCCGTTTAAAAGGAACAGTGTAATCGAGACAAAGGTGGCTTGTATCGTTTTTTAATTGTAGGTAACCTAGGTAAATTTGTCTATTTTTTTTTATTGAGTTGTCTTTTATCCCCAGTAATATTAGATATAAAATGACTATTGCTATTATTGCAAAAATCATTAAAATAACAAAATTTTAACGGAAGAAAAAACACTCATAAACATTAACAAAAGAGTAAGTAAGAAAAAAATATTATTATTATTATTATTATTATTATTATTATTATTATTATTATTATTATTATTATTATTATTATTATTATTATTATTATTATTATTATTATTATTATTATTATCCTAATGCATGAAAGTGGCAAAAATAAATCAAAGAAAAAAAATCGATGGAAAATAAAATTATTAGCAAAAATGTAGCAATTATTTGATAAGCATTAAATATTTAAACAGGGATTTAAATCATAAATCAAAAGTTGAAGGGCTGAAATGAAAATCACATTTATTATCAATTTTAATCCAAGGACAAAATTGCAAAAAATTCAAACTCAGTAATACCGAATTTATTGACCAATTTGGACCCAATCCGGAAATAAAACGTTCGAGGACCGAAGTGAAAGGTGCCCATTTAATTAATTTCAACCGGAAGGACGAAATCGAAGAAAATGAAAACCACTGTAACAAAAGTGCAAGGTGCGGGGAAGCAAATTGTAAGTTGAGGGACCGAATTGAAGAATGCACAAACACGGGGGACTCCCTGCACTTTTACGTGGAGGGGAGAGAGAGCATCGCCGCCCGTCTTCAGCCGACCTCCGCCCGGCGATACCGCGGACCAGCAGTGTGGTCCAACGCGCCGCACCGGGAGGAAGACCAAGCGTCGGCGCACCGGATTAGACTCCGGTTGACCATTTCCGGCCACCGTAGCATACCGCACGCGCGGCTTGAAAGGGGCGTCAGGGGGTCACCGTCGACCGCATGGCACGCACGCGCCTGACAGTTTCCGAAAAATATATAAATAATAATGGTCAGTTACCGTTATGTCCCTGCCCGTAAATAAGCTATTTTGTCTTATCGGGGGCTATAACCATCTTTAGCCATTTCAAAAATATTTAAAAAAAAAGGGGTTGCGGCGGACCGGATCGGCCGGGGACCGGACCCGGTCCGTCTGCAGCGTGCAATTACGTCCCGCCCACGAGCCTAACCGGTATTTACCCCTCAGTAGACAGACTTTTTTTGTCCTATTACCGGGGCTAATCTCGCCTCTACACTTTGTTCATAATAGAAAAAGGTGGGACGAACTTCAGCGCTGACGACGGCGGACAAAAGTCCAGTCCACAGTGCAAATGGGGCACAATGTACAGTGCCGATCCCGAGCTCTTTTAGCTCTTTTGTTAATTACTGCTGGTTGCACATCAAACTAGTGAACTACCACGCATATAACAGCATAAAGCTGCAACTACAAGTCAATGCAAATCTGATAGTCATAAGAGTGCCTGTAAACCTAACAAAGTTACTCCCCTGATCTGCATCTTCTATATATAGAGACTCATTCACTTTTCTGCCTTCATCATTTCTATCGGGCCTGTTTGATCATGGCTAATGGAGAATGATCAGTAGAGTACTCCCACAGATGATTTGATGAGAATCCCATCTCTCTCTCTCTCTCTCTCTCTCTCTATCTCTATCTATCTATCTATCAACTTTTTAACTGGGTGAGTGGTTTCCACGCTACTCTTTTCAAGTGAGCAGTTACTGGTTGATTTTCCATATCTCGTTGTCTGTTCGACCTTGAGCTTTTTAATGCTTGTCTATCTGCAGAGGAATATATATAGGATCACAAAGTCAATTTCTTAATGATTTTTGCTATTTTTTTCTTCTCTTTGTTTTGAACCATATATGTAGCCGGTAATCATATTTCAAGGAAAACCCTCATGATCGTCTTATGATTTCAAGTCATCTTGAATGGTTTGGAAAACTCCTTTTCTACTTAATTTCAACCGAACGTTGTGGACATTGAAGATGTTTGTTTGGTGACAAAATCAATGGTTTGATTATTACGCAATTTTCTGTATGGCTATAACCAAATTGCCCAAGCTCTTGTTGGTTTCGAGTTGCACTGCCAACTACTCATCAACCGAGACCACAAAGCTTGTCTTTTTTCTGAAAAATATATCACAGAGCTTGTCGTTTTCATTCCTTCGATGCCCTCGAACAGCTAAACCCATGTTTATGTACGTACGTTGTTCTTGTTTTTGCATGTTCTTGTCCTGGAAATTTCCCTATACGTCTTGTTTTCTTAAAATAACTTAGTCCCCTTGCTAGAAGAAAGACCCATTTATTCATCAAAAAGAAGTTTATTTCCTTTCATTTAACTTCTCTTGTTAGAGATATAAAGTTTTCTTGCACACTTTATTAATAAGCACTTTTGTTTCCTTGTTTTTTCTATTTATTTAAAATTCAATATATATAGATATATAAAACGCAAAATAACCGAACAAGATCATGATTATATTACAAGTCTTCATCGTAATTATTCAAGCAAACTTCAAGGTCGTACAGACAGCGAATTAAGGGACATACACCAGAAAACTGCTTGCTTGACAAGGCTTTGCGTGGACATCAGCACCAGTCTACTTCGTAGCAAGGTGAAACATCGTCGTTTTATAACTGTATTTCCTATTCAACAAGTCTCAGCTGGTATGAATCTCACCTCCCCTCTCAGTCTGTCTCTCTCGGTACCTAGTTGATACATGATTACGATGAACTCATGTTCTTAAACACATTATCTTATATATTAAATTTCAGAAATTTGTCTTATATACAGGCAAGTAGCATGTGATATCTACGTGTAAGAACTTTTTTATTATTGTTTGTATACGCCGCCATGGAATCTCTAATAAATATCAAGAGAGAGAGAGGAAAAAAACAACATGAAGAGAAAGAAATACAATATTTTTAATACCATGATGTGTGTTTTTTGTAAAAAATTAATCCCTCGTTGCTTTCTTTGCAGGTTGAATCGATCAAACTCCCAATCAAATTGGACCATGCTAGCTAGGGATCGAATGTTAACCTGTACACCGTCCTTTGTTTTTATTTTTTCCCCTTAAACAAAGAGCGTCTGTTGATTCTTTTATTAATGATAAGTTGACCAATTTGAGGATTTGAAATCTAATATGACAAATTATATTATGGCATAGTTAATTTAAACTGTTGAATTCACGATGAATGGCTATGATGTTGTCCATTTGAAATATTTATAATTGATATTCATTTTATAGAATGGTTATGGCTTTTACTTAGATTTTACAATATTCAATTGTGTTTTTTTTAGAAAATAATTAATCCTCGTCAATCTATTTAACTAGGTGCCCTTAATTTCAAAGTACTAACACCTAATCCCTCAAAAATGTTTCTGTGAATGTTGAACCATTAACAATTAACCCCTTAAACTTACATTTATTTATTTCATTTCATTTTACTTTACGGCAAGAGATATCTTCAAGCTTGAACGGATATCTACTAGTGACAATGAATGATGGAGAATGAAGAACACCAATGAAATTTGGTTTTATATCCAAAATTTGTCTCTTTTGCCACCAAACCATCCATGGTACTCAAGTTGTTCTCTCGTGTTTGATTTTTTTTATTCTAACTTTCTTATGAAAAAAAATAGCCTTAGATGTATTTCAAGGTATGAGTTGTTGTAAGAATGACTCCAAGATTTGCAAACAGATATTAATTTAGTGGATTACTATATTAAAATAAATATTTTTTGACTTCTAACTTTTTTTTAGTGAAATACTATTATATTTACTCAATGAAATAATGAATGAAACCTTGTTAACACTAATGACTTTCTTGTAATTAGAATTTAGTAAATCAATGACTTTCTTTTTTTCTCATTATAATATAGTAAATTTCTCTCTCATCTCTCACATCTAAGGATTGCAAAGTAAACAAAAAATACACTTTCATACCAAAACTAAATTTAAAAAACTATAAGGATTGAAAATGAAAAAAGAAATAGGTTGACATAAAAATACTTTTCACAAGAATTTGAGATTAGGCATATGATTTATGCTTATTTTACACTTTAGTCTTTCTGTATTTTCTTAATAAATTTTTAGAAATTGGCCATTGATTTGGTCATAGAAGGTTGTAATTGAAACAAAAAAAAGTTTGAAGATGAAATAAAAAAAATGGTGGTATAATGGATGCTACAATAAAATTAATTAAAATAGTTTAATTAATAATGTAAGGTTTTTTTTCTTAGAACTTCGTAACAAAATTAAGGAACATTGAACACAAATTCCATGGGTTTCTTAAATGATCAAGTTATGATTTTTTGAATTTGCAAACCTTGAAATTTAAAAAAGAATCCATATTTTATTGAGTTATTAATAAATTGATCAAATAAAAACTAATGTTTAAACAACAAATACCATATATTTCTAAACAACAAGCAAGTACCATATCAAACACCATTGCCAAAACGCTGGTTTGCTAGATTTTCTCTTATTGTAAAGAGAAGAAAACAATATATAATGTTATGTTAATTTCATAACAAAATAACTATGAAGCATCCATATTTGAAATTTGTAGGCAAAATCTATGGAGGTTTTAAGAACTGAGTAAATTTTTTAGCTTATCTTCTTTGCTTCTTAGCTTTCTCTCTTTCTTTTTTCTCTTCGTTTTGTTTAATTTTCTCCATCTCCCACGTCACAGTTTTTTTTAATGATAATTATTAATTTAAATGAAGTAAAACTAATATTCTACAATTAAATTATCATAAATACAAATATTAAGATGGCTATTATAAATTATAATTTTGGTTTTCTTAATAAAAAATAGTTGTAAATTCGACGAATTCCATGTAAAAAAAGAAATACATCTTTGTGTTGAACAATTGAACACATTTTAATTTTTTATTAGAAAAAAAGTATAAAATGAAAATAGTTTTCTATGAGTAACACAGCTTTATTCAAAATAAATCATTATCGACACACATCCTATCAACCTTTTGTTGCTGTTATTATTATTATTACCAGCCAGTTGGCAGCCACTTCCCCATCATAGATCTTCTGCATGGATGTTCAAAGAAAAGATAGAAGACTCACTGTTGTGTGATGTTGACACTGCATAAATTTCTCGTGAAGAACTCTGCTGTCTGGAAATAATTCCACCGAACAAAAGAAAATGAACCAGAAATTGTCTCATCAAAATACAAAACAGTATCCGTCCATGAGACATAAACTGATGATGGAACCTTGAGGAGCCCCCACATTTCAAATCATATTTCCATGGGCTAGCTAGCAGACAGAACTCGTTTTCTGTATGCAGCAAACCAAGAGAGTTGAAAGATTAATTACAAATACAATGAGTAGCAATTAAGGGAAATGCATTACAAAAGGCTACCAGGTTGAAGAAGCTAAGCACTTTTGTCTAAAATATGGTGGATGGTACGATGAGTAGAAAATCTAACAAACAGATTACAGCCATGGTTGCAAAGATGGGAACTTGATGATATATTGACAAAGAATTGTTGTAGATTTCAGAAGAATCGACGGCTAGAGGCATTCCGTCGCTGCTGAGAGTGCAGGACTGTGGATCAGAGCCGTCGGTGCTCATCATCAGAGCTCGGAAGACTGCAGTAACTGTGTGAATGTAAGCCGTGCGATTCTTGGCAAGTAGCCATGTAAGACCCATCAACTGGCAATCTTTGTTGTGAATTCTTATGGTCCTGTCCTCTGATTTGCTTGAGTTTAAAGTCTTCTTGCTGTTAAGCTGCATCCAATAATTATCAGCAGTAAAAGGTAAATAGCAGATTGTTTATCAGTGGAGAAGAACACGTTTCGGTGCTTGAAGTTATATAACTACTAATAATTTGGTGCAACTTCTAATTAAGATCTAATGTAAGCTACACCCTTGTCTTCCAACATCCAAACAACGTAAGAGAATCTAACCAACATAAAATAAAGAAAGAATAAACCAAATAACAGCAGGAAAAAGATTACATTTTAGTAGAAATAAAATAACTGATATTTGAAATTTCCAGAATCTAATTGCTCATACCATTGTGTGACTATACATTCAGAATAAACAGAATTCTGATATCACACAACACCAGTTCTTGCTAGCAACACAAAACAGCAACCATAATCAGCAACACAAAACAGCAACATTGTACTCTACAACGTAAGAAACGATGAATCTTACAGGAAACTGCCTAATTAACAAACGCTAACTCTTGCTCTTGCTTCGGTCTGGGAACAAGACCACTCCCAAATATCTCAAATTCCCACCAATAGAAAATTGGTGGTGGAAGCAAAGTAAGCAGAAAATTAACGCACAACTTTTCCAATTTAGCAAGAGCAGAACAAGACACACGAACCCTATCAACTTGTTCATCTTCCTTCTTCCACAACAACCATCAAACAACAAATCAAGACAAAACAAACCCAAGAATTGAGAAAACAAAGAATTCAGAGCATTACAATCGAAACTAATTAATGATATAAAATTTTAGCTTACCAAGTAAAGACTCTTCAAGCACTTGGAGCAACCACCAAGACCAGGAAATCCATTCACATTGTGACTATTACTCAAGCAATTTCTTTCTAATTTCTTGACTCTCTTATCCCCAACAAGGTTTCCCTTTTGGTTCATAGAAAAGGCTTCCGGGCAACTCAAAGGGTGCAATCTAATACCACAATAACAATACACAACATCACAAGTCTCATTGGGCCTAACCAATTCTATGCCTTTCTCTTTCAACCCTTTGGAGAGCCCATCAACACAAGTCTCAGAGTCATCGGGAAGCAACGGCATGTCATAAGATGGAGAACGACCTGTAGCTGTTCCTGGGATTACTTTGCTAGCTCTGCTAAGTGCAGTGGCAGAGTAAGCAGAGTAAAGCCAAGCAGCAAGAACTGGACAGCACCGGATCCTGTGGAGGTGCCCGCTTGCTGAGGAGCCACTCCCACAAGCTGATTTAATGCCATGGAAGAGTTCATTGGGAAGGTCTAATGGGCAGCCAGCAAGGTTAGATTGCTCAGGGAATGCAGGGATTGTTGTTGTGCTTGGTTTGAATGGTTGCATTGTATCCGGGTCCGGGTTGGGTAAACCCGCAAGGAGAAGAGGAAAACAAATGAGTACCAAAAGCAAAGTTAGGATGTTCAGGGACATTGGTGTTAGAAAGAAACGTAGTGTGGACTCGTGGGTTTGCCTGTCAGAGGAGGAAGAGGGTGAGATGAATATAAAAAAGGGTAAAGGTTAGAGAAAAGGGAAGGGAAAACAATGGTGGGGTTATGGAAACCTGAGAGAGTGGGGCTAAGCTATTTTTTGTCATTTTGTTAGCTGGAAGAACACTACTATGGTGATTATTACAGCTTCGGTTAGAACCAATCCATTTTCTTACATATGTACAATGATCATTCTAACATTTAGTTATAATGTATTTTCTATCAAGTATCTGATCCCACCACTTCTCCTTTTTCTTACAGGATGGTGGTTGGTTGTTTAAAGTGAGTTGGGGAGAGGGGATTAGCGAATAGTATCATTCAGTAAATCATTACAGTCAAAAAAGTTAGATTTACGAGGCTTCATGATGTTAGTATAGAAGCATGACCTGTGCTTTTCTGCTGCCTGTATTAGCTATCTACCTATTACCTAACCTAGGTATTTTTTTTAACGAACACATTAACCTAAAACGTTTTGATGAAATAATATATTTGAAATTTTGTTGAAATATAATACATTTTGGTCTGGTCACATTTTAAAAGTGCAACACTAAGATGTTTGGTAGTGTAGTGGTATTGAAGGTTGAAAATAAGTTAGTGTTTTATTATTTAGTAAAGATTAAAAAAACAGATAATTTTTGGTGGGTTTCACCTTTAAAAATCAACGAAACACTGATTGATGAAAAGTAGCTAAGAGCTGCTTTTCATGGTTTCTCGACATATGATGAATGTGATGAATTACTGAGTTACTTTAAATAAACTGATTCCAACAACAATATCTTTGTTAACATTTAATTCCCAAATAAACCTTCACCATCTACCATCTGTTCTCCCCTTCACCTTCACATTGCGCCTCTCGTTGTTGCCATTCATCCTCGCAGAAACCCATTGAACAAGCTTCTGAGACTGCGTTTCATGCATTTTTGTTTTTAGATCAGGAGATCTTGTTAAGCAGCAATTGATTATCACTCATGTCCCTCCCGAGGGGTCTGGAAAGGGGGAGGGGGGGGTTAGTTCTGGTTCTGGAGAGAGAGGGAGGGGGCAGTGGAATATTGGTTTATTACTTATTATAATTTTTTAATATTAAAATAATGTAAAAATCTAAAAACTTAATTAAAATATAAATAAATATATTAAAATGATATCACAATATAACTTTTGTCTTGTAATTCTAATTTTGTTTCAGATGATATTTTACCGCATGTTGTTCCTCGATCATATAGTCAGGGATCGCAAAGACCTTCACGTATGATTTTAGTTTGTGATAGAGTTACAAGTAGTTTGATGGGAGGATAAAAATAAGTGTCCAATTTACTTGAATTATTCATTACATTATATATATGTGTGTGTGTGTGTGTGCGCGCCCTTTAAAGTAATTTCACAAGTTAAAAGCAATATGAAAAACTTGGTAACCAAACACATGAAACTACTTTTTATTAACCTCAAACTCAACCACAGTTTTAACCAAACACTTCAAAAATTATTTTGAATCGCAGCTAAAAGTGCTTTTCATTAAACTGTTTTTTTTTAAACATCAACCACAAAAGCAAAAGCAATACCAAACACACCCTAAATATTGATATTCTCAATTACAATAAAATAGTTTTCATGTTTTAGAAAAAACAATAATAAAATATGACACACTTTATAACTATAAATATTGTTAACTAGTAAGTCTCTGTTTGGAAGTATGATTAATGTTATTTTTTAAGTGTTTTGCATTCATAAATGCATCAAAATGATATATGTTTTTTTTAAAAAAAATATTTTGATATCAGCACATGAAAATGATATAAAAATACCAAAAAAAAATAATTTAAAATAAAAAATAAAAATAAAAAAATTTCAATTTTTTTCAAAAATACTTTTGAAATGCAGTGTCAAACATCTCATAAATCCTTCTTCGGATTAAAGAACAAAGACTAATACAACTCTCTCTCTCAAATTATTGGCTCACCAATTCAAGTTGAATTGACAATGCACAAGTATAGATCAAAATATTGTACTTCAATGTTGTTCAACTTTGAACAATAGGCTTATATGTCAATATACCTATTAAACTAAGTGTTGTAAAGGAAGGAAGTCATATAGAGAGTCTAATTGAATGCTAAAATATCCAAATATGGAAAATAATATAATTTTAACATCCATGTTCACATGTTCTTGCATGTTATGCTGAGAATTGTTTAGACTTAACACAATTATATAGAGGATCATTATATGGTTTAGAGTTATAAATCAACATTTGATATGTGATTCCATTCATTACTAGATGAGTTAGAAGGTAATTATTACATTAGATCTCGAGCTTAAACAAACTTATGTAGATGGATAATTGAGTGTGACCAATAATTATCTACTTGTTTGCATCATAAGATGATGAAAAGAGGGTTATGCAAATTATAAATATGGCACATACAATGGAATTGGTCATACCAGAAAAATATGTCCTATTCAACAACATATGTATAACAATACAATATATATTATGATATTCTTTAAAACAAATTAAACTCATCTAATTTCATTTTAAACATACATAGAATGTCATACAAATGAGATAGAAGATCTTCTTCTTACGATTGGTAAATATGTTATAAGACAAACAATCCTAGAGAATATAACTATTTTCATGAAGAGTTTCAAGCTCGTTGACGTGTCTTATAGTTACAATATAAACATTGATTAGAAGATGTTTTTTGTGAGAGTCGTAAGTATATTTAACTGCAATAAACATTTTCATTGTATAAAATTAAGGATATTGTATATTTAAAGTGATGTGCAAAATAAGGTTATGATTTATTACCAAATATATAATTAGATGAAACTATATGAACAAGTTCAATCATATGTGTTCCAAACTTATTTTTTACACATCAATTGTCTAGAACACATCAAGCTTGACCACGACTTATCCATGAACAAATTGCGAGATAAAGATGTGAGACACACATTAACAAATAACTAAAAGAATACGAAAAATACTATTCATTACTGTTCATTGTCTCACGAAAACATCGTGGGACACGAGCTTTTTTTCATCAGTGTGTCGTAGCGAGTTCAGTCCACCCTATTTTTTTTTGTTTTTTTTTCCGCTGTGAGCGAGTGCATTACCGATTAAAGCCCCGAAAAAGACAAAATAGTGCACGATTCGCGAGGGGCTCTCTCGGGTTTTCTCACTTTCTCGGAGCGATTACCTGCTAGAAAAAGGGCCCGAAAGCGACAAATTAGCTAACGAGGAGGCGAGGCGGCGCAGTCCTTTCCCTTCCGGTTTTTTTTTGTAATTACGGGTGGGGTCGAGGCGATCCGGTAATTCGCCCATTATTTTATTATTTTTTTCCATGGGCGGGCAGGGCGTGTCAGATCCCGCGCCCGGCTGAGTTCAGCTTACAGCGCCTCTTTGGCGGCGTGCGACTTCTTCCCGCCTTCAAAAATTGACATCCGCCTCTCGGGACGATGTGTCGGGAGGTCCTCTATCCTCCATCGGCGGCGTTCCATCAACCGATGACCGGTTAAAGCGCGGCGGGACGGGTTTCAGCTCCGGCGTCCCTTTTCTCTCTCCTCCAGCCCCCAAATGCGAGATAAGGTCCCACGATGTTTGTGTGAAGTTCCATTTGGTCCCTAAGGTTTTTAATTTCGTTTTTATTACTGATTTATTCAAATTAAAGTTTTATTGTTTTCAATTGTGCCCTCAATTAAAAGCTGATTATATAAGAACGTTTTATTTCAGGTCCTTATACTTTTGATTTTGTATTTATTTTTTTTATTCAGTCAATTATTCAGATGCAGATGTTTTGATTTCTTTGATTTGGTCCTCAATTGAAATTGGTAATATATACAAAGTTTGATTTCGAGTCCCTCTTCTTCCGATTTTTTTTTAAAAATGGCAGCGAGTTTTTCAATATTTATTTTTGGTCCTCCGAATTTGTTTTTTCTTTAATTTTATCCTTTAATTGGAATTAATTTAATATATGTTATTTTTTCATTTCGGTCCTTATTCTTTTAATTTTTTTTATTTGTTATTAATTCATTGTTTTTTTTTGTTTTTTTTTGTATTTTTTAATTGATTGATTTTTTTTTATTGTTTTTTTATACAAATATTATGCTTTTTTTGTAATAATTTCCCTGGGCAATTTAATTATTTGAATTCCTTTTTTTTATTAATATTGCTCATTTTTTCTCTTTGTTCATTTATTTTGTTTTTTGCTTCTCTTTTTTTTCTTCTTTGGATTGGGTGATTTTTATGATTTGATTATTTATGCAATAATCATGATATTATTACTTTTGTCCATGTATATATAAGTGTGTTTAACACAATAATAATAATAATAATAATAATAATAATAATAATAATAATAATAATAATAATAATAATAATAATAATAATAATAATAATAATAATAATAATAATAATTTAATTGTTTTTCTTGCTTCCCCTTTTGTTAATTTTTTTTCCTTCATATAATTTAATAATTTTTATAGTTTTGACAGTAATGGCAATGATTTTTTTTTTCCTTTTGTTAAAGTTTCTCAAATAATTTTAATCTTTCATTAATTATATGTTCTAATATTTATTGAATATTATCTCATAGGAATATATATAGGGCGAAGAAAACATGACCTAAATTTTTTTAGTAAAAAAAAATTAATATCAGTATTCTTAAATACATCTAATATAATCATATAATGATAAATCGGATAAAATAAAAAAAAATTGTATTCGAATTTTAATTTTGTACTTAACACAATAATAATAATAAGAATAATAATAATAATGATAAGAATAATTTAATTGTTTTTCTTGCTTACTCTTTTTGTTAATGTTTTTTTTTCTCTGTATAATTTAATAATTTTTTTAATCTTTTTAGCAGTGATGGCAATGATATTTTTTTTTCCTTTTGTTAAAGTTTCTAAAATAATTTTAGTCTTTCATAATAATAAAAAATAATAATATAATTATATTCAGCTTAAAAATAATAATAATAATAATAATAATAATAATAATAATAATAATAACAATAATAATAACAATAATAATAATAAAAATAATAATAATAATAATAATAATAATAATAATAATAACAACATTTTTTTCAATAATAATAATAATAACAATAATAATAAGAACAATAATAAGAATAATAATAACAATAATAATAATAATAACAATAATAATAACAATAACAATAACAACAACAATAATAATAATAATAACAATAATAATAATTACAATTATTTTTGTTAGTAACTCTTTTGTTAATATTTTTTTTGCTCTTCATAATTTAATAATTTCTATTGTTTTGACAATAATGGTGTTAATTTTTTATATATATATTTTTAGTCTTTCGCCTAAGAATATATATAGGGAAAAGAAAACATGACCTAGGATTTTTTTAATATAAAAAATTAATATAAGTATTCTGAGATACATTTAATATAGTTATATAATAGTAGATGATCTGCCACACAATTACAAATAACCGATTAAAACACATTCACAAATTTAATTTTTTTTATTTATAGAATAATGTCTACTTTTGTCCATGTATATATAAGTGTACTTAACACAATAATCATAATCATAATAATAATAATAATAATAATAATAATAATAATAATAATAATAATAATAATAATAATAATAATAATAATAATAATAATAATAATAATAACAACAACAACAACAACAACAACAATAATAATAACAATAACAATAATAACAATAATAACAATAATAATAATAACAATAATAATACCAATAATAATAATAATAATTACAATAATAATAACAATAATAATAATAACAATAATAATAATAATAATAATAATAATAATAATAATAATAATAATAATAACAATTATTTTGTTAGTAACTCTTTTGTTAATATTTTTTTTTGCTCTTCATAATTTAATAATTTCTATTGTTTTGACAATAATGGTGTTAATTTTTTTTATATATATTTTTTAATCTTTAAGCCTAAGAATATATATAGGGGAAAAAAAAACATGACCTAGGATTTTTTTAATATAAAAAATTAATATAAGTATTCTGAGATACATTTAATATAGTTATATAATAGTAGATGATCGGCCACACAATTACAAATAACCGATTAAAACACATTCACAAATTGATCAATAAACTACAACAAAAAAATATCACACCAAACAATCAAATAATTCACCATACAAATGGATACAAAAAATATTTTCATAACCAGTAAACACAACTGAATAAAGAAAAATTAGATGATCGACCACACAATTACAACAAAACCAACCACCAACAAATTCCCGATTGACTACAGCAAACAAAAATCTCTAATCAATATAATCTATTACATTTTTTCGACCAACTGATTATATAATTATCGATCCAATTAAAACACACCAGATAATTAAAATATTGCAATTTTGCAATCTATGAGTTAATTAAATCAACACACAATTCAAATCCAAACTGTGACTAAATTATTCTCCAAGACAGTAAAATAATGTCAACAACCAACTAAATCAATGCAAACAAAAAATAATCTATCTTTAATACATTTCAGCGATTATAATATTGGTATCAACCAGTTAAATGCTTAATAACTGTTAAAAAATATTTAACAATCAAAACATTCAGTTCAAGACAACAAAATATCATCTTTCATTCATTTTATTGATTACAGATTTACATCAACCAATTAAATAACCATCAAAACAATCAATACATACTAAACAATTAATCAATTATGGTCTTGCAATACTCAAATTACAATTAGTTGATCTTTCATAAATTTTATAAAGCTTATCATTTTTTAAATTTCAAAATTGAATTACTATCTGAGTTTTTAATCTTATAACAATAATCAACTAATTCAATACATAAAAAAAAATTATAGCATGATTTAAAATTTACAATTCTCTATCTATCAACTAAAAAATTCTCTGCTTACCACATAAATAATCAGTTTGCTACATATAAAAAGTCCGGCGCAACACGCGGGCTACCCAACTCGTTCCATCTAAAACATGAGGAGAAAATAGTGACACTACAAGATATTGTAGTTTTTTTTTTTTGGACTTTTTATTGATAGACAAATAATAACATCTAAGTGGGGTGGGTAATTGAATTGTGTTATACAAAAACACTTTTAAAATTATTTTCTACTAATTGTATTATTACAAGCAATCTTATATGAAATTTCTACGAATTGATTTTTTTTAAATCATTATAAATTAATATTCCTAATATTTTAAAAAACACTATAGATTAAATAGTTCCTCTAGTCTTAAGACTTTGGCCTAAATTGACCATACTTAATAAATATCTTCCTTTTCTCCTCCGTTTTTACATATTATTTTTTTTAGAATAAAAATAAAAGAGATTTTTAAAATAAAAACATGAAATATGAAAGAAAAAAAAATCTAAGAACATAGGAATTAGTTAATTAATTTTGAAACTAGAGAGACTATTCTTTTTATTTTATAAAATTACAAGTGCTATTTTTATAATATTGGTTTTTGATTTAATTTTAAGTTTAGTATCGAGTGGTGATTGTGTTTTTTAAAAAATATTTTAAAGATTTATTAAAATAATGCTTTTTTAACATTATTATATCAAAGATTTGCAAAATAAAAATAAATACACCTTACCGTCGGGTGTCTTCTTCCGGTTGCACCTCTGAGCTCCAATTACCCCATCCGCACCGGACTTGGCCCCAGGCACCCTGATCCCGACCTTTAATCCGGGGCCTAGTCCCACCGTGGCTACCGGACGTCTAAGATACAGGTCTACTACCCCTCTGGTCTAGAATTGAAGATCACTGGTTCAGAAGCCAGTAGGTTATCCGTTAAACACAAACTGACTGAGCCAGCAACAGCGCACCAAGACTAAAATAACAGAAGCAATGGGCGGGAATTACCGTTGGAGACAGTTACATAGTAGCTGCCCCATTCAGACGATCAATTTCCGATCAGCAAAACCCGGAAACTCATACCCTTCAAAGAAAACATTAACGTCCCAAAGCAACAAAAAACTGCAAAACTCCAGCACCTCAGACTCTGACATTGTAAAATGGAACATTGCCATAACCACCCACATGCGAAATGGACGGTGCGAATCCGCTCTTCGAGTGTTCAACTCCATGTCTCGAAGAAGCTCGGTATCGTACAATGCAATGATTTCAGGGTACTTAAAGAATCACAAGTTTGATCTTGCTACGGACTTGTTTGATAAAATGCCTGAGAGAGATTTGTTTTCTTGGAATGTGATGTTAACTGGATATGTCAGGAATAGAGATCTTACTACTGCGCGTGCTTTGTTTGAGAGGATGCCGGAAAGGGATATTGTTTCGTGGAATGCCATGTTATCTGGGTATGCGCAGAATGGGTTTATTGACGAGGCAAGAGAGATTTTTGATAAGATGCCGCTTAAGAATGGGATTTCGTGGAATGGGTTACTTGCAGCATATGTGCAGAATGGGAGGATAGAGGATGCAAAAAAGGTTGTTTGAGTCTAAGATGGATTGGATGCTTGTTTCTTGGAATTGTTTGATGGGTGGGTTTGTGAGGAAGAGGAGGTTAGTGGATGCTAGGGAGTGTTTTTTGATAGGATGCCTGTGAGAGATGAGGTTTCGTGGAATACTATTATTACTGGTTATGCACAGAATGGAGAGATGGAAGAGGCTCGAAGATTGTTTGAGGAGTCCCCAATTCAGGATGTGTTTACATGGACAGCTATGGTTTCTGGATATGTGCAAAATGGGAAGCTGGGTGAAGCAAGAACTATTTTTGATAGGATGCCTGAGAAGAACTCAGTTTCTTGGAATGCAATTATTGCAGGGTATGTGCAATGTAAACGAATGGACATGGCAAGAGAATTGTTTGAGGCAATGCCTTCTAGGGATGCTAGTTCTTGGAATACAATGATTACTGGATATTGTCAGAGTGGAGATATTGCTCATGCTAGGAATTTGTTTGATAACATGCCTCAGCGTGATTCTATTTCCTGGTCTGCTATGATTGCTGGCTATTCTCAAAATGCTTGCAGTGAAGAGGCATTACATTTTTTTGTAGAGATGCAAAGGGATGGTGAAAGGTTGAATAGGTCATCATTTACCTGTGCTCTGAGCACATGTTCCAACATTGCAGCGTTGGAATTGGGGAAGCAGTTGCATTGTCGGCTGGTCAAGGCTGGGTACCAGACTGGGTGGTTCGTGGGGAATGCTCTTCTTGCGATGTATTGTAAGTGTGGAAGTATAGATGAAGCTCGTGATGCATTCCAAGAAATACTAGAAAAGGATGTGGTGTCTTGGAACACAATGATTCATGGTTATGCAAGGCATGGTTTTTTTTGGGGGCAGAGGCTCTGACAGTTTTTGGAGTTAATGAAGACTGCAGGAATCAGGCCAGATGATGCCACTATGGTATGTTTTGACTTATTATTCTGAACTGTCTAACTAATTTTTTAGGCTAAAGCACCAAATACTCTGCAAGCATTCTCGTCCCTGTCAGTAAATGAATTGTTCTTGTAACATGTAAATTTGCTATGCAATATCGGGAGAGAACCATTAGCTGCACTTAAATAACCAGTCAAGTTACCAACTAAATTTCATTGTGGTCTGAGAAATGTTGTATTTAATGATATGAAGATTTCTAGAGCTGATATCCTAAAACCAAGTCATCTCACTTTATGATCGTATCTTCTCTCTATTAAATAGTGTTGAGTTTTTTTTCCTCTTCTATCCATGTTTCAGGTTTCTGTATTGTCTGCCTGTAGTCATGCTGGCATGGTAGACAAGGGCAGTGAATATTTCTACTCGATGAATCGTGATTATGGTATAACTGCAAAATTAGTGCACTATACCTGTATGGTTGATCTTCTAGGTCGAGCAGGGCAACTAGAAGAGGCCCAGAATTTGATGAAAAACATGCCCTTTGAACCGGATGCTGCAACCTGGGGTGCTTTGCTTGGTGCAAGCAGAATTCATGGCAATACTGAATTGGGTGAAAAAGGCTGCCCAGATCATCTTCGAAATGGAGCCTCATAATTCAGGAATGTATATTCTTCTCTCAAAATTATATGCAGCTTCAGGAAGATGGTCTGATGCTGGTAAGATGAGATTAGAAATGAGGAATAAAGGTGTGAAGAAGGTACCTGGGTACAGTTGGCTTGAAGTTCAGAATAAAATTCACACGTTTAAAGTTGGAGACAAATCACACCCGCATACAGATAAGATATATACCTTTTTAGAAGAGATGGATTTGAAACTGAAGCAGGAGGGATATATCTCCTCTACAAAATCAGTCTTTCATGATGTGGAAGAGGAGGAGAAGGTGCATATGCTCAAGTATCACAGTGAGAAATTAGCTGTGGCATATGGCATTCTGTACATTCCTGCTGGAAGACCGATCCGTGTGATAAAAAAACTTGCGGGTGTGTGAAGATTGTCATAATGCCATCAAGTACATTTCAAAGATTGTGGGAAGATTGATCATCCTAAGGGATAACCATCGCTTTCATTACTTTGAAGGAGGATCATGTTCCTGTGGAGATTATTGGTGATCTAGCAAAACCAATGATTTTTTACGTTTATAGAGTTGCAGATACAGTAAGTAAGTGTCACCTTCTTACAAGTTGACTTTTCCTGTATCTGAATAACTGAATTTGTTGACTCTTGTAAGAAAAGGATAGAGGTCTGCACCTGCTGCTGTGTGGAAAGAGGACTCTGTTGAAGGTGTCCAGAAATGGGACCAGTTTTGATTTTTTCACAAAAGATATCATGGATTCCTTGAAAAATTCAGAAAATGGTAACAGAGTTCCAGTATTTCCGAACAATTTTCTTGTTGATCGGTGGTGGGAGCTTGTAGGTTCAGTATAGTTTTGTCATGAAATGTAACAGAGTTTCTCTTATCGAAGAGATCTTAAACCTCAGGGACCTTGTATAGTACTTACCATAACCAGAATATGTAGTGAAAACATCCAGGATTTCCGTGTTTTTCCTATTGATAGGCAGGACAAGATAGTCATCCAGAATGATTTTTTTTTGAGGAGACGAGGAATAATGACAATAATCTCTCTAACTAGATTAATTATGAAGGCAAGAGTTGGGGATGCATTCAATGGGCTGATTTGAGATGTTATTTTTCACCTCAATTTTCCAAGTAGAGTTTATCTTATTTCTACTATATTGACTTCAGTGCAAAAGTTCAAAAGAAAGGAATGATGAATCATAAAAACCATGTCTCGTATTTTCATTATAACTCCATGAATTGACAAGCCTTTACAATTCTATAATAATTCGGCCTCCAATCTGATTGCTCAGTGGCATATTGATAGGTTTTGCGGAGGGTTATTTCAACTACAGGAGGGGAGGTGAAAAAAGGAATGGGGACCGTGGTTGAGGGCAACTCCGAGGAGATCTTCCGGTGAAAAATGGTGGCCGGTGGTTGAGGGATTCAAACAGTCGGTGGTTCTGATTCCCATTCGTTACAATCACAAGGCCATGAAATGGCTGAGCATATTAGGGGAATGTTACAAGGGTTTCTTCACGGCAACAGGGAAGAAAGTCTGACGTGGAGTCAAGGTGCTGCTCCTGGTCCAGGTGATTTGGCCTTTCAGCTGGCGGAGGATAGAAAGAAGAGAAAATCGGACTCAAATATATAAGTTTCTAGGTGGATAGGTTTGGCTTGGGAGGTGGCTTAGCTATTTTTTGGAGGATATCATGCTTAATTTCTATGATAGGTTACTCCCGAAATCACACTGACTTGGAAGTAAAATAGGCCGATGGTCTTAAATGGAGACTAGCTAGCTAGATTCTATGGGTATTTATTTTATTAAAATCACGAGTTAACTCTTAAAATTTTATGATTTTACAAGTTAACATGTATTTATATACTAAATCAGACTAAACTTGAAAACTAGTAAAATCAGACTTGACTTGTGCAAAATCAGTAAAGTCGATCTAATTTTACGAGTTTACTAAATTTGTAATATGAACAACCAAGTTAGTTTTGAATCTGACTTTATAATATTTGTCGATAATTTTGTGATATCAAAAATATCTTTCAAAGTATATATTGGATCTATTTGAAATTTTATAGATACATAGAAATATATTTTGTTAAATTATTAGATTAAACTAAGTTTAGAAATATATTATTTTAGAAAGTTAAATTGCTAGATGAATCTTGTCAACTCTGTCAAACTAGACATTCATGTATTATTTTGGACACATCTTGAGTTACAAATACAATTTTGTTGCAATTCTAGATAGGAGAAAAACTAGGCATCTTAATATTTTTCAAATATATATGATAATCTCAGTAATTTATCCATTCAAGAAATAACCATATGTTTCAAATCATAATTGAAATCTATCCGAAATTTGTGAAAACTAGAGATTTAGACTACATGGAAAAATTATAGAATGAAGATTTTGTTTTTATTATCATATTTTATTTATTTATTTAATGTTAAAAAAATATTTCTAATTTGACTTTTTTCTAGCGCATTAAACATTGTTTAATAGTATATTTTAATTATTAGACTTATATTAATTAATTACTAATTTAGACTCATTAGGTTGCAACCTACAAGAGGTTCATTATAACTTGTTATGATGAGAACAACCACGTTGTCACAAAATTCTTGTATACTTACTATCACTTAGTAATTTTCTTATATTGAAAATTTTAATTTTGAGTTTTTTCTTCTTCATGTCATTGATTTCTTGATTTATACTATTTATATTTTTTATTTATTTAGATCACTAATAATTATAATATTGTTGATTTTCTTTATCAGATTTTAATATAATTTAATTTATTAATCGAAATTGTCAATATATAATTAAAAAATATACTTGGGATTTAACAATTTAATTTTACATTATGCTTTTAGTGTGTTGTAAAAAAAACAATTTGAATAAACTTGGTGGTCCAGAGCGTATTAAATACAGAGAATCATGGGATCTTGTGAGATTCATGATTTAAAGGTAAATCATAAATGTAAATTGACAGATCTTCTTCCTCTCTTAGGGTATTCATTTCAAGAACGATTTGATAGGGCTCTCTGCAATTTCCACTGGTTAGCCCTCTTCCACGATGCTGAAGTGCAGAGCAATGAATACGTTATTTTACATATTTATTTACTAAATTGGTCCCTACTTCACACAACACGGTTTTGTATAAATCTAAATATTATTTTTTTTATAATAAAGAAATATAATTTAAAAAAACTCAATCCAGTGTTAAACACGCACAAGCAATAGCTGAGATAAATTTGTTATTTTCTTTTTATTTGAATAATAATCTATTCTCATCTAGCAGTCACTTAGGGTCTGTTTGCCACAGCTGTTGCTGTTGTGGTTAAGGTTGAAAAAAACAGTTTTATAAAAAGCGCTTTTAGCTGTGGTTCATAACTGAAATTTAAGTGTTTGGTTAAAATTGTGGTTGAAGTTGAGTTTAATGAAAATCAGTTTTGTGTGTTTGGTTACCATGTTTTTTCATACACATATACATACGTACATATATATAAATATTTTGTTAGAATAATTTTGTAGATTTATTAATAATTATAATAACAAAATATTTGAAATAATTCAAGTAAATTATATATATTTTTCTAAAATTACCAATAAAAATTATTAACAGATCAAAAAAATATAATAAATATTTTCCTTATATGCTAATTATGTAATTAATTTTACAATTTTGTATATAATATAATTAAACATAATCGCCATAAAATAAAAACAAGAGACAATACATGAAATAAGGAGAATGGTATGCAGACAACATAAGTAGAAGCAATTACATGCATATGTTTAGCAGAGCATCGGGTGAAAGATCAATTTCCAAATCTGAGCTCGTGCATGATGCAAATATAGCAGAAAATATCAACAGAAGCTTCCACATTCATTTAGCATGGATTGCTCTTCTAAAATCAGTTGGAACAAAAAAAATTGCTGACTTTCGTTCATATTCCCTCTCTTTCTCAACAACCAAACACATCAATCTTCAATAACTTGCAATGAAATATCTCAATACAGAAACAGGTAGAGGTAATTAGAAAAAATTCTGAAATCAATTGGAACAATAATTCTTTTCAGCGTGTAGTGGTTTCAACAAATATGACTGGTCAGATCTCATCTGGTAAATTTTTTTTCCAGATTTTCATTCATTTTCCCTCTCTTTCTCAGCAACCAAACACATCAATCCTCAATAACTTGCAATGAAATATCTCAATATAGAAGCAGTCAGAGGAAAATAGAAAAAATTCACGCAGTAAAAACACAAATAGGAACAAGCAGAGCAATTTCTATAGATTTGATGGGGCAAGAAACTTTGGCTATGAAGAGCATTATACAGACTTTTGTTCATATTCCATCTCTTTCTCAGCAACCAAAACGTTATAACAAAACAAATAATAAAAGATTTCAAAACTTTCACTCATTTTCCATCTCCTTCTCAGCTCTCGAACGCAACATGCACAAACAAAATAAGACCCACAAGAAAATCTTGTCTCCCTCGCTCAACTTCTGACTTGTAAATTGTAACCCGGAATCTAGAATCGAAGCAGTGGGTTCTTGTTTGGATCTTCACTCATAAATCGACCAGGTCTTCTTCTTGACTCTGAAAATGATAGATTTATAGATATAGCTCTTCTAATAGCTGATGCGTTGGAAATGCTCTGAGGGAGAGGTTCTGCGGGGAGAGAGAGAAGACGAAGTTACAGAGCGTGTTGAGTCTCAGCTCTACATTATACAGATTCCCATTGTGAGAAGCTCTCTGGCCGCAGCCGCAAAAGCAGCTCTCAGTTGCTTTTTGCATCTGCGGGCAGTTTCAATCATAGTTGTCAATATTGTTCATGTCGTCGCTTTCGGTTTTGATTGGAACAAAACGTTCCGGTTTCGGAATGTTCGTACGCCGCTTTTGGCGTCATCGTTCGTTCATATATAATTAATTATATATATATTTACATATATGAAAAAAATAAAATATTAATTTAACAAGCATAATTAAAATTTGAATTCTTTTTTATTTAAAATATTTTGGTGTTTTTAAATTATTTTGATGTATAGATGTCAAAAATAATTTTTTAAAAATAAAAAAATAGATTTTGAACCCGGAACGGCACGCCCGGAACGGAACCGAGGCGTTCCGGCCGGAATTTCCGGAACGGACCGGAATTAAAACCGAGACGAAAACGACGCCGTTTTGTCTCGGTTTTTTGAACGGAACGGAACGGAATTAACAATTATGGTTTCAATTTTTTTAGTAGGAACCACAGTTAAGAACTGGGGTCCTCGTTTGGTATTACTTGTGTTTGGGGTCGCGGTTCAACGCAACGCAGGTTGAACTGCCGCCCCAAACAGCATCTTAAACGGTTGCTTCACGTTAACGTGGAACACACATCACCTATGGAACCATTCCAATCAGCATTCTATTACAGGGCTAAATTCATCAAGGGAAAGCTGACGAGAAATAGTGGGAAAACATAATGAAACAATGTTGAAATTGGCAGCACTAATGAGTTCGGCTGTGTCGATGAAATCGACAGTGTCGACAAAATCGACAGCAGGGGCTAATGATAACTCTGTAAGATGGGACCGTTCAAGACTTGATGAAAAACACTACTGGCACGATTGACAACCTGTATTGGCACGTCTATCTGAGAAGCAACGTGCATGGGCATCGACAGAATTGGCAGCAGTGTACATCTAGCAATTCGGCAGCAGCAGCTTATTAACGCTGGGCTGACGAGGGTGCAGACTCTGGACAACGGACAGTCCAAAGGCATGTGAACACACCTATTCTGACACCGTGTGACTTGGCAGGATAGATAGCTGATTTGTTATGTGACAGGTCAGGGGAGATGCAACAGTTTGAAGTAGTTATCGACAATTACTGTTTTGGGGGAAAACTAGCCAGTTATGCTCCAGGTCTTGGGAATGCAGTTTCTGTTGTATTCTTGTGTGTTAGTACTCATTGTATAGGACAATATATATGTGAATAGCATGCAAGTTCTTTAGGCAGAACTAATGTGCATAACACCCACACAAACAGACTTGTGTATCTATGCCCTTTTGAGTTAATAAAAAGTTGGGATGAATTCCTGTAATCTCTTGTATGCTTGTTGTTGTTTGGATTTGCTTGTGTATTTTGCTTGTTTACAACGTTAGAAGAGTGGGGGAACTCTTGGGTTTGTGGAACAAACTAGTTGTAGACAAACATGTTGGAAGTTAAGTTGCTTATCAGTTTTCTTAATGATCACATGTAGAAGAAGACTCGAAGAGATGTGCAGTGTTTGCAAAGGAAAACATTATAGTTGCATTATGTTATG
This sequence comes from Salix viminalis, assembly GCA_029228465.1. Taxonomy (NCBI): domain Eukaryota; kingdom Viridiplantae; phylum Streptophyta; class Magnoliopsida; order Malpighiales; family Salicaceae; genus Salix; species Salix viminalis. The sequence goes on from CM055437.1 coordinate 7,845,344, forward strand.
TAGCATGTAAAAAGTGTGTTCAAACTCTGTCATTTGTAATTAATTGTAGAACTAAAGAAGACAAGATGTAGTTGACTTCTCTTCTTATTGTAAGCTTGACAGTTACAATTTGTTGTAAAACATGCCCAAGACTATATAAGGGGCATTCTATCAAACATTTGAAATGTGGAAAAATATACAATACATACGTTCTCCTGCAAGTACTCTCTGTTAGAGTATTGACAGATAAGAAGATTGAAGAACCCACATTGCCAGCTAATGAAGATTGCAGGATCGAGATGTTAAGGAACCATCGCACCTAAAAGTTTAAGCTTGTAAGTGAGACCCCATAATATGATTTATATTATTCTCTAACACACACCCTCAAGTGAAAGCTTTTTGGGCTTGAAACTTGCACAGACCCACATCACCTTGTGCTTGGTTTTATCAAATAGAATGGGGGTGGTGAGATTCGAACTCTTGACCGCTGGGTCATAAAGGCTCTGATACCATGTTAAGGAACCATCTCACCTAAAAGCTTAAGCTTGTAAGTGAGGCCCCATAATATGATTTATATTATTCTCTAACACGGGAATTCCAGTATTGACAGATATTGAAGATTGCAGAATCAGGGATTTCCAGCTAATGAAGATTTCACAGGATATTTGAAATTCAAACATTGTAATTCCAGTTGACTTTCCTTAAATACTCAGTTTATGTAGGTCTATATATACATACGAGAATGAAACAAATGTAATTAAGAAAACATTTTCAAACTTTGAATCAATATCTGCAGAATTCAGTATCTACAGAATTCTTCACTATCTTTTGTTCATTTAAATCTTTCACTCTCTCTCTCTCTCTCTCTCAATTCTCTGAACAATCTCTTCTTCTCAAGTGAATCAAATACACCCTGCAAATCAAAAACAAAACCACAATTAAACAAACAAAACACTAGTGAATCGGTGAGCGAAAAGGCTGAATCTAGCAGGGCTAGGCTGACATGCAGGGTCAAAAATTTTTGACGAGAAAATTGACCCTATGACACCTTCCATGACATCTTCTGGCTCAAAAATACTAGGAGCGTAGGATTAACAAAATTAAAATTTAGAACAGATTTAGTTGGGCACATCAGCTACGCAGTTTTTTTTTTTTTGTAATTTCGTCGTATAAGTCTTTAGTTTAACCCTTTTTCAATCATATCATCTAATATACACAAAGCAATGAAATGTTCCCTGAACCTTAATTAACAGAACTTCATGTATATATTATTGCATGTGGTGTTCTAAGCTAGCTAGTTTCTGCGAAACACATCATCCCGTGTACATGCATGCTACAAATTCTGACTGGGAGCCAAATATTATACACACCGGTGTGTGATCACAATCAAAATATATACGCAGGCTCGAATTTCCATCTAAATGCCTGACAAGATTCTTCATTTATATGGACGAAATGTAGATGGTAAGTTCAGCAGTAGGCCAGCTGATGCAGTCCGTCGCATGTACCTACCTCAGGGGAGAGGAAAAAAAGGCTTTCTGTGGGAATAGAAGCTTTTATTGCCTTGTACTGTAACTGTTAATAATATTGATTCTGGACGCAAGTTTTCCCCATAACAGAAAATTAAGATTTGATTAAAGTTAATAATATTGATTGTGGACTCAGAATTTCCCCCATAGATTGTCACCATCAGTCTCTAGTGGGCATTCAATGACTATTAATATAGTCAGCTACTTCACCGTCATCTCCTAACCCCACCTTTCATATATATCTCTAGCTAGTGCTGAAGGGGGAGTCCATCTGAATATAGATCTACTTCCACAAGAATAATAATCCAGCTCCTCTACTCTTGATCGGTACCATGGCTTCCCAATCCCACCACCTCCACTTTGTCTTGTTTCCATTGATAGCTCAAGGACACTTGATTCCTATGTTTGATATCGCCAGAATGTTGGCGCGCCATGGTGTCATCGTGACCATAGTCACCACACAGCTTAATGCTAAGCGTTTTGCCATCCCTCTTGCTCGTGCAGCAGAAGCCGGGCTCCAAATAAGGGCTGTTGAAATTCAGTTTTCTTGTCAAGAAACAGGATTGCCAAATGAGATCGAGAACTTTGACATGCTGCCTTCACTGGGCTTAGGCTATGAGTTGTTCATGGCAGCCAATACGCTACAAGAGCCGGTCGAAAGATTGTTTGAAGGGCTAACACCAAGACCGAGCTGCATAATCTCGGATATGAGTCTTCCCTACACAAGTGCTGTTGCTATCAAGTTCGGTATTCCAAGAATCTCTTTCAAAGGGTTCTCTTGCTTTTGTACCCTGTGTTTGCACAACATAAAAATTTACAAGGCGCTTGAGAGCGTAAACTCTGAATCGGAGCTCTTCGTTGTGCCTGGACTGCCTGATCATATTGAATTGGCCTCAAACCATCTTCCTGCTTCCGTTATAGATCTAAAAGATTTTTCTGCCCGAGTTTCAGATGCTGAAATGCTCAGGTATGGGTTTATTATTAATTCATTTGAAGAGTTGGAGCCAGCATACGTGCAGGAATACAAAAGGGCAACAGGAGGTAAAGTTTGGTGCGTTGGTCCAGTTTCTCTAAGCAACAAAGACGACATGGACAAAGTTCACAGAGGTAACAAATCGTCAATTGATGAATCTGAATGCTTGGAGTGGCTTGATTCACAGCAACCAGGGTCTGTAATATATGTTTGTTTCGGTAGTCTCTGTAATCTAACAATCCCACAGCTGATGGAGCTCGGATTGGGCTTGGAAGAATCAAACAAACCATTCATATGGGTTATAAGAGGTGGAGAGAAATCAAGAGAATTGGGGGATTGGTTTGAAGAGAAGGGTTTCAAGGAAAGGACAAAAGGGAGAGGCCTCATAATTCAGGGTTGGGCACCACAAGTTGTAATACTATCCCATCCGGCAATTGGCAGCTTCCTAACGCATTGTGGTTGGAATTCAGTTCTTGAAAGGTATATCCGCCGGCTTGCCGATGGTTACATGGCCACTTTTCGGAGACCAGTTTTGTAATGAGAAGTTAGTTGTCGAAGTGCTGAAGATTGGTGTAAGCGTTGGGTCTCAGGTTACTTTAAAATGGGGGGAGGAAGAGAAATTTGGAGTGTTGGTGAAAAAGGAACAGGTGAAGAACGCTGTCAACAGTGTTATGAACGTAGGAGAGGAAAGTGAAGAGAGAAGAAGAAGAGCTCGAGAGCTTAGCAAGATGGCAAACAAAGCAGTGGAAGAAGAGGGTTCCTCTTATCTCAGCATGAAACTGCTTATTGAAGATATCAGAAAAAATACATTTGTTGAGAAGAAGGGAGAAACTCTTTGAATTTCCTTTTCATTTCTTTTCAAATTGGTCAAGATTTTAGCATTTACTGTTCCATATGAACATGACGATCTAAATTTGTGGTTCAGGAGTGATGATGCTTGCTAGGTCTCTTGATAGGTTACTTACAATGTCCATATATTATTAGATTTTGTCGTTTTGAAATAATATCTTTAGACAAAGAAAAAATATCAGAGATGTTTTTTTTTTATTATTATTATTATAGATATTTGTGTTATTTTACGTGTACCTAGATTAATCTTAAGGTCTTGAACTTAATGATTATATAGAATTTTAGTGGTTATTATTTTAACAATCATTTTTTTTGAACCTGAAATCATAAAAAAAATTAAATTCATGAGTACTAAACTTATATCATTGATCTACTTATAACTTCTCAACGATAACTTTAGATATTCGTCATTAGCTGGCTGGTGTTTTTACAAACTATATTTGTAGATCATTCATGAAATTTTATATCATTAAAATTATATAATAGATTTTATTTTTTAAAATAATATTTTTTCAGGAAAAATGTGTTTTTATGCTTTTAAAAAACACTAAAACCTTTTTATTCTTGTTGACGTGAGTACCATCATATCTTCTCAGCGAGGATCTTGAATATTCATACATGATTGATGTTTCCACATATGATGATATGTTTCAAAACTAAAATTACATGGTGGGTTTTGTTTTTTAAAAGCATTTTTTCAGGGAAAATGTGTCTTTTATGCTTTTAAAAAACTAAAAATCTTGGTTTTTTAGCTATTGCTTTAAAAAAAAAGTTCCCCGTCTTTCCTCACTCATCCAGCACGCACACACTCTCATTTTCATAACAAAAACTCTCATTCTCTCCCCAAAAGAGCAAAAATGGCGATCCTCTCCCTCTCAATTTCAAAATACAAAAAAGCAAAATACCAAAACACTAAAATCTTAGCCACTCTCTCACTAAGAAGGGCCTTTCAAAATTTTAAATTATACTTTTTTATCTTCACTTATGTTTTTATCCGGCTTTTGTTTGGGTGCCATGGCACCCACAGCACAAACCGTAGATGGTCATTTATTTTATGATGTGCAATTATGTATTTTTAATTATTCCTTATAGGAACACATTATCCCTGGTCACTTCAAAACTTCGTGTCTTTTAGCAGCAAATTACATAGAGATTTGGATATTTTAGAGAAGTCTTTGATGAACCGCCTATAAAATCCTGCATGTCCAAGGAAGCTCCTCACCCCTTTTATTGTAGGTGGTGGAAAAAAACTTGTCTATTGCCTCAATTTTAGCTTTGTCTACCTCTATTGCTTTTTCTGAATTCGTGCCCCAACACTATACCTTCCTTTACCATGAAATAACATTTTTCCCAATTCAATATCAAGTTTGTCTTTTCACAACACTCCAAAACCAATGACAACTTTGCAAGGCAGTCATTAAAAGAAGTCCCAACTACAAAAACATCATTCATGAAGTTAATTGAATTAATCCTCCCAAAATTTCTTTCTTATTGTTGATAATCAAGTTTTACTAATTTAATCACTAATCTCTTTGGAGTATTAATGAATTATTTTAACAAGCAAACTCCTTATCTCTAGATGAAAATTCTAAAGTCATCAAAATACATTAGGAACAATAAAACCTTGCACGATTACACAAGTTCCATATATATCTCTATCTTATAAATTTCTTATGGTATTTCAAACAATGGCTGAAACAATTCTCACTTCTTAGTCTCAAATTGAATCCCAAAGCATGCAAGCGGTGATGAAATGTACACAAGCATAAAGCATAGAATGAAATACTCAACAAGTTTTAGATTAATTCAATCAAAGAAATTGTTCACATATTCATAGCTAGGCTACATCAAAAATCCTAGAATAAAAAAATATTCCATAGAAAATTTAAAAAGAAACAAAGTTGATATGATGAACATCACTCAAGAGTATTAGAAAATTAGAGAGTTAGACGTCTTGAAGGGATTATTATTCTTCACTTCTTTCTTTCTAATTTTACTGCCTCCACTCCTAGATGATGCCTCCTCTATTTTGTAATATGTTTAGGGTTTTCTCCTCTCAAAATGATGCCTCTTAGTTGTTGCCTTATGAGGTGAATATATGCTAACTTTTTCCACCAAAGGAAAACATGGATTTTACTCCTTCCAAATATTACGAGAGTATTTCAGGGTAGTAAACGTGTTAATTAAGACTCCTCTATAGAAAAGTTATAGCAAAATACAATTTTCTTTCTAGTGGACTTGGTTCATTAATTTTTGGGCATCTATAACTCTAGGTATGGTCCAAAACTCGAGATGATGTCTGGGTCACATGAATTCCTGGTTTTATTCGGACTCTGCATTTTGACTTGATTTTTGGAATTCAAAACAACAAAAATAGGTTCTCATTGCATAATAGTTGTAGGCTAATGTATCATCTTTTCATAAAGTTAAAAAACACATGAAATGGAGTTGTATAACTCCCATTATACCTCAAAAACCAATTAGTGCTCACGCTCATTGGGGCAAACCAACTAGTATTTGAATTCTAAGTTCATCCCATTGTTTGCTTCTTCATATGATCTCAATTTATGCATATTCCAGTAGTTATATACATGAAAGTACATTGAATTTTTAAAAAGTAAATAATTCTCAAAGATACCTAAAACTCTAGACAACGTGCTAAAAATCCAACAAAATTCTCTAAAATATAGAATGAATGACTCAAAATATGTATGCAATATATTCCCTTAGTATTCTATCTTCAAGGTAGAATCTCATAAGTAATTCTAATATAGACTAGTCGTTGACATCCTCACTGTCGCGACGACGATTTGTTTCGCGCTTCGCGCCCCGCCATCTCCCCTTGATTTGGGGGGACAACGATGCGCGGTGAAAATAGGGTGCTTTATAGTCATAAAAATTATGACTATAATTATTAGGAGTCGCCACCTAGTATAACGGTCACTAGGAACCTATTGCTCTGCGATAGTCTTGGGTAAGGAGACTTGTTGTGCAAGGGGCAGACGCATCACCCCTAGTGCACCCTACCTAAGGTCAGCTGCATTGTTGTTTGATTGTTTTTTCTATGTATTTTTTTATATTGCATTTTCAAAAACCATTTTTTATTATCTACGGATGTTCTTTACAATGTAAATTTACACCGTAGTTAAAAATCTTTTTTATTATCTATGGATGTACTTTACAATGTAAATTTACACCCTAAGAGATAAAACAAAATATTTATAATTATTTTTGATATTTTGGCCAATACCCTTTGGATTTTTACATACATGTTATAAAATCTCAAAATGCGAGAAATGATTTTTCTTTGCCAAATCCATGCTAAACCACATTCTTTCTTCAAACTCTGAGATAATATATATTTTTTGAAAGAAAAAGAGTTTTTAAAATATGCTAGTGTATTGACCGTATGCAAGAAAACAACACATTTTTTTCTTTTTATAATTTCCTAAAAAAATATTTTTTATTTGCAAATTTGTATTTTTTTAATTTTTTTTCCGGTGGGCTGGTGGTCAGCCCACCTAAATCCGGGCTGGGCTGTCAGCCCAGCCAACCTTGCCTAAGGCTGGTTTGTAAGCCAGATGGCTTCCAGCCCAGCCTCCATTTGGACTGGGCTTCGAGCCCAGTCAGACTGGAAGCCCATCTTAATCAGGGTCCGGCCGGGCACAAAGCCCGGCCCGACCGGCCTAGCAGGGAGTGAATGTCGGGGCTGTCGCTATTTCTTCGCCGGAAAGGACGACTGAGTTGCTGGAGTTAAGGAGAGGCTGAAGGTGGTGATAAGGGTGGATATGGGTGGTTGAATGGTGGTTGTTGGAGGGGAGAGAGAGACATCGGGTCCTCTGGTTTTAGAGAGAGAGAGAAGTTGATTGAACCGAGAGAGAAGAAAGAAAAAGAAAAGGGAAAAAGTTGGTGATGTCTGGATTGGTTGAAGAAGATTGCTAAGTTTTTTTACGTGAATTTTTCCCTCCTACCCCTGCTTTTTTCTTTCTTTTTCGTTTTTCTCTCCTCCACTTCCTTTTCTTTGTTCTCTATTTTTTCTCTTCTTTCTGCGTAAAATATTTTCTCTTCTTGTTTGTTTTGTCTCTCTTCCTCTGTATATTTCTCTCTCTTCTTCTTTTTTTCTTCCCCGTGCAGTGCTCGTGCATGTCGCCTATAGTTAAAGGCAAGAGGCAACCCTTTGGTTGCCCATTGCATGCACCGATGGGTTGCCTCTTCACCTGAAAGTGAAGAGGCAGAGACGTGTCTGCACTTGTTCAGGTGACTGAACAGTGCAGTCATGCATGATAATTTTGGGAGAGAGTGTAAAATACAATTTGGTCCCTCAATTTTTAATTGGTTCAATCGCACCCCTAATTGGTTTTAAACTTTTAATTTTGTGTTATTGTGTCCCCGTGAAAAATTCAATGTTAGCCTTAAATTTGCACGCCTTTTTTATTTTGGTCCCTGACTTCCAATTTATGCTATTTGACTCTCAATTGACCATTAAAGTCTCAATTGTCTTCAATTGGACCCCTGATTTCACACAATTGGCTTGGAAAAATTCAATCCAGTCTCCGAAAACTCCAAACTTCTCAATTGAACCCGAATTAAATTCAAGAACTTGATTTCTCATCGATTAAGCCCTTAATCAAATTAATTCAACCAACTTAAAGTATAATTAAGTCCTTACACTTAATTAAATCCTTCAATTGGACCCTAAATTAATTCCCGAACATAATTATACTTTTAAATTGGCCGACGATTAAATCAAATTGACCCATAAAAATATAATTATATCTCTCGACTTCATTTTTACACAGATTTATCTACTGATAAATTATTTTTGTCTTAAATCTATATTTTCCTCTATTTTTGGAGACAAAAGAGATACGATAGGACTCGCGGAAATAACCAAAATTTCCACATTGATTTTTCTGTCAATGTCGACCCTTTTTATTTTATTTTTGTTATTTTTTAGTGGATTTTGGCGAGTAACCAAGAAATTGGGTTATGACACTCATCATTGGCCTTATTAATTGTTTCTTCTTGCCATAAGAAAATCTAAAATATGAAGAGGGGATGTAAACATGCCACAAGGCTTATAAACTATGTAAAATCACCCATTTAAGCAATATTTTATTAAAAGAAAAGGTATGAGAAGATGAATATGTAAACATAACATCGACTACTAGCATGACCAAAAAACCTTAAATAATATAATAAGCGTGGTTACCAAAAATTGCAAAACAAGTGATACCCATTTATGACTCTTATCTGTGTTAGTCGTACTAGTACCAGCCAGTCTCCTAAGATTACTTGTCATCGTTGAAGCTATGAATCCAACCTTCACGTTATGAGCATCACACCTGAATGTTTTTTACATGAATCCAACCTTCAAGACTTATGGCAAAAGGGTACACACAAACGTATGTGTGTACTACCAAGAAATATTCGCACTAGTAGCTAATCTAAATACTGTTATTTTTTATCTCTTACAACAAATTTAGATTGATGACTATGTTAGTTTGATGTAAAGAACGTCTTTCTTCATGGTGATATTGAAGAAGAAGTATATATAGACATTCCTCCAGGTTACTTTGTAGCCTCAGGAACCAATGAGGTGTGCAAACTACAAAGAGCTTTATATGGGCTTAAGCAATCACCACGGACAAGGTTCAGGAGATTTGGCTTGGCAATGAATAAATATGGCCTTACACAAACAACTTAGATCACACATTATTCCTTAAAAAACATGAGGAAAAGATGATGACTTTCATTGTCTATGTTGATAATATGATTATCATAGGAGATGATAAAGAGGAAATATCACAACTCCAAGGAAAATTGCTAAAGAATTTGAAATGAAGAATTTATGTGGGCTCAAATATTTTCTGGGAATCGAGGTTACCGGGTCAAACAAGGGTTTATTTTTATCATAGAGAAAATATATCGTAGAATTGTTATATGAGGTTGGATTATTAGAGTGTAAATCAGTAGATACCCCAATCATCCAGAATCATAAGCTGGGAATTTACCCAGACCAAAAGCCAGCAGATAAAAGGATATATCAACGGGTAGTCGGCAAACTAATTTAGTTATCTCACACTCATCTAGATATTGCTTATGCAGCAAGTGTGGTGAGTCAATTTATACATTATCCAAGTGAGTATCACATGGAGATTGTTACCCAAATATTGAAATACTTGAAGTCATCTCCAAGAAAAGAGCTCATGTTCACTAAACATAACCATTTGAAAATTGATGGCTATACCGATGCAAATTGGGCAGGAAACATCTCAAATAGGATGTCTACCTCAGGGTACTTCACATTTATAGGTGAAAACCTTGTGACATAGAGAAGCAGGAAACAAAAAGCGGTGGCTACTCTGAAGCGCAAAAGCAGAATTTTGAGGGATGGCCAAGGGATTATGTGAACTTCTCTGGTTGAAAAGACTACTAACTGAGGTGGTATCCTGACATGCAAGGTTAACACAACCATCATCACAAACAATGGCAACATCACCATCAAATACAACTGCAGCTGTACCATTGTCTACATTCTTGTCTTCATCTTTTGCCTTTTTATCTCTTTTGTACTTTCTACAATCTTTTTGAATATGCCCAGGCTTGTCACAATAATAGCACTTTAATCCCTTCCTTGACCGAGATCTTGCTCTTGGCTTCCATTGGTCTTTTCTATTGCTGGATTCTCTATCTTATTTGTCGTGAGAGAACCTACTTTGACGTCTCCCTCGACTTTCTGTAACAAGTACATGAGACTCAGAAGTGCTTGTCCCTTTCCTCCTCTTCTCTTCATTGAGGATACAATGCTTCACTGTTTTCAAAGTGATCTCTCCATTCGGAGTAGAATTGCTAAGTGACATCACCAAAGTCTCTCAACTATCTGGCAACGAACTCAATAGGATTAGTGCTTGCATCTCATCGGCTAACTCTAGATTCATCAATGACAACTAATTGAAAAACCCTTGGAATTCATTTATATGCACTGAAGCATCTCCACCATCTATGTACTTCAAATTCACAAGGTCTCTAATTACAAAAACTTTGTTTTGTGCACTCTCCTTAGCAAATGTTTCTTCCAACATCTTCCAAACTTTATAGCAGTCATGTTCTTGAGAAATATGATTAATGGACTTAGAAGATACCCATTTTTTAACATTAGCGGTAGCCTTTCTATTTAGCCCATTCCATTTCGCATCATCCATTTCATCAGGCTTTACTCCTTTATATTCAATCGGCATAGCCAAATCATTGCAATATAAGTGATCCTCCATCATTGTTTTCCATAGAAAATAATTTGAGGAAGTGAGTTTTATCATGCCCGAATCTTCTTTTCCATTTTAACTGCACAAGAAATTCAATCTACACAACTAGTGCTTTGATACCACTTGTTGGGAAAAGAACTCAATAATCGGGCACCAATTTAGCGGATTACCATTCTCAAGTCCCAATCCTTTTTCCCTCTTTGTGTAATCAAATAATAGGATCAAACAATTAACAATATAATATAAATAATCAAACACATCAACACCAAGATTTTTACGTGGAAAACCAATGTGGGAAAAACCACAGGACCGTAGTCCTTAAAACTTCCACTATCACAAATAATGGGTTCACAATATTCTTCCTTAGATTCAACTAAGGGATATAACATATATCATCAAGAACAACTTATTCTTGGAATACAACAAGATTAAAGAGAACACAGTTTGAGAAAAGGCTCACAATATTGTTCAAAAAACAACGATGGACTGTTCAAATCGCAGCTCGATCCAACGGTGAACGAGCTCGAAATCAAAAAACAATGATGGACTGTTCAGCTGCCATCACTTTTTCTTTCTCCCGGTTCACTTTTATCTTTTTGTTTCTTGTTAAGTTTTAAAACCCTAATGCCACTTTTTTAATTTAAATGTGGTGGTCCAACCATCACATGGTGTGGGACCACACAACACTTTGGTATTCATTCACATGGGAATGGGGTAGAGGCAGAAATTCATGGATTCAAGAACGAATTGATAGGGCTATTTGCATTTTCAACTGGTTAGCCCTCTTCCACGATGCTGAACTGCAGAGTCTGTTGTTGGCCGTAACCTTCCATCACAGTCCTATGATGTTGGCTGTCTGTAAATTCTTGCTCCATCGCAAGCATGTCCGCTTTGAATTTTAAAATGCCTGGAGAAGGGATACTGATATACTGGAACGGTTGGAAGCATGCATGAGAAAGCTCGCACAAACAAGTAAGAATTTATCACGGGGTAATTTGAAGATGAGGTTCGGGATTATTATACTCATGTCAACAGCTTAAGACCAATACAGGATAGTACGTACATCATTGTAGCCTATGTTTCGTCACAAGCTGGTTAATACATAACTCGTCTTTTCCTCTGGAATTCAACTATACAATCTTAAACATGATTCAAACAGCTACACCTCAATGTGTTTTAGAGTTAAAACTCACTTTGACCTTTCATTTATCATTTAAAAGAAATTCTAATCCAAAATTACGATTTGATTAAAGTTAATATTATTGATTGTGAACGCAACATTTACCCCACAGATTGTGCTCCAACAGTCTCTAGTGGGATATTCAAAGTATACGGGCGTGACTGGAAAAGAGAGACGTAAAGACTGATTGGTACTTTTCCACCACGAAATGACACCATGGTGCCAACTTGAACAGGGAGATGACTAATAATATAGTCAGGTACTTCTCTCTCATAAACAAACAGTTACTTAACCATACCTTTCATTTATATCTCTAGCTAGTGCTGAAGTGGGAGACTGTGTGAATATAGATCTATCATCCACAAGAATAATAATATAGCTCCTCTACTCTTGATCGGTACCATGGCTTCCCAATCCCACCAGCTCCACTTTGTCTTGTTTCCAATGATAGCTCAAGGACACATGATTCCTATGTTTGATATCGCCAGAATGTTGGCGCGCCATGGTGTCATCGTGACCATAGTCACCACACAGCTTAATGCAAAGCGTTTAGCCATCCCTCTTGCTCGTGCAGCAGAATCCGGGCTCCAAATAAGGGCTGTTGAAATTCAGATTTCTTGTCAAGAAACAGAATTGCCGAATGAGATCGAGAACTTTGACATGCTGCCTTCACTAGGCTTAGGCTATGAGTTGTTCGTGGCAGCCAATACGCTACAAGAGCCGGTCGAAAGATTGTTTGAAGGGCTAATACCAAGACCGAGCTGCATAATCTCGGATATGTTGCTTCACTACACAAGTAATGTGGCTACCAAGTTTAGTATTCCAAGAATCTCTTTCATTGGATTCTCTTGCTTTTCTACCCTGTGTATCCACAACATAGAAATTTACAAGGCTCTTGAGAGCGTAAACTCTGAATCAGAGCTCTTCGTTGTGCCTGGACTGCCTGATCATATTGAATTGGCCTCAAACCATCTTCCTTCTGCCATGATAGATGTAAAAGATTTTTCTGCTCTAGTTTCAGATGCTGAAATGCTGAGGTATGGGTTTATTATTAATTCATTTGAAGAGTTGGAGCCAGCATACGTGCAGGAATACAAAAGGGCAACAGGAGGTAAAGTTTGGTGCGTTGGTCCAGTGTCTCTAAGCAACAAAGACGACATGGACAAAGTTCACAGAGGTAACAAATCGTCAATTGATGAATCTGAATGCTTGGAGTGGCTTGATTCACAGCAACCAGGGTCTGTAATATATGTTTGCTTTGGTAGTCTCTGTAATCTAACAATCCCACAGATGATGGAGCTCGGATTGGGCTTGGAAGCATCAAGCAAACCATTCATATGGGTTACAAGAGGTGGAGAGAAATCAAGAGAATTGGGGAATTGGTTTGAAGAGAAGGGTTTTAAGGAAAGGACAAAAGGGAGAGGCCTCATAATTCAGGGTTGGGCACCACAAGTTGTAATACTATCCCATCCGGCAATTGGCAGCTTCCTAACGCATTGTGGTTGGAATTCAGTTCTAGAAAGTATATCCGCCGGGTTGCCAATGGTTACATGGCCACTTTTCGGAGACCAGTTTTGTAATGAGAAGTTAGTTGTCGAACTGCTGAAGATTGGTGTAAGCGTTGGGTCACAGGTTACTTTAAAATGGGGGGAGGAAGAGAAATTTGGAGTGTTGGTGAAAAAGGAACAGGTGAAGAACGCTGTCAACAGTGTTATGAACGTAGGAGAGGAAAGTGAAGAGAGAAGAAGAAGAGCTCGAGAGCTTGGCAAGATGGCAAACAAAGCAGTGGAAGAAGAGGGCTCCTCTTATCTCAGCATGAAACTGCTTATTGAAGATATCAGTAAAAAAGACATTTGTTGAGTGACCAACATAATATTATTTGCATGCTTGAAGAAGAGAGAAACTCTTTGAATTTCCCTTTCATTTCAATTGATATTGGTCAAGATTTTAGCATTTGTTTTTCTTTGATAAGTCGCAGATCTGGTGCACCTCACTTTGAGCCTGCTGTGTCCGAATCAAGAAGGTCAAGCTAGTTGGTGCTCTCGGTTTCTTACTCTCCTCTGAGGTGCTGGGGAATTTGCACGCCAGAGGTTGCAGAATAAGATGTGATTAGAAGAGTACTAGGAGAACAATAAAGGGACGGCCACACGGCTTTATTCTTCCTTGGGGAGGGTGTTCCATGTAAGTTTTAGGGTTTATAACACGATGTATCTTTTCTTGATGCTGTCATTAAGTATTTCATGGCCTATAGAAAATGTCGGTTCATAATTGAAAGGTGTGTACTGAAATAACTTCGTCCAAGTATAAGTTGAAGTTGACTGGTTAGTAATCATGCAGAAGCTTCTTTTTTTTTTCTGACTGAAAGCTCAATTATGCTGTATTGCGTTGTTAATTCCGTTTCGTTCTGGTAGGAATGTGCCGTTTCATTCAAAAAACCGAGATAAAATAGCATTGTTTTCATCTCGGTTTTAATTACGGTCCGTTCTGGAAATTCTGACCGGAACGCCTCGGTTCCGTTCCGGGCGTACCGTTTCGATCGTGACTTGCCGCCCCTTTTTTCCCTTATTACCGTATTTAATCGGAAGTGAACACAAGGAAGTCGCTTGGCTGAGCGGTTGCAGCGGCGTTAGTGCAACGCAGGGCACGGGAGTTCGAATCGTAGGAACGAAAATAATTTTTGAGTTATGAACACTGATTATATATTTTAATTACTCTACCGCTCACCCTCTCCCGCCCTATATATATATATATAAATACTCTCCCGCTCACCCTCTCCTGCCCTCTAATATAATATATAATATATATAAAGGGTGAGTGGGAGAGTTCTCCCGCCCTCTTTATATATATATATATATATATATATATATATATATATATATATATATATATATTATTAAAAAATAAAAAATAAATCAAAAATCAAAACAATAAAAATAAAAAAATATATATTATAAAAAAAAAATTGTTGTATCAATTTTGATTTTATAAAAAATAAAAATTATATTTAATTTTTTTTAATTTTTTAATTTTTTTATATATATATATATATATAATTAATTAATTATATATAAACAGTACAACCCAAAATAGCACGTCAAAACGCTCTAAAACCAGAACATTCTGTTCCAATAGAAAATCAGAATAACGATCAAAAACGATATTGACAACTATCGTATCACGTGCTGAAACATCTCCTGCCTTGGGCCACCTTGCCTAATCATATGACCATTTTGTGCTGCAGCTGTCACATCCTCTGCGAGCAGGAACCCGCTCTCTGAAGGAGAGGTGACGTTGTAGGTCATCAATATTCAGGAAAAATCACATCATTAAATAGTTGAATATGTTTTGCAAACTGAGAGTCGTAATTCATTTGAAATTGGACAAGATCAGGCACACAAAAACATCTAAGTAAAGAAGTGGGCCACCTTTCCTAATCATATGACCATATAGCTTCAAATGAAAGAAAACGAATTAAGTTGTATCCGTTACCTAGGCAAAGGAAGCATGCTGTCTTTGGAGTGGATTGCTTTACCATTGTCGCATGAATCGATCAATGCCACTGTGGTTGACAGAAAGATTTAATATAATCAAAACACATTATCACATCTTAAAAATGTGTGTATCATGAAATCAGGTGTTAATTTAATGTTGTATTTAATGATATGAAGATTTCCAGAGCTGATATACTAAAACCTGTTGAAGATTGAAGTTTGATTCTAAGACTACAATAGTGTTAGGGTTAGATTAGAATTCAATTAATGTTTTTTCTTTTCTAAATAAGATCATTGTTTGATCAATTTCAGTTTAATTACAGTTACAACTCTTGCTTATCTTAGAATAAGATTAGGAGAAGAGATTGTAATCAATTAGGGTTCTTACTCATGTGTAATGCTTTAATTTTTGCTATAATAAAGGAAAAAGGATGGCATTGACCTTACCCATTGATTTTGCCCTTGATCCTCTGTAATTACTTGTTCTTTGTTCTTTTTCCTTGTTCTTTGTTATTTTTCCTTATTCCTTGTTCTTTGCTCCTTGAAGTGTTGGGTTCTTTGATTACAAAACAATGGATATTCTCTGCAAAACCAACAATTGATATCAAAGCTATTAGGATCTTTGAAGGGATTGAGTGAAACACAAGAGATTGAAAGGATTTTTTTTCAAAGCATTACTTTGAAAGGTGGTGAGTGAAAAACATGAGAGATTAAGAGTATTTTTGGCAATGGACTCTACAGCTTTTCAAGTAAAAACTTTAGTCTTCACTAGATAAAATTATGGAGTATGGGCTGTGAAAATGGAGACTTACCTCAAAGCCTTTGATTTATGGAAGATAGTGGGGAGTGACAAGCAACCAACTCCACTTGGAAACAATCCAACAATTGCATAATTGAAATTTTTCAATGAAGAAAAAGCAAAGAAATTCAAAGCACTTACATATCTTCACAATGTTCTAGATGAAGAGATCTTCACAAGGATTACAGCCTGCAAATCTGCTAAAGAAGCTTAGGATAAGCTAAAAGCAGAATTTCAAGGACATGAAAAGTTGAGAAGAATACAGATGATGAATCTAAGGAGACAATTTGAAGTACTGAAGATAAAGGATACTTAAATAGTCAAAGAATTCTCTTCACATGAATCAAGATTAGTGAATCAAATGAGATTGTTAGGAGAAGATTTTCAAGACTCAAGAAGATTCTGGTATGTCTCCTAGAAAAATTTGTTCTTTAAAAGATTCAAAGGATCTTTCTGAAGTAAATCTTCAAAAACTAATAAATGCCTTACAAGCAATAGAACAAAGGCAGGCTTATAGACAAGAAGGAACATATGAAGATGCTTTTGTGGCAGGTTTCAAAGAGAAAAGTCAATCAAAGAATTATCACAGAAACAATCATGAAGGAAGAAGAGGAAAAAAGGTAGAAATACACAGCACAATCACATTAATTTTACCAACAGAGTAAAAAAGAAAAGAGATCACTTCACTGCCTGCAAGTATTGTTAGAAAATAAATCATCTTAAAGCATGGTGTTAGCTTAAGAACACATAGTATCAAAATTGTAAACAATTTAGTCACATCCAAAAGTTCTGCAAAATTAAACCAAAAGCAACAAAACAAGCTTGCAAAGTAGAATCCTCAGAAATACAAGAAGAACACCTATTCATGGTTTCAGTAGAACAGAAATACAACACAACTAAGGTAAAACATTCATCTTGGCTTATTGATAGTGGTTGCACTAATCATATGACCGTAGCTGTGAGATTATTCAGGGAATTGGATAGAAATTATGAATCCAAAGTAAGAATTGCAAATGGTGAATATATGGAGATTGAAGAAGAAAGGGAAATTGAAGTTGAAACCATGTGAAGTACACAAATTTTGAAATATGTGCTTTATGTACCTAAAATTAGTCAAAATTTAGCAAGTGTGGGGCAGTTACTTGAAGTTGGCTACTCATTATCATTTAATGATTGATTGTGCAATATTAAGGATGAAGCAATATTATTGCTCTCAGTTAAGATGATGAATAAGAGCTTTAATCTTGACTTGAATGAATCCTGTATGAGTGTTAGCATGTGCGTAAATGTTGATTCTTCTCTTTGGCATAAAAGGATGGGTCATTTCAATCAAAAAACCTTGAAAAAAAATGGTTGATATATAGATGGTTTTAGGATTGCTAGTAATAAAAGATCAACATGATGTGTATGAAGCACGTCAATTAGGAAAGCAAACTAAGATTGCCTTCCCCAATAACAAATTTAGAGCATCAATAAAACTCCAGCTAATCCACACAAATGTGTGTGGTCTAATGCAAAATGAATATGTGAATGGTTCAAAGTATTTTTTTTGTTGTTTATTGATGATTATAGTAGATTCTATTGGGTTTATTTTCTCAAAATAAAAGGGGATGTGTTTATTAAATCTTGAGAATTTGGCTTATATTAAAACAAATTGCAAAATTAATTCATGAGAATTAATGGTTACAGGTAGTAAAATGTCGGATCTACACGTAGGCTAACATTTGCATATTAAGAAATAACCAACAAAATTCTCAGGATTATTCTGAGCGGTGATCGACTTTTTTTGAATCGACCAACCGTAAAATTAATTCATAAGGATTAATGGTTAATTTCAGTTAGTAAATGTCGAATCTACATGTAGGCTAACATTTGCATATTCAGAAATAACCAATAAATTCACAGGATTATTATGAGCGGTGACCGATTCCCTTTTTAATCGGAACATTTTTTACGAGGTGTAAAATCACAGAAAACTCATCCATGATAGGTAATCCTTTTAAGGCATCTACATGGATATGTTTCTTGATATTTTATCTGGGGTTCACGAACTCATAATAAAATTTTAAAAACTAGATTTATTCACATGAGTAAATACGACCCGTTGAAGCATTCAAAATCTCATCAAGATAGACAATGCAGCTTACCTCAAGTAAGAAGTAATAGGAGTGCTAATACCTTCCCTTTACGTAACCAGTCCCCTACCTTTGAATCTCTGACTAGACTAGTGTAAATCGGGTTTTCCTAGCGACCCTCAACAGCCAGGTGGCGACTCCTCAACAACTCCATTGTGAGAGCAAAGACCCCTCTCGAGACGCCGCGCGGCGACATGCGACAGTTCCAATATAACCTTATTTAGATCATGAAGTGAGGACAACAAAAAAAACAAAAGAATCCTACTATAACTTGGAAATAACTTTGGTGGTTACCTTTTTCTTTTGTTATTATGATTAAGGGGCAGGATGGAAGGGCTATAAATAAGCCTTATATCAGTTTTATAATATTTTACTTCTCTTCTCATGGAAGAACATGGATTTAATATTATGGGCTTTATTTAATTTTATTACCTACAACTCTACACATTGTTAATAGCACTTGAGACATGACAGCATTACTTATGGACAAAAGAGTTCATAATTCATTCGGATCATGAGTCCTTGAAACATCTGAAAGGAAAAGGTAAGTTGAATAGGAGACATGCAAAATGGGTTGAATTCATTGAAACATTCCTTACGTAATCAAGTATAAGCAAGGCAAAGAGAACATCATAGTTGATGCACTTTCACGCATGTATGTTCTTTTACACACCATGAATACTAGAATGTTAGGCTTTGAATATGTGAAGGAATTGTATGGTAATGATTTTGACTTTGCTGAGATTTATAATGCATGTGGACATTTGGCTTTTGGTAAGTATTATTTGATGGATGGTTATTTGTTCAAAGAGAAAAGATTGTGTGTTTGTACTAGTTCTTTGTGTGAATTGCTTGTTCATGAAGCATATGAGAGTGGTTTAATGGGTCACTTTGGGGTTGCAAAAACCTTAGATGTATTGCATGAGCATTTGTATTGGCCAAAGATGAAAAGAGATGTGCAACAAATTTGTGAACAATGCATCGCTTGTCGAAAGGCAAAATCTAGAGTACAACCAAATAGACTATAACACCATTACCTGTACCTATTGCACCTTGGGTAGATATCTCTATGAACTTTGTTTAGGTTTAACTAGGTCAAATAAAGGTAGAGACTCTATTTTCGTTGTGGTTGATAGGTTTTTTAAAATGGAGCATTTCATTGCATGCCATAAAAGAGATCATGCATCTCATATTGCAGACTTGTTCTTTAGGAAGATTGTATGTTTGCATGGCATTCCTAAGAGTATAGTGTCAAATCATGATGTTAAGTTCCTTAACTACTTTTGAAAGACCTTGTAAGGAAAGTTGGGAGTCAAACTTTTATTTTTGACAACATGTCATCCTCAAACAAATGGACAAACTGAGGTAGTCAATTTTAAGTCTTAAAGAGAATCAATGACAACGCATACAAGATTGACCTTCCAGGTGAGTATGGTGTTAATGTTACCTTTAATGTTGTTGATCTTATTTTGTTTGACACGGATTTTCATTCAAGGTCAAATCCTTTTGAGGAGAGAAGGGATGATATGAACCAGCCCAAAAACACCGGCAAGGACCCATTACATGTTCCAAATAGTCCAATGACTTGGTCCAAGACAAAGACATTGAAAGAGGCATTGAATGCATTGGTTTTGAGGTTTCAACTAAGTCAGAATTGCAAGGTCCATTGGAGTATCAAGAGGAGACTCTAGTACATCTTATTCATATGCAAGATGAGTCCAATACAATCTTATTTAGGTCATGAAGTGAGGACAGCAAAGATAACAAAAGAATCCTACTGCAACTTGGAAATAACATTGGTGGCTACCTTTTCCTTTAGTTTCTAGGTTTAAAGGGCTGGATAGAAGGGCTATAAATAAGCCTTATATCGGCTTTACAATATTTTACTTCTACTCTCATGGCAGAAAATGGATTTAATATTATGGGCTTTATTTAATTTTGCTAGCTACAAGGCTTGTTTAGGCTTAATTAATACTTTGTTTTTATCTAGGATCCAAGGCTTGTTTGGATTAAGTCATGGGCTTTCCAATTTAGAGGTTTTGGCTAGTTTTGAATGGACCTCATTTAAGTTCACAAAAGAGGTTCATTAGGGTTTATTTCAAGAGCTATAAAAACTCATGTAAGCTAAATTTTGGCAACCATTGATGAATATTACTTCTGAATTTTTCAGTTTTACATGTGAAAGTGATTCTTGCATTCTTCAATTCTTGCAAGAACTAAATCTGACTTATCGAAGATTAACTGACTTTGTGGCGTCATTCTACTCATTCCAATAGTGTTGGTGCCTTGGGGCAGGTTTCCATTGTGTCACACTCATATCACACTATTTTGACTTTCCAAGATCAGATCCCAGTCTTGATTGTGGGTTGCATGACCACGTGACCACGAGGTTCGCATCATAGAACCTATAGAAGTTTTATTGGAAGCTTATTATACCTAATAACTACACGTCCTGACATTGTGTTTGATGTAAACTACCTCTCTAGGTTGATGCAAAACCCAAGTCAACTTCATTTTGGTGCACCTAAAAGGATCCTAAGGTACCTAAAGGGAACCTTAGAGTTTGGCATATATTTTGAAAGATCCAGTTCACTTATGCTAAATGGATTTATAGAAAGTGACTGAGGGGGGCACTGATGAAGACATGATGAAAACCTCAGGGTATTGTTTTTCTATAAGGGGGAAGCATCTTTTGTTGGAATTCAAAGAAGCAATCAGTGGTTGCTCATTCCGCCAAAGTTGTCAATATCGTTTT
The DNA here is from genome assembly GCA_029228465.1 of Salix viminalis. NCBI lineage: Eukaryota > Viridiplantae > Streptophyta > Magnoliopsida > Malpighiales > Salicaceae > Salix > Salix viminalis. The sequence continues at coordinate 7,866,299 of CM055437.1, forward strand.
GGTTGGTGCTTTTTTTTAATTGAAATAGAATGTTTCGGTTTCGGAGCGTTTCGATGAGCTGTTTCAGGGTTATACTATATATATATATATATATTCAAAAAAAATCAGTTCAAATGCAAAAATATAATTATTTAGAATTGTGTAATTTAATCTAAAAAAGACATAATAAAATGATTTTTCTGAACAAAATTATGAACATGTATAATATTACGAGAATATCATCATCAATCTCGCAAGGTCATTACATTCTTTGATTGCTCTGAAATTTTAAGATAATATTTATAAATACATCAAGAGACTCCTCGTAAAATTTCATCTTAATCTAATGGTTAGATTAAGAGATAAAATTGATTTTGTAGAATTATTTATTATTTTAAAAAACACTATTTGGCCGAAACAGAACCGGCGAAACGAAACCGATATGTTTCAACCGGTATTTGGCTGAAAAATCCAGAACGGACCGGAATTTAAACCGAGTAAAAAATGTCATTTTGTCTCATTTTTTTACTGGTACGAAACGTTTTGACTGTTTAGGTCGAAACAGAACGAAATTAACTATGCATTCCACTGTTGAGACTGAATATATAGCACCGTATGTAGCAACAAAGCAACTAGTTTGGCTAAGGAAGATCTTGCGTGATCTAGAAATAAATCAACAAAGTCCAACAAAATTATTTTGTGATAATACTTTAGCTATTGCAATTTCAAAAAAATCAGTTTTTCATAGCAGAACCAAACATATAAAAATCAAATTTTATGTCATTAGACAATTCCAGCAAGAAGGAGAGTTAGAAATTAAGTATTGCACTTCAAAGGAACAATTGGTTGATTTGTTTACCAAATCTTTAGCCAAAGAAATTTTAAAAAAATCTTAGGGAGAAGTTGGGTATGTGTAGCCTTGGAACCAAGGGGAGTGTTGAAGATTGAAGTTTGATTCCAAGACTACAACAGTGTTAGGGTTAGATTAGAATTCAATTAAAAAAAATTATTTCCTAAATTAGATCATTGTTTGATCAATTTCAATTTAATTACAATTACAACTCTAGGTTATCTTAGAATAAGAATAGGAGAAGAGATTGTAATCAATTAGGGTTCTTACTCATGTGTAATGCTTTAATTTTTTCTATAAATAAAGGAAAAGAGATGGCAATAACCTTACCCATTGATTCTGCCCTTTGATCCTCTGCAATTACTTGTTCTTTGTTCTTTTTCCATGTTCTATGTTCTTTGCTCTTTGTTCTTTGCTCCTTGAAGTGTTGGGTTCTTTGATACAAAACAGTGGACATTCTCTTCAAAACCAAGTCATCTCACTTCATGATCACATCTTTTCTCTATTAAATAGTTTTGAGTTTTTTCCTCTTCTGTCCGTGTTTCAGGTTTCTGTATTTGATGTAGAACAAGTGGCAGAGACGTACATGCTCAAGAGAGAGCATCCGAAATTCAAAGGCAATTAAATTTCTGCATGTCAGGCGCTGAAGTCGGAATGACACGAAACTTACCTAGTTGATGCGTCTCAGCGTTTCCGGAGGAAGTCAGCATATTTGTTGCTTATGCATACCAGTTTTTGGCCGAATTCCATTGTTTAGCCCCCAAAATCGTTGTTTTTTCTATTTTAGGAAAGTTTTCTTTTAGCCATAACTCTTGATTTCCAAGTCCGAATCGACTTTTGTCAATTTTGTCTTGCTCAGGATTTATAGCCTTTTCAATTTCTGCATTTTTCTCAAATTTGCTATTTTTGGTAATTTTATTATTTAGCGTTGTTTCCTTATCCAACATGGCTTAGGCTAGGGTTTATGTTTTAAATATGGTTGTAAGCCTTTGGCCGAATTATCTTTTGAATTACTAAATAAAGTTTTGAACTTTTTCTGAGAGTTCCTCTCATCCTAGATTTATTTACGGAATATCGATGTTGATCGTATTCTTTGTGTTTTTCTGCTGCATCAATTCCTGCTGGGTCAGTATTGTCTGCCAATAGTCATGCTGGCTTGGTAGACAAGGGCAGTGAATATTAGTGATTATGGTATAACTGCAAAATTAGTGCACTATACCTCTATGGTTGATCTTCTAGGTCGAGCAGGGCAATTAGAAGAGGCCCAGAATTTGATGAAAAACATGCCCTTTGAACCAGATGCAGCAACCTGGGGTGCTTTGCTTGGTGGAAATTAGCTGGGCATGTGACATTCTATATATTCCTGCTGGAAGTCCGATCCGTGTGATAAAAAACTTGCGGGTGTATAAAGATTGTCATAATGCCATCAAATACATATCAAAGATTGTGCGAAGATTGATCATCCTAAGGGATAGCTATCGCTTTCATTACTTTGAGGGAGGATCATGTTCCTGTGGAGATTATTGGTGATCTAGAAAAACCAATGATTTTTTACGTTTATAGAGTTGCAGATACACTAAGTGTCACATTCTTACAAGTTGACTTTTCCTGTCTTAATAACTGAATCTGTTGACTCTTATAAGAGAAGGATAGAGGCCTGCACCTGCTGCTGTGTGGAAAGAGGACTCTGTTGAAGGTGTAGAAATGGGATCACTTTTGATTTTTTTCAGAAAAAGATATCATGGATTCCTTGAAAAATTCAGAAAATGGTAACAGAGTTCCAGTATTTCCGAACAATTTTCTTGCTGATTGGTGGTGGGAGCTTGTAGGTTTACTATGGTTTTGTCACGAAATGTAACAGAGTTTATCGTATCTAAGAGATCATAAACCTCAGGGACCTTGTACAGTACTTACTATGAACCAGAATATGTAGTGAAAACATCCAGGATTTCCGTGTTTTTCCTATTGATAGGCAGGAGAAGGTGGTCATCCAGAATGGTTTTTTTTTTTTTTTTTAGGAGAGGGGGATAATGACTAATCTTTCTAACTAGATTAATTATAAAGGCAAGAGTCGAGGATGCATTCAATGGGCTGATTTGAGATGTTATTTTCACCTCAATTTTCCAAGTAGAGTTTGTCTTATTTTTACTATATTGACTTCAGTGCAAAAGATCAAAAGAAAGGAATGATGAATCATAAAAACCATGTCTCGTATTTTCATTATTACTCCATGAATTGACAAGACTTTACAATTCTATAATAATTCTACCTCCATTCTGATTAATTAGTGGCATATTGATAGGTTTTGTGGAGGGTTATTTCAATTACAGGAGGGGGAGGTGAAAAAGGAATGGGGACTGTGGTTGAGGGCAACTCCGAGGAGATCTTCCGGTGAAAATGGTGGCCGGTGGTTGAGGGATTCAAACAGTCAGTGGTTCTGATTCCCATACGTTACAATCACAAGGCCATGAAGGGTGTGTTTGGCACAATTTTTGCTTTTGTGGTTGAGATTTTAAAAAAACAGTTTCATAAAAAACACTTTAATTGCGGTTCAAAATAAGTTTTGAAGTGTTTGGTTAAAACTGCTTTTGAGTTTGAGATTAATGAAAAGCAATTTCAGGAGTTTGGTTACCAAGCTTTTCATATTGTTTTTAACCTGTGAAATTACTTTAAAGAGCATAAATATGTACACACATTTATATTTATATATATATATATATATATATATATATAGTTCAATTATTATTTTTTTCCTCAAATTTTTTTTGCTTTTAATTATTGCATTTAAAAAAGCTTAGTTGTTATTAAATTAAACACTACATAAAACAAATATGGTATAACTCTCCCCTTAAATGTTAATATCAACAATTAGGTGAAGAAGGTTTTTTCTGTTTTTATTTTTTTTAATTTCATTATTTATTTTTTAATTTCAACTAAATATTTTTTTATTGATCCTGCGAGTTATTTTTGGAATAACCAAATATCAACCATCATCTTCTTCTCGCTTTCTACCAAATCAAAGAGGCCACACCATAACCAAACCAGAGCAAAAAACCCTTCCTTTCCTTCAAAATTTTCAGCAATTTTCCTCTTCATGGGTGCAGCCAAAACCAAGATCCAACATTTCTTCTCCCTCGTCTTCTTCACCTACATAACATGCTGAACCAATCCACCCCGTTTCTTCTACAAAACCACCATGACTACACTCCCCTTCACCGCCCCAACAACAGATCTTTTCCCATTTCGGTCAGGATTCTCCTTTTTACATTTCCAGGTGAGATGGCTTCGATTGACTTGAAAGCAAGGTTTTTATTCCTCTGACCCAGGGAGCAAAGCATCCGCTCACCGGTCTGGGAAGAGACTCCATGGGCACTTGGCATTGCTTCCTTTCATCCATGAGGAGGGGAAAAGTGAAAATTATTCATCTAAACTGTGGTACTTTCTCACCCTAAGAGAAATAATTACGTTAACTTTGTTTATATTGTCGGGGACTTATCATTGCTACTAGAGCCTAGTTTAATGAGAACTAACAAGGAGCGTATTGACCACTTGGACTCTAGACTGGGTATAGTCCAGGATGGACTTCAACGAATGGAGTTTGGGATGAACGACAAACTCCACCATCTAGAGGAAGTTATCAATCGACTGTCAAATACGTTTCTTGCAGATCAAGAGAATCTCAATCATGGCAACCATGAACGTGAGGTCAACAATGGAGTCGGCAGGTCATCTCTTCCAAAACAGTGAAGTTGGATTTCCCACAATTTTCAGGGGATTACCCCAGTCAATGGTTCAACTGTGTGGAACAATACTTTGAATATCGAGGGATGACAGAAAACCAAAAGATAAGCACGCAAAACTTATCAATGAAGGCAAGAAAATTATTCATCTAAACTATGGTACTTTACTCACCCTAAGACAAATAATTACATGAACTTCGTTAATATTGTCAGGGACCTATCATTTGTATCAGAGTCTGGTTTAATGAGAACTAACAAGAGGAATTATGGGCCGCTTCTGTCCATCAGACTATGAAGATTGAGGTTCTTTCACGAATTAAGCAACTGGGAACATTAAGAGACTATCAATGAGGGGTTGAGAAGCTTGGCAACAAGGTGAATGGGTGGACACAAAAGGCGTTGGTGGGGACATTCATGGGTAAAGGCTAAGATAGCAGATGGGATTCGTATGTTTAAGCCACAATCCCTTAAGGAGATCATTAATTTGGTAAGGATGAGAGATGATCAACTCGCACGATAGAAGAGGTTCTTGAGGTTACCACCTTTAAGTGCTCCATTATCTCTCCCACCAACCAATCATGTAGCTCCTACTATACCAGTAGGGCCCCTCATGCGTTTATCTTGGGAGGAAATGCAAAGGAGAAGAGCACAAGGTCTATGTTTCAACTGTAATGAACGTTTTACAGTCGGTCATAGATGTTGTAGACCACAGCTAATACTCTTAGAGGGGCATATGGACAACAGGATATGTGCAGAAAACAATGACCAATAATTACTGGAAATTGATCACGGGGAAGATACAACAGCACTGCAAGAAGTACAGGAAGATGAACTTCAACCTGAAATCATGCTAGATGCATTGACAGGGTGGAATGCTCCTAGAACTGTTGGGTGGTCCCGCACCATTTAAAATAAAAGGGGGGCTGCCACATCACCTAATAAAAAGTGGTATTAGGGTTTTATATTTAACAAGAGACAAAAAGAGAAAAGTGAGGGACAAAGAAAAAGTGGTGGCTGCTGAACTTGTTTCTTTGATTGCCAGTTCGTTAACCGTTGGATCGAGCTGAGATTTGGACAGAGGCTTCTAGACACATTAATCTTCATTCTGAACGGTTGGATCGAAGATTGGAGTTGTGGAAGTTGGCCGTTTTGACAGAAAACAGGGGCTGTCAGTATTGTGAGCCTTTTTCTCAAACTTTGTTCTCTTTAATCTTGTTGTATTCCAAGAATAGGTTTTTCTTGATGATATATGTTGTAGCCCTTAGTTGAATCTAAGGAAGAATATTGTGAACCCATTATTTGTGATAGTGGAAGTTTTAAGTGGCCTCACGGTCCCAGTGGTTTTTTTTCCGCATTGGGTTTTCCACGTAAAAAATCTTGGTGTTGATGTGTTTGATTATTTGCATTATATTGTTGATTGTTTGATCCTATAATTTGATTGCACAAAGAGGGGAAAAAAGGTTTGGGACTTTATTGGTTATCCGCTAAATTGGTTCCCTATTGTTTGAGTTCTTTTCCCAACAAGTGGTATCAGCGCCAGGTTGTGTAGATTGATTTTCTTGTGCAATTAAAATGGAAAAGGAAGATTCGGGCATGATAAAGCTCACTTCCTCAAATTATTTTCTATGGAAAACAATGATGGAAGATCACTTATATTGCAATGATTTGGCTTTTACCGATTGAATGTAAAGGGGTAAAGCCCTGATGAAATGGATGATGCAAAATGGAAGGGGATTAATAGAAAGGCTACCGCTAATGTTAGAAAATGGGTATCCTCTAAGTCCATTAATCATATTTCTCAAGAACATGACTGCTATAAAGTGTGGAAGATGTTGGAAGAAACATTTGCCAAAGAGAGTGCACAAAACAAAGTTTTTGTAATTAGAGACCTTGTGAATTTGAAATATAGAGATGGTGAAGATGCTTCGGTGCATATAAATGAATTCAAGGGTTTTTTGAATCAGGCTGTCATTGATGAATCTTGAGCTAGCCGATGAGATACAAGCACTAATCCTATTGAGTTCATTGCTTTGGGATAGTTGGGAGACTTTGGTGGTGTCACTTAGCAATTCTACTCCAAGTGGAGAGATCACTTTGAAAACAGTGAAGGATTGTATCCTCAATGAAGAGAAGAGGAGGAAAGGGACAAACACTTCCGAGTCTCATGCACTTGTTACAGAAAGTCGAGGGAGAAGTCAAAGTAGGTTCTCTCCACGGCAAACAAGATAGAGAATCTGGTAATAGAAAAGGCAAATGGAAGCCAAGAGGAAGATCTCGATCAAGGAAGGGATTTAAGTGTTATTATTGTGACAAGCTCGGGCATATTCAAAAAAAAAGCTGTAGAAAGTATAAAAAGAGATCGAGAAGGGGAAAAAGATGAAGACAGGAATGAAGAGAATGGATACAGCTGCGGTTGTATTTGATGGTGATGTTGCCATTGTTTGTGATGATGGTTGTGTTAACCTTGCATGTCGAGGGATACCACCCGGGTTCTGCGATTCAGTGACTTCTTACCATGTTACACCCGAGCGTGATTTTTTACACATCCTACTACTTTGGCGAATTTGGTCAAGTTAGGATGGGAAATCAAGGGATAGCTAGTGTTGTGGGCATTGGAGATATTTGGTTGGAAACCAATCTTGGGTGCAAGTTGATACTCAAGGATGTTAGACATGTACCCGATATGCTCTACATTTGATCTCTACAGGTACTCTTGATGAAGAAGGCTATCACAGTTACTTTGGAGATGGTAAATGGAAGCTCTCCAAAAATTCTTTAATTGTTGCTAAAGGGAAGAAGATGGGTCTCTACATGTCACAAGCCAAGGTGATCAAAGGGGAGGTGAATGCAATTGAAGATTGCTCTCTTGATTTATGGCATAAGCGGCTTGGACATTTAAGTGAGAAAGGTCTTGGCATCCTTGCCAAGAAGAACTACCTTCCTTTAAAAGGTATGAACTTGAACACATGTACTCATTGTTTAGTTGGTAAACAACATAGAGTTGCATTTCAAAGATCACCTTCACATAGAAGATCACATATTCTTGATTTAGTTCATCTTGATGTTTGCTCTATGATTGATAAGTCTCTTGGAGGTGCATTGTACTTTGTTAGTTTTATTGATGATCACTCGAGGAAAAGTTTGGGCCACTTGTTTGAAATCCAAAGATCAGGGTGCTTGATGTCTTTAAGGATTTCCATGCAGAGTTGAAAGAAAGCTGGTAGAAAAGTCTGAAATGTGTTCGAGTCGATAATGGTGGTGAATCTGAGAGGTCCTTTTGAGAAGTACTGCGAGGGAACATGGTATCAAGTTGGAGAAGACGGTTCCTAAGACTCCACAGCGAGAATGGAGTGGGTGAGAGAATGAAACAGAACCATTGTTGAAAAGAATTAGATGTATGCTCTCTCATGCAAAAGCTGCCTAAGTCCTTTTGGGGGTGAGGCAATGAAGACTGCGATTGCCATGATCAACCTTTCTCCATCGGTTCCTCTTGAATTTGATGTTCCAAATATAGTTTGGAAAGGAAAGGATGTTTCTTATGCACACTTGAGAGTGTTTGGGTGCGAGAGCATTTGTACATGTTCCTCGAGATGAAAGGTCTAAGCTTCGGCAGACAAGACAAAACGAGTGTATTTTCTTGGGCTCACGAAGATGATGAGTTTGGCTATAGGTTGTGGGATCCAAAGGAGAAGAAAATTGTGAGAAGCGAGAGATGTTATCTTCTTTGAAGATCAAACCATTGAAGACTTTGAGCAGAAAGAGAAAGTAGAGTCTACTACTTTTATTCCATCCAATTCAAATCCAAGACCTACTCAACAATTACCTTTGATGCTTGCTAATCATGGGGAGATTTGCAAAAATGATGATAATGGTGGTTTTCTTATTGAGCCATTAGTTGGTGACTCTGAATCAACTAATGATGATATTGATGTTATTCTGAGCGAGGATATGCAAGAAGCTCCCGGGATGAGCCACAGTTGAGAAGGTCAACTAGACCTCACCAACCTTCCACCAAATATCCTCCTCATGAGTATGTGTTGGTTCTTGATGGGGGAGAACGAGAATGCTTTGATGAAGCTATGTCACATGAGAAGAAAAAGTGAGTGGTTGAAAGCAATGCAAGAAGAGATGAAATCCTTGCATGAAAACCATACTTTTGATTTAGTGAAGCTTCCTAAAGGTAAGAGAGCACTCAAGAACAAATGGGTGTTCGAGGGTTGAAAAGCTGATGAACATTGCTCACAACCAAGGTACAAGGCAAGATTGGTTGTGAAAGGTTTCGGTCGAGAAGAAAGGTATTGATTTTGAAGAAATTTTTTTCACCCGATGGTCAAGATGTCTTCAATCCGAAGTTGTGCTTGGTATAGCTGCTAGTTTGAATCTTGAAGTTGAACAACTTGATGTAAAAGCGCCTTTCTGCATGGTGATTTAGATGAAGAGATCTACATGGAACAACCCTGAAGGGTTTGAAGCAAAAGGCAAAAGAGCAACTAGTTTGCAAGTTGAAAAAAAGAGTCTATATGGGTTAAAGCAGGGCTCCAAGGCGAGTGGTACAAGAAGTTTGATTCTTTCATGGTGGATCATGGTTTTGGCAGGGACCACTTCGATCATTGTGTATTTATGAAGAGGTTTCGGATGGAAACTTTATTATTCTGTTGTTGTATGTGGATGATATCTTTGATTGTTGGCCATGATGCTAAGAAGATTCAGATTTTGAAGGAAGAGTTAAGTAAGTCTTTTGCAATGAAAGACTTAGGCCCGACAAAAGCAGATTCTTGGCATGAAGATCACTACGTGACGAGGAAGAAGGAGAAACTTTGGCTATCTCGGGAGAGATATGTTCAAAAGGTACTTGAGAGATTCAACATGAGCAACTCCAAACCCGGTTTGTTCTCCACTTGCAAGCCACTTTAAACTAAGTTCTAATCGGTGTCCTTCAAGTGATGAAGAAAAGAGATGAGATGAAAAAAGGCTCCTTATGCATCCGCGAGTTGGTAGCTTGATGTATGCCATGGTTTGCACAAAGGCGGATATAGCTCATGCGGTTGGTGTGGTTAGTCGGTTCCTCTCAATCACGGTAAAAGAAACCACGGTCAGCGGTGAAATGGATACTCGGGTATCTCAAAGGCACTTCTAGTTTCAACTTGTGTTTTGGCAATAACAAACTTGTGTTGGAAGGATACACGAGATCGCGAGATATGGCTGGTGATGTTGATTCTAGAAAGTCCACATCGAGGGATACTTGATGAAGTTTGCGGGGGAGGCGATCTCATGGCAATCAAGGTTGCAAAAATGTGTTGCATTATCCACTCAGAGGCTGAATACATTGCTCTTACTTGAAGGGGGCAAAGAGTTGTTATGGATGAAGAAGTTCTTGCATGAACTTGGTCTAGTTCAAGAGAACTTTCGTGTTGCACCTTGTGACTGATCAAAGTGCAATCCATCTCGATAAGCATCCTACTTTTCACTCTCGATCAAAGCACATTGAAGTTAGATATCAATGGATTCGAGATGCTATGGAGATGAAGTCATTTATTGTTGAGAAGATCCATACTGATAACAATGCATCAGATATGATGACCAAGCCTTTACCAAGAGAGAAGTTTGAGTTTTGCATAAAGGAAGTAGGCTTGGTAGAGCCTCCTAAATTGAACTTTACAAATTGATCGCCAGTATGGCGAACTCCTCACATGGTGCGTGAGGGGGAGATTTGTTGGGTGGTCCCGCACCATTTAAAATAAAAGGGGGGCTGCCACATCACCTAATAAAAAGTGGTATTAGGGTTTTATATTTAACAAGAGACAAAAAGAGAAAAGTGAGGGACAAAGAAAAAGTGGTGGCTGCTGAACTTGTTTCTTTGATTGCCAGTTCGTTAACCGTTGGATCGAGCTGAGATTTGGACAGAGGCTTCTAGACACATTAATCTTCATTCTGAACGGTTGGATCGAAGATTGGAGTTGTGGAAGTTGGCCGTTTTGACAGAAAACGGGGCTGTCAGTATTGTGAGCCTTTTCTCAAACTTTGTTCTCTTTAATCTTGTTGTATTCCAAGAATAGGTTTTTCTTGATGATATATGTTGTAGCCCTTAGTTGAATCTAAGGAAGAATATTGTGAACCCATTATTTGTGATAGTGGAAGTTTTAAGTGGCCTACGGTCCCGTGGTTTTTTTCCCGCATTGGGTTTTCCACGTAAAAATCTTGGTGTTGATGTGTTTGATTATTTGCATTATATTGTTGATTGTTTGATCCTATAATTTGATTGCACAAAGAGGGAAAAAGGTTTGGGACTTTATTGGTTATCCGCTAAATTGGTTCCTATTGTTTGAGTTCTTTTCCCAACAAGAACAATAGCAGTAATGGATTCACTCAAAATTATGGTGTTGATCGATAGTGGGACAACACATAATTTCATCAGTGATCACCTGGCAAGTATAGTGCGACTACCAGTGATACCAACAGAAATATTTATTGTTCGGGTTGCAAATGGCGAGCATTTGAAGTGTCATGGCCATTTTGATAAGGTCATTTAAATGTTCAAAAGTAAAATGAAAGAAATGGTCACTCTTTTCTTTTTGCTAGTGAAAGGTGATGTGAGGTTTGTGTTGATTAAATTATGTTTTAAATATTTACCTCATTTGTTGTTTTAGACTTCTAGGGCATCAAAATGATATGGTTTTTTCACTTCTAAATAATGTTGGGATTGTTCACCACTTAACTACTACACGTTCTAGGAGGAAAACTCACGACAATGCTCTGTCTTGAAGAAACGGAGATTGCAACAGAAGAGGATGATCTATTAACATGATCAAGCAAGAAAATAAATATCAGAGAGAACAACATCTTAGGAGGATCAACGGGGGGCAACAGTTATATTGATTCACTTATGGGTAACTCCTTAGCTGCATCAGATGAAGACGAGAATAGGCATGACACTGAATGCATTTCAAATGATGATGAAGATGATTGTGATGAGGATGATTGTCCAGTAATCAAACTTTCAGCTGAAGAGAAAAAACATAATGTTAGGATTGTGTAATTGATGAAGAAGAAACAAAGAGAGAACAGAGGAGAGAGAGAGAGAAGAGAGTTTGAATTTTATTATTTTTGTCACACTAAATATATGTGACAACAGTTACACTATATTTATACTCTAACATCCTCCCGCAATTTCTTGCTTTGGTAAACCAAGCATGAGATTGTAGCAATGAATACAAAACACATAAGTACTTAATCCTTTTGATAGAAATTAGTATGTAAAAGAGAAAGAGAAGAAGAAGAAGAATGCTTAGATGGTAGAGCAGAGAGAGCATAGAGGGAAGAAATTTCATTTGTCTATGTCTTAATTTGAATTTCATTTGTCTATGTAAGAGATTGAGAAGAGAGGGACGAGAGGGACGAGAGGGGATAGAATTTGTTGGAAGTTCATTTGTCTGTGTAAAAAATTGAGAAGAGAGAGACGAAAGGGAAGAAAGGGGATAGAATTTGTTTGAATTTCATATTCTACTTGTTGATGAATTTCTTAATGTGTAAGAATTCATTTTCTACTTCTCGATATTTTTTTTTTATTCCAACCAATCAAGAACACACATTTGTTACACACAATACAAAACACAAATTCACACATCTCTGGTGCCTGTGAGAGTGCCTCTCGAAGGTATAAAATTTCAAAAGCTAGATTTACTTACATGAATAAATACGGCCCATCAAAACGTTGAAAATCACTTCAAAATACACAATGCAGCTTACCTCAAGTAAGGCGTACTAGGGGTGTTAATACCTTCTCTTTACGCAATCAATCACCTACCTTTGAATCTTTGACTAGACTAGGGCAACCGGGTTTTCCTAGCAACCCTCAACAGTTATGTGGCGACTCCTCAACTCCTTGCAAGACACACCCTCCGGAGACGCCGCGCAGCGACATGCGACAAAACCATTGCAGGATAATCCATCATTACAGTCCTCTGCTGCTCTAATTACCTAGACAAAAAAAAATTAATAAAAAAAAATAAAGCGTATAAGAGATGTAGCAATCTTCTCCTAATAATAAGGATTTTACTGTTCGTCACAAGCTGGTTAATATATAGCTCGTCTTTTCCTCTGGAATTCACTATACAATCTTAAACATGATTCAAACAGCAACTCCTCAATGTTTTTTAGAGTTAAAACTCACTTTGACCTTTCAATTATCATTTAAAAGAAATTCTAATCCAAAATTACGATTTGATTAAAGTTAAAATATTGATTGTGGGCTCAATATTTGCCCCACAGATTGTGCTCCATCAGTCTCTAGTGCGATATTCAAAGTATACGGGCGTGACTGGAAAAGAGAGACGTAAAGGACTGGTTGGTAGCCACTTGTCACAAATATAGTCAAGTACTTCTCCCTCATCTCTTAACTTCACCTCTCATATATATCTCTAGCTTGTGCTGAAGGGGAGTCCATGTGAATATAGATCTATCATCCACAACAATAATAATACAACTCCTCTACTCTTGATCGGTACCATGGCTTCCCAATCCCACCAGCTCCACTTTGTCTTGTTTCCATTGATAGCTCAAGGACACTTGATTCCTATGTTTGATATCGCCAGAATGTTGGCGCGCCATGGTGTCATCGTGACCATAGTCACCACACAGCTTAATGCAAAGCGTTTTGCCATCCCTCTTGCTCGTGCAGCAGAAGCCGGGCTCCAAATAAGGGCTGTTGAAATTCAGTTTTCTTGTCAAGAAACAGGATTGCCGAATGAGATCGAGAACTTTGACATGCTGCCTTCACTGGGCTTAGGCTATGAGTTGTTCATGGCAGCCAATACGCTACAAGAGCCGGTCGAAAGATTGTTTGAAGGGCTAACACCAAGACCGAGCTGCATAATCTCGGATATGTGTCTTCCCTACACAAGTAATGTGGCTACCAAGTTCGGTATTCCAAGAATCTCTTTCAATGGGTTCTCTTGCTTTTGTACCCTGTGTTTGCACAACATACAAATTTACGAGGCTCTTGAGAGCGTAAGCTCTGAATCGGAGCTCTTCGTTGTGCCTGGACTGCCTGATCATATTGAATTGGCCTCAAACCATCTTCCTTCTGCCATGATAGATGTAAAAGATTTTTCTGCTCTAGTTTCAGATGCTGAAATGCTGAGGTATGGGTTTATTATTAATTCATTTGAAGAGTTGGAGCCAGCATACGTGCAGGAATACAAAAGGGCAACAGGAGGTAAGGTTTGGTGCGTTGGTCCAGTGTCTCTAAGCAACAAAGACGACATGGACAAAGTTCACAGAGGTAACAAATCGTCAATTGATGAATCTGAATGCTTGAAGTGGCTTGATTCACAGCAACCAGGGTCTGTAATATATGTTTGTTTTGGTAGTCTCTGTAATCTAACAATCCCACAGCTGATGGAGCTCGGATTGGGCTTGGAAGAATCAAACAAACCATTCATATGGGTTACAAGAGGTGGAGAGAAATCAAGAGAATTGGGGGATTTGTTTGAAGAGAAGGGTTTCAAGGAAAGGACAAAAGGGAGAGGCCTCATAATTCAGGGTTGGGCACCACAAGTTGTAATACTATCCCATCCGGCAATTGGCAGTTTCCTAACGCATTGTGGTTGGAATTCAGTTCTTGAAGGTATATCCGCCGGCTTGCCAATGGTTACATGGCCACTTTTCGGAGACCAGTTTTGTAATGAGAAGTTAGTTGTAGAAGTGCTGAAGATTGGTGTAAGCGTTGGGTCTCAGGTTACTTTAAAATGGGGGGAGGAAGAGAAATTTGGAGTGTTGGTGAAAAAGGAACAGGTGAAGAACGCTGTCAGCAGTGTTATGAACGTAGGAGAGGAAAGTGAAGAGAGAAGAAGAAGAGTTCGAGAGCTTGGCAAGATGGCAAACAAAGCAGTGGAAGAAGAGGGTTCCTCTTATCTCAGCATGAAACTGCTTATTGAAGATATCAGAAAAAAGACATTTGTTGAGAAGAAGGGAGAAACTCTTTGAATTTCCCTTTCATTTCATTTCAAATTGGTCAAGATTTTAGTGTCATAATCATAATGGTTTTCAGCTTTGACTGTTGCACGGTTTATAGTATGCTTATGAACATGACGATATAAATTTGTGGTTCAGGAGTGATGATGCTAGGTCTCTCGATTTTTAGCTATTGTGGGATCACCAAGGGACAAGAGAAACCCATCATGTTTGGATCTCACCTCATTCATTTTCAGGATTTAACAGCTGATTTATTTTTCTTTTCTCATATAGTTTCTGCCTCTTTGGCTTCTGTTTTTGCTCTAGTTCTGGTTTTTCTAACTTCCTGTTGGCTTACTTACTCATCTTTCCAACACTTTGGCATTTTTTTATTTTTTTCTGTCTCTGTCGAAGTGGATCTGCTATTCCAAGATGTTTCCTGCGCTGCTATTCCAAGATGTCTCCTGCGTTGAAAGTGGCAAAGTGCCTTTACAATTCTTTATTTATTTATTTTTCTTGTTATTCTAGATGGATATTTACAATTCTTTATTTAATAGCAGCTTAGGTTGCCCTCTGTGCTACTTTTCTATACTAACCGGGTTTGTATCAGTGAAATTATTGACTTTTACATATATAAAAAGACAAAAAAACAAGTTTTTTGAAAACTCATTCTAACAATTTTAAATGCATATATATTTGTTTGCACGAAATAAATATTTTAAATAATTGAAAGTTGGATTTTTATTATAAGAATGGTCTAGTCAACATCCACACATACCTACCACATACCTACCTAACACAATTGAAATCGGAAATGCTAGTCACATTTACAATTCTTTATTTAATAGCAGCTTATTGTTATTTTAGCTTTGAATGGATTTCCTTCTGAGTATAATACCTTTAGATGTGTAGTTAGAGGCAGAGAAAATGTAATCACTTTGAAGGAATTTAGGTCTAAGCTACTTGCTGAAGAACGAATTGTAGAGAATTACATACCTGAAAATTCTACATACTTAACTGTCATGCATACAATTTCAAAACCTCATGCCTCAGCCATACAAGTATTTCAATGAGCTCGTGGACAACAAGGATACAATTCGTATGATAATGGTGGCTATAAACCTTTTAATAGGAATAGGGGCAGGGGTCAATTTAATCAAGGCCAGAGAAATTTCTCATAGAAAACACAATTTCATACTAAAACACATGACTTGCTAAACATATCTACAGGTGTTTTAGGTTCATACCCTCCTTCCTTATATTCTTTATCAGCTTCTTTAAGTACTTTTGTGTGTCAATTGTGCAAATAATACAATTCACACAGCCAATAGTGAAGGTTTGTCAGTATCTCATATTGGTTATGCAAGCATCCCTAGACATGTTAAACCTCTCCATTTGAAGTCTGTGTTATATGTTCCTAAACTGACTCAAAACTTGCTATTTGTTCATCGAATTTGCTTGGATAACAATTGCTATTTGATCTTTGATGCCTTTTGTTTTTGGATTCGGGACAAGGCCACAGGGAGAATAATGTACAAGGGATAGTGTAGTAATGGATTCTATCCTATGTCTTCTTCTTCTCGATCACTTGGCAATTTATAGTTCCATGCTTACATTGGTTAGTTGGTTTTATCTTCTACCTGACATCATAGGTTAGGCCATCCTTCCAATAAGATTGTCAATCTCATGTTATAGAAAGCCAATATTCATTTTTCATCAAATACTGCTACAGATGTATGTGTTAGTTGTCTTAAAAGTAAGTTTTGTAAACTCCTTTTTTCCCTCTTGTGTTTATGCATTTGTAACAGCATTTAATACCATTCATAGTGATCTTTGGGGTCCTTCACCAAGCATGTTTGTTGATGGATATAGATATTATATAATTTTTGTTGATGAATTCTCTCACTATTGTTGGTTGTTTCCTTTTATCAATAAAAGTGATCTATATTCAGTCTTTATGACCTTTTATAACTATGTCCAAACTCAATTCTCTAGTTTCATTCAAGTGTTGCAAAGTGATGGGGGGTGAGTATGTTAACAAACATTTTCAAAATTTCCTTAAAGATAAGGGTATTGTGCACCACAAATCTTGTCCATACACTCCTGAACAAAATGGGTTGGTTGAACGTCAGCATAGGCATCTCATTGAAACAACAATTGCATTGCTTCAACATGCTCAGCTACCTTCTTCATTTTGGACCTATGCAGTATACATTGCTTCTCACTTAATCAATAGAATGCCTTATGTTGTACTACAACACAAATCACCTTTCGAATTGTTATTTAGTAACATTCCTTCTATATCTCATTTACATATTTTTGGATGTGCTTGCTTTCTATTACTACGACCCTATCTTCAAAATGAACTCCAACTAAAGACTGTTATGTGTGTTTTTCTAGGATATACCTCTCCATATAAATGGTATATTTGCTATAATGTCTCTAGAAAACATGTTTATATCTTTAGGCATGTTATTTTTCTGAAACATGTCTTTCCTTACAAAGATTTAGTCCACAAAATTCAATCTTCTATTGCATCTGCCCCTCCTCCCTCCCTTTTTGTTATGCCTATTGTTACACATAACAATGTTATCATACTGCCTCCTCCTATTAATCCTCCTTGGTCTCATCAATATACATCATCTCCCACATTGTCTATCTCCATTACCCTGCTTCATCATCATTCTCATCTATCCTTGTGGCTCTTGAATCCAGCACTGGAGGTATGCCTATTAAACCTTTATCTTCAGCAGAAACTTTTAGGCTTGAGGCCATATCAGTTGTTCTTCAAATTCCTTCCATGAATTTGCATCTTTATACAGACTCAAAGTAAGAGTGGTGTTATCAAAAAGAAATATTGTTCCAACACGGTTAAACTTGCCACTGATATTAACTTATCATTAAATGAGCCTGGTAACTATAAATAGGCCTTGCAAATTCCTGTTTGGTTGAGTGCAATGAAAGAAAAGCTCAGTGCCCTGAATTCTCAAGGTACATGGAGTCTAGTTCCTTTGTCTTCTCACAAAAACTTTAGTAGGTTGCAAATGGATTTTTAAAATCAAGAAGAAGGCTGATGGTTCTATAGCTCGTCATAAGACCAAATTAGTTGCTCAGGGTTTTAATCAAGAACCAGGACTTGATTATGGGGAGACTTTCAGTACAGTGGTTAAGCCAACTACAGTTAGACTTGTTTTAGCTCTCGCTACTCACTTTGGCTAGATGCTTAGACAGTTAGATGTTAAGAATGTCTTTCTTCATGGCATTTTTCATGAAGAGGCTTACATGGCTCAACCTCCTGGGTTTGTAGACATTCAGAATCCTCAACTTGTGTGCAAGTTTCACAAGTCTCTTTATGGCTTGAAACAAACCCCAAGAGCATGGAATGAAAGATTTACTACTTTCTTACCATCATTAGGGTTTCAATGCACATATTCTGACTCATCTTTATTTGTCAAGCATCTTGATGATGGTCTAATCATTCTATTGGTGTACGTTGATGATATTATTATTACTGACAATCAATCTTGTGAAGTTCGTAAGATTATTCACTCTCTTACTATTGAGTTTGATATTAAGGACTTGGGTGAGTTTCACTATTTTCTGGGCATCCAAATCTCTCTTATCCCCCTGTTTTTATCTCAATCTCAATATGTTCATGATCTCCTTGTCAAAACTTATATGCTTGACTCAAAGGCTTGTGCCTCCCATATCAAAGGATGTTCAAAGATGATGGTCTGCCTTTTTTAGAATCCCACCTTATACCGTAGTGTTGTTATGACTTTGCAATATCTGACCTCCACACGGTAAGATATTGCTTTTTCAGTTCATAAAGTTTGCCAATTTATGCAACAGCCCATGGTGGTTCATTTCACTGTTGTTAAAAGAATCATATGATATTTGAAAGGCATTGCTACCTATGGGATCAGTTATGTGCATAGTTCCTTGGATCTTCAAGCCTTTAGTGATGCTGATTGGGCAGATGACCCTAATGATAGATGATCAACCATTGGTTTAGTTGTGTTTCTTGGGTCCAATACAATCTCCTAATCATCTAAGAAGCAGTATATGGTGTCTCGTTCTTCTACTGAGGCAAAGTATCGAGCTTTTTCATGTACAGCTATTGAACTTGATTGGATTAAGAAATTGTTGGTGTTTTTATGTATTGTGTTTGTTCAGCCTCTAGTTATTTTTTTATGACAATCTCTCAACCATTGCATTGTCTTCTAACCCTGTTCAGCATCAACGAACAAAGCATATTGAGATTGATGTCCATTTTGTGCGTGAAATGGTGACTAGGAATCAATTGTGTGTGCAATTTATGTCTTCCAAGGAACAATTTGCTGACATTGTCACCAAAGGGTTGAGTGCTCATTTGCTCAGAATTCATTGTTGCAATCTCATACTTGGTTTACCAAGGCAAGAGATTGAGGAAGGATGTTAGAGTATACATATGGTATAAATAAATGTGTACTGAAAAGTATGTAGGTTGTATTGTATGGTATGTGTAGCTGTTATAGGCTCCTATAAATAGTCACTATGGATCACGTGAATGTAAATGAAAAACACATGATAAAATTCAAATTTTCATTTTCCCTGTCATTTCTCTCTTGACTTCTTCTCTCTATAATCTGCAAGATCATCTTCTTCTTCTCTTTAATTGATCTATTTCTCAATGAACATTCACTATCCTAACATAACTAAGGGCATTTAAAAATTTGTAATTTTACTTTTTTACCTTCACTTGTTTTTTTATCCAGCTTGTGTTCAGGTGCCATGGCACCCATAGAACAAGTCTTAGATAATTATATATTTTATGATGTATTTTTAATTATTCCTTATAGGAACACATCATACCTGATCACTTCAAACATGAAGTATCTGTTAGGACTATGATTCCTAACATATAGAAATTATTTATGTCGAATTATTAAGAACGCATAAACAATTAAACGAAAGCGTACATGAATTCATATCTGACTAAAAGATATTTTGTTAATTGTATTATTGTTTTATATTATTTCACTTATTTGTTTTAAAGTTCTAATTTTCCTTTCTTACAAAGGTTAGTTGCAAGCCTATTTGAAAGTTATGATCTTTTTTAGAGTTATAGATTATCATAGAGAAAGGTTTGAACAATAAAACTATGAATAAGGTCTTTGTAAGATCCTTTTCAAAAAATTATATTTTCCATGTGCTTTGAATCCTGATCTCCTTAGATCTAGTTGTGTTACATCTTTTGTAATATAATTAGAGGTTTCTTTATCCTACCTTCCTAACCATTAACATTTATTATTTTTCTACAAAGAAGGAAAGTGAGGTTACAAAAGTAATGTTTTATTATTTATTTTAGAGCAATGTTAATCTTAATATTTCTATAGGATTACCTCCTAAAAAATTTCGTCTTAATAAGCGTTTTGTGCATTAATTAAAGAGATCTCAAATACAAACCTTAATACTAGTTCTAACATGTACTATGATTTGGTTAGGAATTCAAGTTGATTTCTAATATTAAAGAATGAAGATCTTGTGTTATGAATGTGCTTTTCAGTATCATGAACTTTTTTAATATAAAACTGAAAGGATGTTATTTATGTTTAATAAATTAAACTCATATTTTAAAAAATATTTGAGTATAAAATATTAATTAAAAAGAAAAGGATAACATGTTAGGTGCTATAAGCCTAGCAATCCAAGACCAATCACCTAAACAACATTTTAAAGGCATAGGAGTATATAGTCCATGCTCATGTACTTTGCAAGTGATTTTTGGTCCAATTTTCATTATTATTTTTCTAAATGAGTGACAACCCCATTTAAACTTTAATAAGCTTATTTTCAACCTTAAAATACTCTATAATCACTCTAGAAAAAAATTAAATCACATCATAAAAATATTGTGGAACTCTTTTCTTTTTATAGCATGGTTATAGGAAAAGACATCATTTTCATTTGAACTTATCTTTGAGAAAAGCAAACTCAAAGATCGATCTAGTAGATCTTGTCATCTAGAGACCTTTTTCTCTCCTTGACATTTTCAAGTGACTTTCCAAAAATATTTGAATTTCTAAAACAAATATGGACCAAATGATAGGAAAAATATTTTTAGATTTTTTATTTTTTATTTTTTTCTTGAATCATAAGTTTAATAGATTAATCTATTTTAAAGGAGTTTCTATTAATATTTTTATGGGAAAAAATCCGGCCCCATGGAATATATCATCAGAGTTTGAAAGATCCTGCAGTCTGGGAATGATTATTCATAGAAAGACAATCAAGGAACGATGCATCACAGCATTAAACAACAAGCTTCCATTGAATATCTCACTTCTTCAAGATTGCTCTAACGCGAGCCAGTATTGTCATTTACATGAACAAAACAATCCACAGGTATCATATCCTCTCCGGACCAAAACTCTTTTTTCCTATCAAAATAACACTAAGAAATGGAATAGCGTATTATATTTTTGGATGAATGGAGTTACAAATAACATTGTAGCTAGCATCTTTTGAGACATTGTATCAACTATATTTTTGGATCAAAATAACAAATCTAGAGGGGTAACTTCAACAATGGAGTCCTATTGTAGCTAGTTTCTACCTGATCTTCCGTGTAGGTCATTGTGAAGCACCCAATATCCACAAAAGCTGGAGAAACAAAAGGTCAGCCATCTGAATCTCTACAAGGCTGCCATCTTTTGAGACAAGTCATTGACATCCTCATCATTAGCCCCAGTAATCATTTCCTCCTGCCATAAGAAAATCTAAAATATGAAGAGGGGATGAAAACATGCCATAAGGCTTATAAACTATGTGAAATCACCCATTTAAGCAGCATTTTATTATAAGAAAAGGTATGGGAAGATGAATGTTTAAACAAAACTTCCACTACATGCATGACTGAAAACCCTAAAATAATATAATAAGCATGGTTACCGAAAATGCAAAACAAGTGAAAACCCATTTATGACTCTTATCAGTGTTAGCCGCACTAGTACCAGCCAGTCCCCTAAGATTACTTGTCATCGTTGCAGCAATGAATCCAACCTTCACGCCATGAGCATCACAGCTGAATATTAAAAGTGCTTTTTGATTCTCTTCTTCACTAGAATGTTCGATCTGGTACAAAGCCGCACCATGCACCTTACACCAAAAGTTCCTCGTCACTTTACATTTGTGGCAAGAATTTAGTGGTCTTGAGCAGAGTCTCCCAGTCCTTCCACTTGCTACTTGTCTCCAATCATTTCATGGAAGCCCCTTAAAAGACTCTTTGAGGAACTAGAAGCAAGGTTGATTCTAGAGGCATCAATTATCAGGGTTGTGGCTGAAAGGCTGATTGCAATTGTATAATCACCAGTTGCAAAAGCAACTTCATGATCCCCAACATGATGCTCCAAAATTACACCTCAATGGATAGATCTAAGCAGCATACAATGCTAAGTGCTCCCTTTTTGCTACAGTACACAAACTGTCCTGGGTATATATAATAAACCTCAGCAGTACCAGAAGGTCCTTTTAAATTCTTACGACTTAATTGGTGTCCAATAGAGCACCCTGACCCTGGAGATGAACGATTTCAGCTTTTCTTTTAGGTAGCCGTTTCTATTGCCTAAAGCAAAAGACCAGAACTGAATTGTCCCTTGAGGTGGTGGATGTGGGACTCATAAGAATGACCCGGCATCTTTACATTGAGCACAATTGCACGGTCCATTTTATGTGTGCCTGTGTGTGTGAAGGTGAAGTGAAGAGGCTCTCTCTGTGGAGAGAATGAGATGGGTGAGCAAGAGCTATAGTTATCTTATATTTTTATTTTCATAATTCCCTTTTTATGTTCAACACTTCTACTATGTAATGTAACTTCAACTCTTCCTTACATGGACAAACAGAGTACTAGTGTATAATGATGTTACCTCTGAATCACTTTTTGGCTTCACAACCACACATTTTGAGGCACTGATGCTAGCACTCTTCAATAAGCTTCGATTACTGTAGTTTGGCTTGCTAGATCCATTTTGTGCTGCAGCTGTCACATCCTCTGAGCCATCCGGTTGCTGTGACCCTGGGGGGCTTTGAATAGATGCTGCAACAGAAGCTGTAGTTCGCCCCTCAATATCAGTGTTTTGAGCAGCAGTCTCATCCCTGGGAGCAGGAACCCGCTCTCTGAAGAAGAGGTGACGCTTGTGGGTCATCAATATTCAGTAAAAATTGCATCATTAAATAGTTGAATCATTGGTGTTTTGCAGACAGAGAGTCGTGATTCATTTGAAATTGGACAAAATCAGGCACACAAAAACATTTATGTAAGGAAGGGGGCCACCTTGCCTAATCATATGACCATATAGCTTCAAATGAAAGAAAAAGAAAAAACTTGTATCCATCACTTACCTGGGCAAGGAAGCATGCTGTCTTTGGAGTGGAGTGCTTTTTTCCCCTTTACCATAGTGCTCCTCAAGATGAGCAAATTGTCGCTTGAATCGATCAACACCACTATAGTTGACAGAAAGAATTAATGTAAAAAAGGGCATATCAAAACACATTATCACATTTTAAAAGTGTGTGTGTGTGTGTGTGTGTGTGTCATGAAATCAGGTGTTAATTTGCTAATACACATGCCTGATGCCAACTTTTAAACTTCTCTAGGTCATGTTTACTTGAGGAGAATTTTCCAGTTTCAATGGAAATTTACTAAAATCAGGAAATTATAATATATATATACACACACTAATAGTTGTTTTCTTGAAAACATGTGTTTTCTAGGTTATAAACAACCATTCTACCTTGGGTACATAAAGTTAGTCTGCTCTCCACCTCGACGGTATTCCTGCAGCATCTGGGGGTGATACTCTAATATCTGTTCACAAAACAAAAGTTCATTTTAGTCAAAATGATGTGTGAAAGCCACGGTGCAAAAAAATGCAACAGATATTACAGCCATACCTCTCTGTAGATCAGCTCTCTTACATCATCTTTTATTAATTTCCTCCTCTCAAACTCAAACTCCAATTTTGAAATAGGTTGAGTGGATGGCTCACGCTCAACATTTGACAAACCATTAAAGTAAGGATCAGCTAAAGCCTGAAAGCATTAGGCATGTTAGAATGCATCATGATTCACAAACAACTTTCATAGAGACCTCTTTTATATTTATTTAATTTGAATTTGAAATAATGATATCAAAATTACTTAAGCTTAGTACCTCTTCAGCTGATGGACGATCTTTCGGATCAAATGCAAGCAGACGCTCCAGTAGGCGAAGAGCCAAGGGATCAACATTAGGGAACTTCTGAGAGAAAGGAACAGGTGGTTTCTTACGCATGTTACTAAGATACCTCCTTGCCTTTTCATTCCGAATCTGCCAACATAAAGTTAAGTAGCATAAATGGAAAGCATGGATGAATGAAGGAACAGAAGGAAACAACAAGCTACATAACATAACAAGCAGAACAGCATCAAATTAGAGCACTTCTTTAAGACCAAGAAAGAGCAAATGACTGCAAAAGATTTATGCAATGACAGCATAAAAGTTTTTGATAGGTTTGCCTGTTGATGAAAGAAAAGAAGTGACTAAAATGGGATACTAACCCTTGAAACAGATTCAGGAGGAGGAGTGCCTAGGAAATCACTCATGAGATCCAATTGGTGAACCACATTTTTCCCAGGAAACAGTGGTTTTCCTGTAAGCATTTCAGCGAATATACATCCAATGCTCCAAATATCAATTGCAGGAGTGTACTGAACAGATGAAAACACTTAGTAACTACATGTTTTATACAGTTGAAGGAAAATAAGGATAATAACTGCTTGTCAATAAAAGAATAAACTGAAATTCAACATTGAAATTGTGCAGGTAACATTAATCAATATGGGAAAAGAAAGAGAATGAAAACATGCAAGTCGTCAAGAATGAAGAATGCACACACTCTCATACCTATCATGTGCACATGCATGTGAATGTGTGGATGCATATTATAAATAAAATACACTTCAGAATCAATATGACCATCTGGACCATGCATCAATATCTTAGCAATGGACCTACAAATCCAGGCTCAATAGCATCTTTTAGATCCAAGGTATAGCTAGCTAGTTAACCAAAGGTTGTGCTCCTAGTTTCCCTTGCATGGTGTGGATATCTGTCAGCCCCTTAGATATTGGCATCACAAGGCAGAAAATCATGACAAAAAAATGGGACTCTGAGAATATACATCCTAAGAGTTGTATATAGGTCAGGCTATAAGATATAAGAGTATTTTGTAATCTCTGGGATAAGAATAAACATTTACAAATATCCAAGGAACATTAATACCAGAGTTCATTTGTTACTGACAGATTAAAAACATTTCACTAGTAGCATCTCAAACAGATTAGATTGGCAAAACAACAACTGAAATTCAACATATTTTAGGATGGGTTAAGATCCTCGTTAAAATCCAGAAGCAATTACAATGGGTTAAAAGTTTATCTACATCAAGTAAATTGTTTTATATTACCAAAGGATAGGTCCAAAATGAGTGCCCTATTACATCATATGTTATTTGGGCATAACAAGGTGAAGTAACCAATGCCATTGATGCACAGAGGAATAAATTGGAGAAAATGAAGAAGCGAGAAACCAAAAAACATTGATAACCTGATTTAGTTTCCCTGCGCCACTCTTTCAGATACCTTAAGTTGTCATGGCAACAGGAATAGAAAAGGAAAGTAACAAAAGGGGTTGAGACATTAAACAGTAAAAGTAAGCTTACTTTGGAGAAGAAAGAGCCACAGAGTTCAGGAGCACGATACCACCTAGTTGCTACATAGTCCTTTCAAAAATAAAGAGCAGAAAAGGTTAGTATATCATAGTGCATAGAGGTTTCCTACCTGTGATTTTCAACAAGATGAAATCAAATACGAGCATCATTGAAAACGATCATAATGAGAAGAAAAAACCTCATCTATGCTTTATCGTTTTTCATTTTTAGCACATTGAATCAATTTTTGCAAACATATATATTAGTTTTTATCAAGTGTTGCAATTATGTAGGGACATCAAGGTCTGATCCAATTTGGGGTTAAAATACTGACATGCAATCTTCATTTTAGCATTCAAACAGAAATTTCATGTCAGAAAACTACTCAATTTGATAATTTCAATTGGCTCCACCTGAAGTATACTATGATAACGATCAAATCTCTTATTTATACAAGGGATATCAACTAATTGAAGAAAACTACAGTTCTCTCAAGGGGTCCTTGTAATGTATTTTAAACCCATTATGTACTATTTTTCTATTAAATTGGCATGGGCTCCTCAATAGTAAGTGTCCTATATTCATATAAACATATCACACACAAACTCATCACTATATTTCCTAATAAAAAACAAAACCAAGCCTTGATTATTAACCTTAAAGTCTTTAAGGTCTATGATGCTTTGTAATGTTTAAATTCTACTTTTTAGCAAGTATAGTACTAGCCATATCAGCACAACTTTCATCATATACAATCATACTAAATATCTTATTTCTGATATGGAATCATGTATGGAAGATATTTTTCCTTTATTGCTCCCAGTCATTTTCCTTAATTTGAACATGCAATGTGCAATGGAAAATAAGTGATTCTCTATCAACCGGATATTTTACATCCCCATTGCTATCATCCTTAAGTGGTGTCATCTCATCATCATTATTACCACTTTTAGTTTCAGCCTCCCTATTATCTTGAAAAAGTAAGCTCTTTTATTTGGTTATTGAGAAGTTATGTGACCTATTTCTAAACATTAAAAACACTTAATATCCAGGTTGCTAGATATTTGAGTATTAGATTTACCTTTAGTGTTAGTGGAAACTTTTTTTGGTCTTAAAATGTTCAACCGTAACTTCCTAATTTGGTTTTGTTTGGGCAACCCCCCTCTTAATAGAAATCAGACTCCATATAAAAAAGAATCTAGATTTTAGGCTTGTTATTTACTGTCTTTGAGCTTAGTTATAGTTCCACCTTTGTATCCATATGTATCATGTTTCCTGACTCCACTAGATGCTGCAACTCCACTAAGTTTGCTATGTCGAAAATTTAACCCATTTACAAACCTAGCCATTGTAGCTTCTTTCTCTTCCATTACATTCACCTGAATTATACTAGCTTCCATCTCTTTATGGTAATCTCTTACACTATTAAACCTTTGAATCAGACTTTATAACTTCCAATATAAATCCCAATAATAATGCCCTAAAACATTTTTTCTTTACAATTGTTTTCATCTCATTCTAAGTATCAACAGACCTCTCATGGTTTCTCCTCCTACTTAAACAAGGTGATCCTGCCAAATTGCAAGTTAGTCAATTCAATAACAACAAGCTTTATATTTTTCTCCTCCAAATAAGGGTGATAATCAAAGACCAACTCAAAGTTTTTCTAGATCATGGTATAAGACTACCAAAATCAATAAAAATAAAAAAACAATTGTAAGACTACAAATTCTAGATCTTACATATCCATCCCTCCATATATAACCATTTAAGGCACCAAAATCCACCTCCAAGAGAAACCAAATAACCATTTCACAAACCCACTTTCATGTCCAGCCAGTCAAACATACAAGGAAAAGACCCTAACCAGTAATAAAAACATCAAATGGTCTCCTGTCCATTAAGCCCATCTCTTCAATCTCATTACCAGGCTAGCAACAGAAAAACACCCAACACAACCAAACTTTATTCCATCAAACTCATTACAAGTGAAAAAAGATTACCGCCACCATCTTCTCATAAACACGCTACTTTTCCTTCTCAAGCAACCATAACCATTAAATAAAGCTTTCATGCATGATCAAGACTTTGTAATATTCAACTCGACTTTTCAGTTTTATAAATCATATAAAATAATTCTAGTCATTTCTTTCTAGAATAATCTCCCTAATTACAATCTCATGTTGAATTCTCTCACTAAACTCAGCCTAGCACATATAGAATTCATGTAATAAAACTAAACCCGAGCAGGACAGAACAGTGACAATAGGAAACAATTGCAGCACCAAATCAAATGCACAAACAAGCTTTATGGGAAAGCTTGAAAAATGAGCTGAATTGGAAAAAAAATGTTTAATTATTTATTTTGTCATTTAAGGCCTAAAAAAGAACAGGAAAAAAAAAAAAGCTCGTGACTTGCATTAGAGAACATACTGTCCAAAAAATAGCTGATGGGGCATCATTGAAAGATACTCTAGCAAGACCAAAATCGCATATCTTCAATTTGCAGTCAGCATTAGCAAGAATGTTTTTTGGCTTTAAATCTCGATGAAACACATTTGCTGCAGGAAATGTAAAAAAAAATGAATCAGCTATCAAAAAAGGCATAAAAAGACAAAAGACAATAAGTAACACATGCCTGCATGTATATATTTTAGACCACGAAGAAGCTGGTACAAGAAAAACTGGTAATGCTCGGGTGTAAGATCATCATTTGCCTTAATTACTTGATGAAGGTCGGATTCCATCAACTCAAAAACAACATAGATATCTCTGAATTCCCTACGTGAAGGAGGAAGCATAATATGCTTTATTTCTACAATATCAGGATGACGAAGCAGCCGAAGGAGTTTAATTTCTCTCAGAATACGTGTGGCATCAGAAACATGCTCAAAAACATCATTAATTTTCTTGATTGCAACCTTTTCTCCAGTATGGGTATCAATTGCTGAGCCAACAACACCATAACTACCTTTCCCCACAACTTCTTGTACTTGGTATTGATTACCCTCTCCATACTCAGTGAAGAAATCTGCCTCAGCCGAGCCCTGTTTAAATAATCAAACTTACTTTTATATCAACATCAAACTGCAATTTACATAGAGAAATACAGAGTAGAGGGTTGAAGTACATGTGAAATGTATAGCATCAACTATCTCATGCAATCATGTCCCTGGTAAACATTGCTCAAAGGAAGATCTAAAATGGGAGGTACTGTTAAAACCTATCTTTCATTGCTTATTGGTTCAAGTACAATGCAGCAAACGAAGCTAAACTAAACCTCAGATAAAAATTAGAGCTTCTTGATGAATTTCATTTAAAATATTTCGATTTCCATGAAACTTGTGCGATAACATCATAACTGTTGATTGAACTTCCATAATCCACTAAATGGTCAGCCTTGCATTCTTGCCATGTTATACAAAAGGAAATATGTCAGATGGGAAATAACATGCATCTACCAACAAATTTTGAAAACAAGTTTTTTAATCATATCAGAAGGAACTTTAAAAAAAAAAAAAAAACTGTCACCTTTAGATCCAGTCAAATAAAATACTCACTTAAAAGAAGATTAACAAATGATTCCTAGGAACCAAATATGAGAAAGTAAAATGACTAAGAAATTGAAATGCCGATGACGGTAATTAACTATGAACATCAAATAACCATGCACAATAATAATTGTTAACACCATTGTGCAACTAATAAGCAAATCGACAATGACAATTGCACACTCTTAAAAAAGAAGAAAAAAACACATTCTTCTGGACCCAAAAATGCAGAAGAGTCCAGTGAAGGTATAATAAATTTTACCAAAAGTGAAATTGATATCAAACACCGAAACAAAAACTTGATCTTCCCATTGAACCCATTATATTTTTGCAATCAAAAGTTGAGAATTTAAGTATATTAAAACAGATTAACGGAGCAGCCAAACAAATCTTAGAAAACTCATTAAAAAAATAAAAAAAAAAACAGAAAAGAAAAGAAAACATATTTAACCACAGCAAAAAAAAAATGAAACAGTAGTTATCAAAGAAAACAAAGAAGAGATCAGGAACAAAACAAAGAAGAAAAGAAAAACCCACAAGACAAAGAGATCTATCCACGTATATTCTTGAATGGGAATTGGATTTGGGTTACCTTCTTTTGAGGATCCATGGTAAATCCAGGAGGGAAATGGATGCGTTTAGGAACTCTAATAAGTTTGAGACCAGAAAAATCAAAATCCTCAATCACAGTTAACTCTTGCTCCTCTGTCTCCTCTATTTTCTCTATTTCCTCCTTCACCTTCACCTTTACCGATGACTGTGGAATACCACTACTATTATTATAGTTAGAGGTATCAGTATGATTGCTATTGTTGCTTCGGCGTTGAAACCAGCGACGAACACCGTTCACGAGCGTTCCACTCCCACCCATGTATATATATATATATATAGATATATTAAAAAAAATTACTGGTGATTTCAATTTCTTCTTTTACAGCCACCAACTTCCCAGCATTCCTCGCTCTCCCTTTCCTTCTTTCTATTTTCTCTCTCGGATTGCCATCTATTCTTCTAAAACTAGTATCCTGACGCTATGGGGATGATTTCTCTCTTTATAGAGATGTGTTGGCGCGTTGCGTGTGTGGTTTTTTTTATTCTCATGTACGTTCTATTTATTTTTTAGAATAAAATTATTTATTTATTCAAATATAAAAACAAAATTGATATTTTGTATATAATTTTAAATGTTTTAATATCAAAAATAAATTTAAAAATAAAAAATATATATTTTAATTCGTTTTCAAATATAAAATATTTTTAAAAACAATTATTATCACACTAAGAGACTATTTATTTTTTTTATTTTAAAAATACTTTTGAAAAACATTAAACAAATATATTTTTTTTAAAATTATTTTTTTCATAATTTTTAAGTTACTTTAATAAATTAATATCAAAAATAATTTTAAAATAATAAAATAATATATTTTTATTTTTATTTTTATTTTAAATTAAAATAATTTAATGTTTTTAGATTAAAATAATTAATTATATATGAACAGTACAACCCTGAAACGGCACGCCGAAATGCTCCGAAACCGAAACGTTGCGTATCAATAAAAAAACCAGATCGATGACCAGAACAACGACCGAATGGTATTGACAACCTTGTACAAAACTAATAAAATGCCTTGAAAAAAATATGCATAATGCACTCTCATTTTCACGCGTATTTGGATCGGCATTTTATTATCTTCACCATTTTTATTTATAATAAATGAAAAAATTGCGATATCAGCTTTTAAAATATTATCAAACACATCCAAAAACAGCAGTCATTGCTAAATTGTAGTATTTGCAATTTGGGATTATAAATGTTATATATTTCGTGTTGATTATGGTTTACCAAGTATGAATGATTAGTAAATATTGTGAATATGACTACAAAATTGAGTTTCTATATTTTAAAATTAAAATATACATAAATAACATATCTTCAAAGACCTTTTTTTATTTATATAGCTAACATATCCATGTAAATTACTTTTAATTTCAAAATTATTCAACTAAAATATATAAAAAAATAATTATTATTATAATTTTAAAACTCAATTTCAAACAAAACCAAGGTCAAGGGACGGGAGGATCAACCTTTAATCCAAGTTAACCCTCTTTTTTTCTTCTAAATAGTCAAAATGATATCGTTTGATTAAAAAAAAATTCAACTAGTTTCTCACCCAAATTTTACCCTAATTTGATTGAATTGTCAATTGATCTATTCATTCTTACTTTATTTTCTTTTAAATTCAAACCGATACAGGTCTTGAGTTTGTGGAGTCTTGAGTTAATCATGTTATGGTTGACTTATTGAATCGGTTTGAGTTTTATAACTAGATTATTACACTATTATTAATTCTAACATTTAGTATATATACAATTATTTTCAAAATATATAACCTTGACTATAACATACATAAAGTTAAAATAATTTTATTTTTATTTTCCTTTTCTTATGTTAAAATAATCACGCAGCAGTTTTTACTTAAAAATATTTTGAAAAACAAACTTTATTACACTATCGAGCACCCTCTTATACTTTATTTAAGAACATGTTTGGAAAGCGTTTTTGAAAATAAATTATATTTTACTTAAAATTGATTTTTTTATATTTTTAGATTGTTTTGATGTGATGACATAAAAAAAATATTTTTTTAAAGAAAATATTTTAATATATTTCTAAATAAAAAATAATTTCAACTATACTTTCAAACAAATCAATTTGTTCATGTTATAGTGTTTGAAAACATAAAAAATAATTTAAAACAAAAA
Source organism: Salix viminalis (assembly GCA_029228465.1). Lineage (NCBI taxonomy): Eukaryota > Viridiplantae > Streptophyta > Magnoliopsida > Malpighiales > Salicaceae > Salix > Salix viminalis. Next base: position 7,897,869 of record CM055437.1, read on the forward strand.
AACAAATAAATTCTTTTTGATTTTTTAAAAAAACAATGGCTTACAAACATCGCCCCAAATAGCTATCCGACACGTATTGTCAACCCCCAAGCAACCTAATCACGTTGACCATCGCCGTGTTAGGTCAGTGCAAGTGTTGATGCAAGCTATCATCTGTTCATCATCCGCTGCTGAAAACCCTCCATCACAGCGACGTACGCGGTTCAGACAATACGTTACTGTTGTAAATGCTGTTAAGATTGTTTTTAAATGTATTTTTTATTTAAAAATATATTAAAATGATATTTTTATTTTTTATAAATTATTTTTAATATATGAAAATCATTTAAAAATACTAAAATAATTAATTTAAAATGAAAAATAAAAATAACTTTTTGTTAATTTTTTTAAAATGTAAATGTTAAAAAGTAGGCTGTGGGGCTCTTTTTGGAAGAAAAGTAGGCTGGCTGGTGAGCGAGTGGGCTAGCTGTCTAGGAGAAGGTTTGTGTTTGTGTGCTCATCATTATTGACCCTCTCGTATATAATTGACAGGTTTGGTGCGCGTGCTCTCAGCACTAATACAAGATTCGGTTACCACTGTCAGTTAATATTAGACTCGGTTTGGGAAAGCGGTTGCGGTTATTTTTTGAAAGTAGTTTTTTATTTAAAAATATATTAAAATAATATTTTTTTATTTTTAAAAATTATTTTTGACATCAGCGCATCAAAATAATTTAAAAACATCAAAAAAAATTCATTTATAATGAAAAAAAAATCAAATTTTGAGGAAACGACGGTACAACCACCGTCCAAAACAGCCTCATGGAAGATCTGTTAAGAATTAAGATAGAAGATCTTTTATGGCGTAAAGAGATTAGTTATTTTATAAATATATTTTCTTTAAAAAAGATGTATATAAAAATAATATTTACTATAATAATAATAATATATAATAATAATAATAATCTATAATTTATTTCTCTTTATTTTTTTAAATCAATCCAGAAAATAAATAATAGGATATTATTGATTATTCTCTAAATACTATAAAGTTTAATGACACGTTTAGCCTTAAAATATTAGGGCTGTGATAAAAACAAAATGGTGTTGTGTCATTCAATTTTGTCCTCTATCGAATTTAGAATAAAGAGAATTTTTATCTATAAAAAAAAGAATTTTTTTATCTATCCAGCAAGGATTTTCTATACTATCTATTATGTTGAAAACTTTTTTTTTCTTTCATCACTTTATACTTAACTTATTTATATTTTTTGTCTTATATTTATTATTTTGTAATTTATTTTATTTTATTGTTATTGTTTTCTATTTTTTTCTTTAAACTTTATTTTGGAAAAACAAATTACTATTTTTTATTCTTGATACTTGAAATAAAATCACTCTTCACTTGTCACCTCATAAATGTGTGCTCTTCTTTTTTCTTGAAAGACAATTTACACTTGCACGAACCTTTATTTTTATCATTTTTTTAAGGGTTGATGATATGTATATTTTATTTTATTTTTTTTATTAACATGAGTGTTTTCGGGTCAGCTTGCATGCACCTTGACTAATCAATTCAGAAAAATTGAAAAAGTTGACATTAAAAAGCCTATACATTCATTCTTTTTTGCTATAAACATGATCCAACTCATCGTGAAGCGGAGTCAAATAACCAATACAATATATTAAAAGGAAACGATAAAACTCTATAGAAATGATGATATCATAAAAAAAAATTCAATTTTTTCACTATAAGTTACAAAATATAAAATTTTGATTCTTTTTTAATTTGTACTATAGCAATGATAAAAGTGTAAATGCTTTTATTTTTTTATTACATCAGTACTATAACAATAACAAAATTTTAATTTACAATATTTTTTTGTGGAAAATCTATGTCTATGTCTCCTAATTTAATACTTGAATTATGCTTAACATTTTTATTGGAAGTTTGAAAAGATGTGAATTTTCAATAAAAATATTTGAAAGCATTCAAGGAAGTCAGTTTGTTGTGTAAATTTATCAGGTTGTGGTAGTATTGTCAATATAAACATTATTGAATGAATAAAACATGACGGTGACTAACATATATTTAGTGCATGTTAGGATCTTGAATAAGAGGGATCATAAAAACAACTAGCATACATTTAGTGTATGGTAGAGTCTCAAATAAAAGGGATCATTATAAATGACAAATATATATTTAGTGTATGCTAGGATTTCAGGAACGAAGATCACTATGAACAGAGCTAACATACATGTAGTGTATGTTGGAATCCAAATAAGATGATCATTGTGCACTATCTAACATACATTAGTGTATGTTAGAATTTTCAAAAATGAAATCATCGCACATCCGCAAATAAACACGGGAGGTATGTTAGGGACCTAGGAAGAGATATTCTTTGACCTTTTAAATACTTCAACTTAAAAGAAAAAGATAAATTTTTTTTTAATATGGGATAAAAAGCTTTAATTTTGAGAAAATCTTTCAAACTTGATTACTTATAACATATATGAATTGTTTCTTAATCTTTTCATGTAGGATATTAAACCTATATATATATATATATATATATATATATATATATATATATATATATATATATATATATATATATATATATGTAACTAGTCTAAAACTCAAGTAACTAGTTTAATATTAAAATTATGTTGTTCAAACTATTTTTTTAAAATAAATAAAAAATAATTTCTTGAATTTTATAAAATCAAGTTTTGCATCTATAATTTATTGATTGATAAATATCATAATTACTAATAATTTAATAATATTTAATTAGTTTTTTCTCACTTTCCATTAACATTTAAATTTTTAACTATTAAATATTATAAAAAAAATACAGTTTTTACACTCTTTAAAGTCACTATTGTAATATTTCTCCTGCAAAATTCACTTCTATTTTTTAACATCATGCCAAACAACACCTTGGTATAATTGAAGTAAGAATTACATTCACCAGGTGATCTAAGGAATGCAAACCGCGGCTCAACATTCTAATATGTTGTTTGGTATTAAGAAATAAATTGTGAGGATGAAAATTGAAGTTTTATGTTTTTGAGTGTGGTTGAGATTGTTCTTTAAAAATATTTTTTGTATATAAATATATTAAAATAATATTTTTTTTATTTTTTTTTAAAAATATTTTTTCAAAATTAGCATAGTAAAATAATCTAAAAATACCCCAAAAAATTAATTTATAATAAAAAAATAAAAAAAATCACTTTTTAAAAAATATTTTTGAAATTAAGCGTCAAAACAAGAATCATGGTGTTTAGTGGAGATAAAGAGTGAGAATGTGAATAAAAATTAATCACAATTTTATTATTAAATAGGAGGTGGAAATAAAAACAAAAAGTGAGGAATGAGTTTTTTAAAGAAATTATATATTAATTATTTTTTATTATCATTACGAACTCCAACTCCTCATCATTATTGGTAGTGATAATATTTTTTTTTCCAAAAATAATAAATTATTGGATTGCTATTATTATTGCACTACCATCACTTTCTAATGATGGTGACTTTATCATTATTATTATTTATAATTTTATTATTATTTCCATTATATTTTAGTACTACTTCAACATCTACTTTTCATCTTTCCCATCTCTATTACCACCATTATAATTACCTTTATTATTTATATTACCACAATTATTGATAAATTAAATATTTATTAAACTTTGTTCTTTTTTATTTCAGAAACAAGGTATTAAAAACTTTAAATCTTTTTTGATTCCTAGATAATATTCCAAACACATCAATAAAATTAAAATATTATTTAAATTTTATTGTTCCCATTCTAATTCCTTCATTTCCATTCTTAATAATCAAACGACACCTAAAGGATAACAAAAGTTGCTTCACCGAAGTATTAGTATCTTTTACAAGTTAATAGTATGCTCTTTTTTCATGTATTCTTGATTTTTTTTTATTTATGAATTTTGCTCCTATTTTTTTTTATTTTAATTATATTTTATTACTCTATGTTATATTACAGATATTTACGTTCCATTTAGTCCATTCCTTAAATTATAGGCTTAGATATATCTATCCACTTAGTTGTCCTTCTTCAAGGATAAGACCATATCTTTTTATAATAAAAAATGATTTTTTTGCACTTAAGATAAAGTTTTTTTTTCTTTAGCTGAAAACAAATAATGAGCTAAACTAAATATTAGGATAACAATAACTTTAGTAGATATAATACCATTATCTAAAAGCTAAAACAGGATGTGGGTAAGTTATTGTTCACAGTGAGACAAATCATTGTGGACGACAATAATAACACTCATTTTTTGGGTTGGTTCAATTCATCATTTTACTTTTTTTTTTCACAGTAAAATAACGATTTTTTTCATTGAAAAAGACAAAAAAAAAAAAAAAACTACTAGATGGAGGGGTTCCACGGTTAGTTTTTTCTTCAGAACGACTGTTTTCTATTGGTTAGTTTTTTCTTTATGTCTTTTGTCTCTTATAATTATTGTGCATGGGTAAGGTTATTTATTTTTTTAATGCGTTATTTTATTTATTTATTTAAGTGTGGGTGGAGATTAATTAAGAGTTTGTAGCATTTATTATTTTTATTGGGTTTCTCACGAGGAATAAAAAGCGAAGACAGAGATAAGACTATTTTTAGAAAACATTTTTTTATTTATTAATATTAAGAATATAATATAAAAATATATTTTATATATTTTTATATCAATGCTGTAGAAGATGCTTGATTTATATTTCTTTTATTTTAGAATATTTTACTTTCACATTTTTTTTGGAATTTTATAGATGTTTTTAATTTTGAGATTATGTTTGTTTGACTTTGTGTTTGTATTATATAATGTAAAGTTAATTTATCTTGAATTTTAATTATGTTTGTTAAATTAATATTTTAATTTTTTTCACATATATAATTAATTAATTATATATGAACAGTACAACCCCGAAAACGACATGCTAAAACACTCCAAAACCGAAACATTCTATACCAATAAAAAAAAAAAATGTCAACTGAAATGGTATTAACAATCTTTAGGTGGGAACCATAGTTTCAACTATGGGTATGCAACTGCTTTAAAACTCGTTTGGGAGAGCTTTGCCACCCTTAAGGGTCCTACCCCTCGATCGGGGTTAGTCGGTCGGATACGGATGGTTTATACCAAAAAAAAACAAACGTGGAGAGAGAGACCCCTGGTGTTGTGGCTGGAGCAATGGTTGGGATTGTGGTAACCATTTATGGTGTGATGCGGGCGTGGTGTAGTTGGGTGAAAAGCTAAACGATGCTTTTCGTAAATTGCGATTAAACCGCAGGTTTAGGTGGGAACCATAGTTTCAAAATTGTGGATTTTTTACCAAACAGTTTGGCTCTACAATGAGCCTTAATTGTAGAAGCCACTGCAGAGTCAAACACCCATTAAAAGTGATTTTTTGTTTAGAAATGCATCAAAATGATATTTTTTTTCTTTTTTTTAAAAAATATTTTTGATATCAACATTTTAAAATGATCTAAAATCACCAAAAAAAAATTTTAATTGAAAGTAGTAAATAAAAATATATTTTTTTAATTTTTTTTTAAAAATACTTTAAAAATACAGTATCAAACACTCTAGTAACAAGTGAGTCCAACTTGATTATCAACCATCTTTAACCCTCGACTTGGCTTTGACTTAAACGTACCTTTACCTCAGTCTCATAGAGAAAGACAGCTCGAATAAGACTAATTTGGTCAAATTACTTCCTTGGCTAGAGGAATTGCATGAAAACAGGATTAATATGAATCATGAATTTGTTTTTCCTGTTGGGAGTATGATTTGGGCAATACATCTTAATGGAACTTACGAATGAATTTCATGGACTCCTATTTTCCACCGATCAAATATATATATGTTTTTTTGTTGAAAAATAATAATAAAGCATGGTTTATATACTTACATGATGTTTGGTTGGTGCTTAGTTTTTACAAGCATATATTTTTATGTTGTATCATGAAATAAAAAAAATAGTTTGAAATCCAATGAAAACCATGATCTGGGGTGTAAGTTTTACGAGTTAAGACACCAAGCTAGATTTATCCAATACATCATTGTCTCGATTATCTTTAAAAGAAAAACAAATGTCATCTTGAAATTCTTTTAAAGATATACCATGTTTTTATCGATCATGGAGATTGTCTTTTAAACCTGCCAAGTCAACTGGATCACATATTTTCCTTCAACAAATAATTGATTTTGAAATGATATTCATAATTTATTTTTCATTTCATTTTATAAAAGTATCGTAATCTCAAATAAATATCCTGATATTTGGTAACGCTTAATTTTGAAAGCGTCTATTTTTTTTTATCATATAATTAAGGGATGCCAAATTAAGTGTTTTGTATAAAACTTGAATTTGCCAGAGATTTTCCGCCCTTTTCACTTTGATCCTTTTTATATTTGTAATTGTAATATTAACATCTTCTTAGTTATTCTAATACATAATAAAAAATGATTTCTTGGTACTTTTGTTATTAATAGATTAAACTTCTTTTAATATAATGCATAAAGTTTTTATTCTCCATCTTAATTGTAGACCATAGTGATTCACTATTTTATATTTTATAATATAATTAATTTCCTCTTATTTATCACGACATTTATAAAAAAAAAAATATAATATAATAAAAAAACTGATTTAAAGTTGATGTCTAAGTTTCTATAAATATGGCACAAGTATAAGATATTAAAATACTATGTACATTTTTATGGAATCTTATTGGTCAAACAAAATGTATTTTATTCAGTTCATGATTGGCCAATTTTTATTTAATTGAGGATAAGCTTAAATGTGGAATCCTTGTATCAAAAAACGAATATACCTCTTAACCAATTAAGCCAACTCTCTCGTATGTTATGGTTTTGCCAAAAAGAAAATTACCTTATTATAATGAAAAAGGGACTAACATTTTGAAACTAAATAAATTCCAAATTATATCATACCAAGATTATTGTATTTGCATTGTGGAATAATTTATTTATTTTTCCTTTTATTTTATAAAATGTTTCTTGATTTTTGTAACTTAAGTCATAGATAAACAAAATCTCAATGTATATTATATCTGCCTTAATTTGGTGGTTTGGACAACTTATTATATATTACGTAGTTGTTGTTTTTTAAATGTTTTTTTACTTAAAAATATTTTAAAATACTATTTTTTTAATTATGAAAGTTTATTTTTAATATTAAAATATCAAAACAATAAAAAAAACACGAAAATCATAATTGAAAGTAAAGATTTTTTTTAAATAAAATTCTTTTCAAGTACAAAAATATACAACACTAATAAATTTACTTGTCAATCACATCATCTATCAAGTAAACAACTATGCACTAATTAGATGACGACCTTGCATTGCACAACAATTTAACATCCTCAACTCCCAACAATTTATGGTTCAAATTCTGATTTTGTCCAGGCAAAATTGTCAACCCTGACTCAATAGACTTGAAACTAATTTTTATGGGCCTGTTTGGGAGGACGGTTGGAGTTGTTTTTAAAAGTATTTTTTCATTTAGAAATACATCAAAATGATATTTTTTTTTTATTTTAAAAAAATATTTTTGACATCAATACATCAAAATAATTTAAAAACACAAAAAAAATTTCATTTAAAATGAAAAAAAATTCAATTTTTTGCAAAACAGCGGTACAACCGCCATCCCAAACAACCTCATATATACTTGATCGATCAGATACCTTGGTCGGAATCCAATTTGTCTTTTTAATTTATTTGTTTTTTTGCAAAAAAAAATTTATTTTTTTAAAAATTAAAATAATATCATTTTCATTAATTCAAGTTAGTTTACCCAACCCATGATCGAAATATTGAGTCGAGTTAAAAGTCCAAATTAGGTTTAATAGCTTGAAAGTAAATTGTAAGTTGAATAAAAAAATTATTTTAGTGAAACTCAATTTGAATGTCTCACCCAAACCCCTGTTAGATAGATGGACACAAATGATTATTTTTATTTTTTTATATAAAAAACACCATTTAATAAAATAGTTAACATAATAACCCATGGATTAATGTGATAACCTAAGCCGTTTTTTTCGAACAAGTCCTCGCCTTGAATTTGACAATGATAATAGAACGGAGAAGATGAGTCCATGGGAGCAAGTTCCAAGGGAAGAAAGGACTCAAATGCAAACAACAAATAAGTTAGAGGACGAAATAAATAAGGTAGCAGAAAAAGAGTCCCAGCAACACCACCCCATCCCCTTTTATTATAAAAAAATAAAATTAAATATAAAACAAAGCAAGTAAAAGCCATTTTCAACGGTTCGATTCCTTTCTCTTTTTCCCCCATAAATAAATAAATAAATATATTTTTCTTATCACTTTACCATATGCAATTCCTCGTCATTTCAAAATCAATTTTCTCATCCACCCTCAATTTCTCCAAAACACACACTCACCCCCCTTACCCTATCTTTCTCTTTTTTCAATTTCTCACCTTTAACGCTCTCTCTCTCAAAAAACAATCTCCATGGACCCACCTCCTCCTTCATTATCGATCCCTCCACCAGCTCCACCGTCTATCCCGCCACCACAACCCGCCACCGCCACCGTCACCACCACCACAACCCCCACACCCACCACCAACGAAACCCCCCATTTAGCTCCTCCGCCCCACCCTACCCCCAACATAAGCCTTCCTTCCTATGCCGAGGTAAACAAAACAAAAAAAAGAAAGACTTGTTTTTTATTTTCTTGTTTCTCTTAAAGCTCTAATCTTGATTTGTTTTTCTTTTTTTCCCAGATGATATATTCAGCGATTACAGCTTTGAAAGAACAAGATGGGTCAAGCAGGATAGCCATAGCAAAGTATATAGAGAGAGCTTACCCTGGTTTGCCTGCGAATCACTCTGATTTGTTGACACATCACTTAAAACGCTTGAAAAATAGCGGGGCTCTTGTTCTTAACAAGAAATCTTACATGTTACCCAGATCTGACAACAACACAAACATCAGTGATGCTACAACTACTACAGCTACTGTTTCTAATAACCTACCCCAGATTCAGCCCCAGTTACAGCAGCAGCACCCACAGTATGTTGTTCCTGTCACTTCAGCTCCTCCTGAGCAGAAAAGGGGCCGTGGAAGGCCCCCTAAAACTAAGGCCAACGGGCTTCCTCCAACTCCGCCTATGCTTGCTAACGGGCAGCCACAGACTGGTCTTGGCTCACATGTTTCTGTAACTTCCCAGACTCAAAGTCAGCTTGTTGGGATTCCTGCTGACCCTGCCTCGACGGGGAGGAAAGGCCGAGGACGGCCGAAGAAGGTGGTGGTGACTGAAGCTGGTCCGTTGGTGAAGAAAGGAAGAGGGAGACCACCGAATAGTGGGCCTTTGGGGTCCAAGAAGAGTACAGGAAGGCCAAGAAAGCCTAAGTCTTTGGTGGGTGCTAAGAAGAGTCCTGGGCGTCCACCAAAGAATCAGCTAAAGCCAGTGAATGTTCCTTACGCTGTTGCTGCTCCTACTGCTACTGATGCAGCAGCTGTGTTTAGTGTGGCATCACCAAAGCCCAGAGGCAGGCCAAGGAAGGGTGCAACCCCAACTGCTTCTGCTACTGGCGCTGTTGTGATGGTGCAGGCTAAGCAACCGGGTCGCCCTGCTCAGGTTCCTGGGGTTATGAAGCTGAAGCCTAGGAAGAGTTCTGGCAGGCCTGTCGGCCGGCCTAGGAAGGTAAATGCTGTTATTTTTACTCGCATTAGGGTATAGATTGATTTTCTGTTGTTATAGTGTTGATAGATGGTTGCTATTGCTAGTGTTTGGTAAATTCCATAATTGTGTGACTAGTTTATCTGTTGTGCAAAAATATGTGTTTTCCCTTTTGATACGTGAGAGGTAATGAGGGATAACCAGGGATGATATAGCTTTGATACAGTTTAGCAAATTGTGAAGAAGGGTTTGTGTTTTTTTTCCAGAGAATTATGTTATTTGTCATCTAATATACTGGTCTCATTATGAGTGAACAAAATGAGAATTGATGAGCATTATATCAGCTTTTCTCAAACGAATTTGTTTGCTTGGTACATTTTAATCTGTAGCAATTGTGAAAAGTTAAAGCATAAACTTGATTTTACAATGTCCTGTCAAAAGTTAAAGCATAGACACTTTCTTACATATAAATACTATAATATATAATTCCAATGTATTTTTCTATATTTTTTTTTCCTTTAAATAAACAGAGTCGTTGTTTTCATTCCTAAATTTCTATTGTGATATATAAGGATTAATTATTTTAAAAAAAAAATAATGGCTAAGGAATTTTGAAATTTATATTTCTTAAAGTGCTTTAATAAATTCTGAGCAATTTTTCTGTTATATTTATATATAACTCAGAGAAATTTCATAATTAAAATTAAAAATATAATTCTATGCATTTGGATGGTGGAAATACTTGATAAAGGGATAAATTGAAAATTTTATTTTTAAACAACAACATAATAAATACAATTAAAATCATATTAAGAAATTGTGAATTATTTGATTTCTGTGTGACATGATAAGCAGACTGTTATTAATTAATTTGCATTGATGTTTACTAATTCTTAAGTTTCAATTTGATCTTTTTTTTTCTTTTTTTTTTTGTATTTTATGGTGAAAAAGTACTACATATAGTTTGGTTTAATTTGTTAACCAAGAAGCTTATCATGTAAAAACAGAAAATAAAAATGTGCTATATAAATAGAAAGATTTGGTTTGTTATTTATGTTGTGTTTACAGTCATCATAATGCCATTGGCCAAAAGTTTTTTTGATTTTTTTTCCTTGCTGCTGCTGAGAAAGCACATTTGGTCTTGAATATTTAGCATTAGATCATTTCAAATACTTGTCATTTGAGATGAATCTGTTCTATTGAGCTCAAGTTTCTCAAACCATCTGATGCTGGACCAATAAACTGGCAAGTTGCAAAATCACCCTAACCAAATAAAAACAAAAATTTTGAAAAATTAAAAATATGCTTAGATTTGAAGTGGTTTAAAAAATAATATTCCCCATAATTTTCCTACTTAAACTCTGGCCCTCATTCCCTTATAATTGTTTAATAACCGCCATTTTATTTAACTCCCCATGAAAAATTCAAAAGTCTAGTCCTTCACGTTGAATTCAAGTCTCTCTAACCAACTGGTGCTGGACCAGCATACTGGCAAGTTGCAAAATCACCCCGTCAAATAAAAAACAAAAATCTAAAAAAAAAATTAAAAATGTGCTTAAATTTAAACGCCTAGCCATCATTCCTTTTTAATTGTTTAATATTCGCCATTTTATGCAACTCCCCACGCAAAATTTGGAAAGTCTATCACATCCCCTTTTCAGTAACTTGATGTTGTGTTATCTTTGTATTGTAATGGTATCTAGTATCTAGTATCTACTGATATTTTGACATGTTATTGAGTTTCTGTCAAAAACTTTCTGTTGGGTACTGTTTTATTGATCAATATTGCCACCACTCAAACAATGCCATGAATCTGCTAACTTAAGAAAAAATGTGGATAATAAGGTCAGTCAGAAGTTCAAAAAAATTGTTGTTCGAAGGGAAGCTTTCTTCTGAATGCATATGTACTCTTGTTTTCTAGACATCAATGAAATGCTCTTTTGTGGTGATTTTTAAGTCAATAAATCGCCACCTGTTTAGAGTAGAATTGCATAAATCTCCATTATGTTTTTTATTTTCTCTTCATTTGTGCATGTTGATTTAGTTCTCATCTGTACTTCTCATTTTGGAAACAAGAATGCAAATGCACCGTGGGCAATTAACAGGGCATCTCAGCCTCAGGCACAAGCAGAATTGCATGGAGATCTTAAGAGGAAACTTGAATTTTTTGTAAGTCAGACAACAATTTTCTTGCACTGCTATGCAATGTACTTTTCTTTGTAATGAACTACAATTTACTCTGATCATGTTGCTTACAGCAATCAAAAGTTAAGCAAGCTGTTGGGGTCCTAAAGCCTCATTTGACCACTGCCACAACCAGTGCAGTTGCAGCAATCCAAGAATTAGAAGGGCTTGCATCGATGGACATTACCATACCATGGAGGGAGGAACCACTAACTCAGCCGCAGCCGCAGCCACTGCCACAGCCCCAGCCACAACCGCAGCCGCAGCAACAGCCTAAGCCGCTGCCCCAGCCCCAGCTGCAACCACAGCAACAACTGCTCCAGAGCTAGGAGAAATGTACAAGGATCATGAAATTGTTCGTGATGTTAGAGAACCCTCATTGTCATCAGAACTTGCAAGAAACTTTCTAACCAAGACAGGAGTTAAAAAATCTAAATGTCTGTAAAGGGAATTAGGGAGGACTAATTGTTGTGAAAATGAGGATGTAGCTTGTTATTTAAGCGACCATGGATTTCATTCTGTTTTAGATTTGAGATAACATTACGATTTTAGCACATTTGGACTAGATTTGCATTGCGTTAGTGTTAGCTGTGATTTGTCATAACGATCTCCAATCTTGGTCTCAAATGTGAAGATGTTTATGTTAGTTCTGTCAAAAAAAAAATAATGCAGTTCATATGTTGCTGTAATTTCCCCCATTCTATCGTGGTTTTGCTTTGCGTGCTCCGTTTTGATGAGCTTGAATTAACCGTCGGTGTTTTTCTGTCCAGATTTCTTACTTTTGAGCGTCATCAATGTAGCTGAGCATTGATGAGAGCATTTACGTGCATGGCTATGGATGCCAGCAGGTGATTTGGTTCTGCTCTGTGCTGCGGTTTGGCTTTAATTCGTCTGACGTACAAAATCTAAAAGTTAACGTCACAGTGGTTTCATTATTACATGATCAGTGAGTGCAGTCCTCTTCTGCCATTTGCCACCACGTAACATTATGCAGTGTGTTTTTGAATAAAATTAATTTTTATTTTATTTTTTAAAATTAGTTTTTTTTTTTGTGTTTTTAGATTATTTTGATGTGCTGATGTTAAAATTAATTTTAAAAAATAAAATAATATTATTTTGATGCATTTCTGAATAAAAAAACACTTTTACAAGTAACTTCAATCACACTCCCAGACAGCACTTAAAATGCAAGCAACTTCTTTTGCCCCCTTCAAATTTAAGAGACTTGAAACAATATTTCTAACCATTTTTACTTGATTTTGATTGATTGAAAACCGAGTTATCAACATCAGCTAGCAGAGTATTTTAAAATTTTTTCATGTTTTTAGATTATTTTGATGTGTTGATATTAAAAAAAAAAAACTTAATTTTAATATATTTCTGAATAAAAAATAATTTCAAAATCAACTTCAATCATACTGTCAAACAAAACAGGCCGTCCTGAATGAGGAGAGCTGATCCTGCCGGCACAGCAATGTTAGAAACTTACAAAAACAAAAAAAACTTGTAAATTTGTGGTTTAAGGAAGCAACATGGTGCTTATTAAGGAAGTACTGTGATTGAAACTGGACAAAACTAATCTACCTACAGTCTATATTTAGCAGCACCAAAGAAAAAAGAGCATCTTTACTTGGGCTAGCAACTTGGGTCATAATTGCGGTGGCGGGGTCATAATTGCGGTGGTTGCTGTTTCAGATATCAGTCACTGTCCGGCAACTCCCCTCCGAGTGGGATGTGGTCTCTCCTGTGAAGCTTCTAGCAGGGTGGAGAATCCTGTTCTCGTGAAGTTTTTTTAGGTCTTTGCTTTTCTGCTTCTATGGATTAGTTGCCTGTAAAATTTAATGAGAAAGAACTTTTTGAGGAGATTGATTTTGATGTTCCTTCTCCATGTGATCATAGTCATTACTAATACTTGCATTAATTATCATCGTTAATGTCCTTCTTTATACATGATTTGTCGTGTAAATTAACTTATGGGCCTAGAGTAATTTGTCAAAATCACGTTTTTGACACGATACAGAATTAGTTTTTGAACTCGGATCGTAAATTATTCATAAAATATTTCTGTATAAAAATTATAAAATCGTCAGTAAAATATTTATGAATACAATACAATATAATTATAGTCATAAAACTTCATTGGTTAAGATTCACACAACAATTTTGCTCCAATTTTAAGGGGGTCCGGTTTTTATCTAATTTTACCAGGTTTGTTCTTTTAACTCGTAAAATCATACGATTTTATACGAATCAAATCACGATATTGACAACAATGACCTAGAGATCATAAAAGACCTCATGAGGCAGTCAAAGAAGAAAATGAGTTGTATAAAATTATCCCTAATCAATTCTTGAGTTTAAATTAGCCAAAATGGCCCTTCTTGTTCGTTCAATCTAATTTTCCAATTTATTTCATTGGATGGTTAGCTTGAAATTTTTTCATTATTTGCCACAAAAATATATGAGGAGTGGGTTTTTCATTGTATAACTAGACATATATTAGTTTATATTATTATAGTAAAATTATCATTTTATTTTTTTATACGTATTTTATTAAAAAAAAAAAAAACATTGGTAGAAGGTGTATTCATCTTTTTTTAAACAGTAAACTATTAAAAAAACTACAAATGAATAAACAAATTCTTAAAAATTAAACAAATAAAATATAATTACTAAAATAGGATAAATAAGCAAGCAAAAAATCATAGAGAAGTAAAATATAAATTGAAAAAATATTATAAAAACATATAAAAAAGTTCTAAACAAAAAAAAAAAGAAAGCAAAGAATGAGGTCATGACTACCATGTGAATGGAAGATAATGGTCTACGTGTGGACCTATAAATTCAGGCAAGGTGCACGTGTCTTTTTTGTAAGATAATGGGCCCCAATGAGAAAAGAAAAAAAAAACATGTCTCTTCAAACTAGAGCTTTTTGGAACAAAAATATAATGTTTTAGTGGCTATAATTGTTGAAACAACGTCTCTTTTTTTTTTCTTTTTTTTTTTTCTATGGGACGGATTTCAATAATTGCCTCTCTTTCCTCTCCCCCAATAAGGAGTGAAAAATGATAAAATTATTTTTTAGTACTGAAATGATTTTTTTAAAAATACAAAGGATTGGTCACCTTACAACAAAAAAATACAAGGAAAAAAAAAATTTCACTAACAAATTTGAACTCGTCTTCTTTGTTACTAGTGTTTTACACTTTAGTCCCATATATTTTATTTAAGCCCTCACCCCTAAAATGCAATTGAGCTCTTATTTGGGCTCAATTGTGTAAAAAACAAATCTAAAAATTAAATTAAAAAGTTTTAAAAATTCCACTGTTGTAACCAACAGGATGAACAATGATATAGATACGGTAAAAATAAAAAAAAAATACCACACCATTTAGCTTTTGCTCCATAGATAATAATAATAATAATAATAATAATAATACTTCTATCATCTCCTCACAAGAACAACAACAACAATAAAAGAGAGATATTAAAAGTGTATTTGATAGTTTGGTCTGAACTAAGATTATAAGAAAATTGATATTTTAGTGTTTAGTTAATACAAAAAAACTGAAAAATTGACGTGGATCTCATATAATAAAATGGATAAAACATCATTTCACGAAAAAACAT
This sequence comes from Salix viminalis, assembly GCA_029228465.1. Taxonomy (NCBI): domain Eukaryota; kingdom Viridiplantae; phylum Streptophyta; class Magnoliopsida; order Malpighiales; family Salicaceae; genus Salix; species Salix viminalis. Next base: position 7,913,380 of record CM055437.1, read on the forward strand.
TAATAGCTGCTTTTCATTGCGTCTGGTCGTGTTTTTTATTATGATTTATTTCAAATTAAATCCTCGTCCTCACCATCTCTGGTCTTTTAAGGTTTGCTTCTCTTAGAATCAGAGAGAAACTCTTGTAGACTACTCACTCTGGAAATACTATCCCCTCTGGATATGATCTTAGCCATTACCACTGATGCCACCTTCTGTTTCACAAATTTTTTTAAAATTTTTATTTCTTTAGTTTTCTATCTGCAAACGTTGCGTCTGGGGATGGGAAAAAAACAAATAATATTCGGAAGTGGACGAAGTGGCCGTCCAGCCTGTATTGCAGGTTAACTCATGGTGGTCCAATCATATTTTTCGAATGTATTTGAGAGTATAAACTTGTTTTTGAAAATATTTTTTGTTTAAATATATATTAAAATGATTTTTTTTATTTATTAAAATTATTTTTAATATCAACACATGAAAATAATCTAAAAATATTAAAAAAAATTAATTTTAAAAAAAAATCATATTTTTTCAAAAATATTTTTGAAACATAATATTAAACAGTTAGTTAACTTTTTTTTATTGGATTGTTGTGCTTCAATATTTTGCCTCACTCCTTCCCATGAAACAATCACATTCTATTAATTTTCAATGCAAGGATAATGTCACGATGCATTCACTTACTCCTCTCATTTTAAATTAAAATCTAAAATTATTTTAGAGTAAAATAACTCTTTATTATTGAATTTTAAATAAAGTACTCATGAGATTTGTTTTTATACTCAATTTGTTTTTACTTAAATACTATCCTAGAAAACAATACAAAGAATAAATTTGCTTGTAATCCAAATGATCTATTTGAGGGGGTCATTTTGCAGTACTCATTTATAATTATGTGGAAATTATGGGGATTTTGAAAATACTCAACGTAAATGTTTGAGAGTATGATCGAGGTTGATTTTAAAAGTGTTTTTCATTCATAAATATATCAAAATAATATTTTTATTTTTTTAAAAAAAATGACATCAACATATGAAAATGATTTAAAAACACTAAAATTATTTTTGACATTAGCAATGAAATTAATCTAAAGACACCAATTTAATTTAATTTAATTTAAAAAAAATCAAAATTTTCAAAAATAATTTTGAAAAATACAAGGTCAAACAAGCCCTAGAGGTAGGGGGCAAGGGTATTAAATAAGAATGGCAAACATGTGTTTTTACTTTTTAGTTGAGGCACTGAACACTTGATGACAACCAAAGCCGCCCATCAACTACAAGTCCAACCGACTCAACTACTCAGAGACGACGACGTTTTCAATCTCCACCTCTATTTTATTTTTTTATTCCTTCTTTCTGCTCACCAGCGAAGCCAATTGAAATTGAAGGGAGGTTAATGAACACTTTTCATTTAAAAATAACAATTTAAAACCATTAAATAAATTGGTTTTATTTTTATTAGATAAAAACAACTACCGCCTTATTTTTTTTTAAAAAAAATGATCATAGTAAATTGGAAAGAATTTTTTTTTCAAAAAATAATAAATGATAGACAACCATTTAAATACAAAAGGATAAAAAAAAAAACCCTTTAAAAATTAGCCATAATCGACCCGAGATAGCATGATAAACTTGTAACTTCGGTAATTAGAGCCAAGTCAACCCAAAATATTAAATCAAACCCGTTATGTAAATCATGAAATTGAAATAACCTGATAAAAAGAATAAAAAATTATAAATCCTTTTTTTTCTAAAAGAAATATCAATATGTGTTAACCTTTTAAACTTATGATCCATGTCATTAGACATGAAGTACCCTAAGTGGAAAAAAAGAAGTTGAGTTCTCCATTAATCAAATATTGAAAGATAAAATTGAAACAAAAAAAAATAAAAAATAGAGATTGAAAGAATAAAGATCAAAATTGACATACAAAATAAATTCCAAGGACTTAAATATAGCAAAAAGACTTAAAAAATAATGAGCGAGGTTTAAATTTGACATAAAAATTGATTGAAGGATAAAATTGAAAAGAAAAATCAGTTTGAGGATTTACAATATATCAAATTGTTAAATATAATCTATTTAAAAAGAAAAATCAGAAAATAAAAAAGAATGTGGACCAAATTGTTAAATATAATATATCATAGATTAGGATTGAACGATGACATTGATAACATATAAAACTTTTACAAAAGGGAAAAGAAAAAAATCAAAATAATAAGGACCAAATTGAAAAATATAATACCACAAATCTAGATTGAAAGATGAAATTAAAAAGCAATAAAAAATTCATATAAAGACCAAGGAAGAAAAATTACAAAATTAAAAGAATAATGATAAACTTGTGAAAAAAAATATGTCAAATTGGAGATTTTAGACGAGTTTAAAAACAAATAAGACTTTTATAAAATAGTCAAAAACGAAAAATAGAAATCAAAAGAAGAACTGAAGTTGAAATATCAACAGCAAAAAGAACCAACTTGAAATTTTTAAAGGAGAGGAAATAAAAAACCCAATAACAAACCGTTCATTTGTTATCAATATTTTAACCTTGCTTTAAGATATCCTAGATAAATTTATTGATAACAAAAAAAAACCTCGTAAAAACACCAAAAGATCCCTAGACACATGTTTTTTTTTTTATTCTATAGGCAAAATTATTATTTTATTGCATTTAAAGAAATGAAAATATGTTACTACACTTGTTGTCTAGTTTATGAATCTTGACTTGAAGGACAATTAAATCATTTTACTATTCTTGAAAAGAAATTAAAAGTAAATGTATACACCCAATCTATTCTTTAATGACCAATAAGCTGTGTGAAAAGATCTATTAAGGAATATTAACTATAGCATTTATCCACTCTTTAAAAAAATCAACTTTTAATTAAAAATTTATTTGATATTCTTATAAATTAATTACTAAAAGAAAATTCTTAGACATAAGACTTGAGAAACAAGTAAAGCGTTTGTGTGTGTGTGTGTAACATTTTGTCTTTGGGAGCCTGATGATAAGAAAACTATTTCAACTTCTCTATATAGATTTAATTGTTTTTATTTATGAAAATGTTCTAAACTTTCTTTTCAATATAGGTGTAGTTCCTTCATATGTATATACGGATAAATGAAATCAAACTATCCTTAAAAATTAAGAGCTTAGTTAATAATATAATAGAAGTTTTTTTAAAATGTTTTATTTATTTATAAATATATTAAAATAATAGAATCTAGGATAGTCAGAGTTTTACTCGTTTACCTAAGTCTACAAAGTATATTTTTCAGGAAAGAGATTTCCTCGCATCCCAAAAAAGTATTGAAATAATATATATATATATATATATATATATATATATATATATATATATATATATTGATTGTAATTATCTAAAACAGTTAAGGGATAATTTTAACGTGTAACATTACAAATTATTAGCTAATTGGAGTAAAATATCTCACTTTAAAGAAGAAAAGATAATCCATTGATTTCAAAAGTTAAAAATAAAAAGCATAAACTTGGTTTTACAATGTCTTGTCAGAAGTTAAAGTATAGTCACTTTCTGTGGCTTTCAACAAGGCCAGTCAAACACATAATCCAGTAAATCTTCAACATATTCTTACATATAAATGTTAGGGTTGAGAAATGTTTGCAGAATTGAAAGAAGAATTAGTTTAGAGAAGGGAAGAGGGAGAAGAGAGAAAAGAGAGGGAAACTGAAATTTAAAATTGTATTGTATTGAATTCTGTTTTGCATTCTTTGTTGTGTGCATTTCTCTATTTATACACATTACACTATTCTAGAATATTCTTCTATACTCTAACAATACATACTATAAATATATAATTCTCAAATGTATTTTTCTATATATTTTCCCCTTCAAATAAACAGAATTGTTGTTTTCATTACCAAATTTCTATTGTGCTATATAAGGATTAATTTTTTTAATGGCTAAAGAAAAATAAGGATTATTTAAAAAAAAATAATGGCTAAAGAAATGTGAAATTTATATTTCGTAAAGTGTTTTTTTATAAATTCTGAGCATTTTTCTATTATATTTATATATAACTTAGAGAAATTTCATAATTAAAATTAAAAACATAATTCTATCTACTTCGGGATTGTGGAAATATTGATAAGGGGATAAATTGAAAATATTATTTTTTATACAACATAAAAAAAAATTAAAATCATATTAAGAAATTTATTCAATTCTATAATAATAAAATATATTAAATTACTTACCAATATAGTTCAAGTTTCAAAGAATAAAAATGACAAAAAAAAAGTCAGATCTAAAAAAAGGACAAGAAAACCTGACCTCGGTTTACTCGAATCAGCCTTCCAAACACATGATTTGACCGTAAAGACCGACATAACTCTATAAAAATCAAGTTGAATAAAACTATGAAGCTTAATTACAAAATTAGGATAAACTAATATATATAAAAAATAAAAATAGAGATAAAATCAAATATCTAACTAACCCAATGTCAAATAATAAAATTGAAAAAAATAACAATTTTAGAAAAGGACATAAAAAAATCAAAATTAACTTGAGCTAATCTTTGAAATCCATAACTAGTTCATGAGACCTTGACAAATCCTATATAAGGCATGCTTAAGAAAACCACAAATTCAAATCTCCAAACCAAATACTAAGAAATCTCCAAACCAAATACCATGAAAAGGACCCAAAACAAAGTAATTAGTAATTAAAAGAATAAGAACCGAAATTGACATACTTACTAATGAAATTGAAGAAAATAATTTAATTTAAAAAATAAAAATCAAACAAATGAGAATAAAATTTGATATAATAATAGTAAAAATTTAGTGTGGGGTTTACTTAATTAGTTTCATTTGTTTTTGTCTTTTGGGTCGCAGCTACTTTTGGATGTGTTTATATTTTATTAATTTAAATAAACAAGTTTATTCTTTGAATCTTTTATTTTAAAAAACATATTTAAACAGTATTTTTTTTCTTAAAAACAAATCTACAAGCTACAACAAAGAACACGTTAGATTGTTAGTAAAATAAAATTAAAGATAATTATTTATTGGGAGTCAGCGGTGGAAATAAACATTTTAGAAAGTAGCGTGCGAGGGACAAAAAAGAGCTAAAACTAGAATGGATGAGGACGATCCTCGTCAGCTTAGAAAAGTCGTGGCGGCTGAGAGCTACGGGACTGACCCTCAAAAACTACCTCTTCCAGTAATGAAAGAAAAAGTATAATTCATTTTATCTAAATAAAAATGTTTAGTTCTTTTTTAAAATAAACAAATAAATAAATATATTTTATGTATTATATTTAGCGAACACTTTTCTCAATAAATATTTAATATTCCGAATGACATTTATTGAAAAGAGCACTAAGTGCCTATTTGATATTATGTTTAAAAAATATTTATGAAAAAAATTTAATTTAATTTTATTTTATTTTTAGTTTAAATGAAGTTTTTTAGTGTTTTTATTTTATTTTTGATGTACTGATATCAAAAATAATATTTAAAAAATAAAAATAATATTATTATGATATTTTTTAACAAAAAATATTTTGAAAAACAACGTTAACCATACTTCCAAAAATTACTTTGGAGACCTAATTAAAGTTGGTATCTAGATTGAGTATTTATACAAGATGCTTCTTTTTTTCAGACAAACAATACTATTATTAATCATTAAGAGAAACTATATCTAGGAAAAATACTACTCATTCGATTTAGGGTTACTTTTTACTAAAACAATGCAATGCAATGCAATGACACTTTTGTTTTTTCTATAAAAATTATTAAAAAGTGTTTATGGTAACTGAAAATTACTTTTGAAATAATGAAATAATAATTCATCTCATCATGATGCATATGTTACTCTAATGAAAAGTAATAATAATAATTCATCACAAAAAGAAATATTCCTAAAAAAGAGAAATGAAAAATAAAGTGAAAAGAAATTGAAGCGAAATTGAGGATTCGAATCATGTGGGATATAAAAAAGTTTCTCATAAAAACACCGGCATAATTAATATAGACGAAAAACAATATAATTAAATGATTTCTTGCAGTTTCTTTCTCCATAATTTACTTATTTTCTTTTCAAAATATTCCATCTTATCTATTTATGTTTTTCTTTTTGAAAAAATGCGAACAAGCAAATTGAAAAGGAGAATTGATAAAGTACTATAAAGTATAAATGGATTTAAAAAAAGAAGTAAAAGCATTCATCATATGCTCTTTTTTTTTCTATTTAAATTTCAAGTTCAAAATATAATTATAAGCTTTCTATTATTAAACTATATTTTTAACTATAAAAAATATTAAATTAACAATTTTTTAATTTGAACCACATAGCAAAACCAAACACATCCAATGATCCAATAGTTAAGAAAAATAAGAATTATTAGCACAACAATACACAAGTCATCTCTCATCTTGAGGGTGCTTGACACCATGTTTTGAAAAGTGTTTTTTGAAAAAAAAAAAATTTATTTATTTTAAATTAATTTTTTTGGTATTTTTAGATCATTTTGATGTACTGATCTCAAAAAAGTAATTTTTAAAAAATAAAAAATATCATTTTAATACATTTCTAAAAGTAACTTCAACAACATTTCTCAAATAGTCATAATTGCTGGGAAAAAATATTTAATTGTATCCCCTAAATAAATAAATAAATAAAAATAAAATGGTTATCAAACACGTTTAGGGCCTCAAAAATAGATTTTATGAAAAGGGAAATTTTAATTGGCTGAGAACTGCTCCCATCTTTCCAATCGACAAGGGCATCACAATGGGGACGAAAGGTATATTTATCCGCAAAGTTGTCTTCCTAGGTTATCCTCTTACTTGCAATTATTAATTGTTTTGCAATTTTTGATAAAAGTGCTACTCCAAATTAAATTTTAAATTTCCATCTAAATTTCCATCCCTTTTTTCCTTATTTACAATAACAATAATAATTCTTATAGATATATGGATTTTGCTAATTAAAATAAGAGAATTTTATACATCCAAGATTTAAAGTCATCCAAGATACTAAAGGATTCCCCGAATTTAAAAAATAAAATGGACTTACAAGGACACTAAAAAAAATTAAAAATGAAACTATAATCTTTCTTAGCTTCACATTGATTTTTTTTTATATTTTTAAATTGTTTTGATGCCAATCTAAAAAAAATATTTTTAAAAATAAAAAATATTATTTTAATATATATCTAAGCAAAAAAATACTTTAAAAAACAATCTCTCATATATCCTAAATAAAGCCTAAAACCTTTATATTTATAGTGAAGAAGGTGATACAAATTAATATAAAAAATCAAGATCCTTTCTCTCATAACAAAGCACCAAAATTTGCAAAATAAATAGCAAAAGCCAATCATAATAGAGTTTTGATTAATTATCCATCTTTGAATATTATAATCCGACAATAAACCCTAGAAATAAAATCATGCTAAAAAGATTTGATACAATTTTATTATAGCCTCATCACAAAAATAAAAATATATAAAAATAATATATGCAGCATATACTCTAAATATTAACTTGTAATTAGTTGCAACTTGATTTTGTGATATGAATTGTTTTTATTTTAATAATATATTTTTTTTAAATATTTTTTAGTTTTAAAATTTATTTTTGATATGAGTATTTCAAAACAATGTAAACACACAAAATAGATTAATTTAAATTAATATAAAAATAATTTTCTTAAAAATAAAAACAAACAAACTAGTACTAATTTTAATAAAAAAGATAAGAAATTCCAAAAGATAACGGAAAAGGTTGCATTTAATATAAAACGACAAGGGAAAAAAAAAATCCACTCGAAACAACAAGGTTTTTTAGAAGTTATATATTTGTTTTTTAAGAAAAGAAAGAAAACAACAAGTTGGTACTACCACCAACACTAATTTCAAAGGAAAATCTTCCAACTTGCCCATTCAATTCCATACCTCATAAGTTTCCAATTAAGGATACCACATCACACCCTTCTCTTGGAAATTTGAGACTCCGATCCCATTCCCATCAACAGAGATACAAAGAAGAGAGATTTCAGTTTTTGGACCTTCTAGAGAAAGAGAAAGGCATAGAAGGTTTTTGTTTTTTGGACTTTTTATAGAGGGAGAGTGAAAGCAATTTGAGATTATTTCTGTTTGCCACCAAATTAATCTTTTTTAAGTGACCTTGAAATCTTTGTGCCTCAAAAACTCCAAGTGGGTCATTCATTCTTGTTCCTGAGGTCCTACTCTTCCCACTTGTTTGTTTTTGGCTTTGCTGTCTCTCTGCTGCATCCCTAACGTTTTGTTGTTTCGAAGCTTAAACCTCCTTGAGACCCTTTCCCTCTTTTTTATGTACTTATCTTCCTTATATCCAAGAAAGATCCATTCTCTAATGTCTTGGTATTGGTTTATTCTTGTTGAAGGCATCAAAGATCAATTCTTGTTAGTGGGGTAGTAATTTTTGTGTATTGCATGTAAGAAGAGAAGGGAGTTTGAGTTGGAACTTTTGTTTCTTTATGAAGTACGGGTGTTGCTGTTCCCTGGAAAATAAGTTTTCTTCTTTCAATTCAAGCTTCTGGGCGTTCTTGATATTAGAAAAGCCGAACTGGGTATTGCTTCAAATGGTTATTCAAAGCTTATTGGAATTGATGGGTTGATATATGGCTAGTTAATGTTGTGGGGGGGGTTTTGAGGCTATTTGAATTTGTTTGAACTTAATTTGTGTTTCTCTTGGTAGTGTTTTTGAGATTTCATGCTTGGTCCAAGGCAATGGAGAGGTTTATGGCCTGATTTTTATTTCTTTAGCATCGAACAAATCAGTATAATAATATGAAGAACTTTCTAAAGAAGCTTCATGTCATGCCTAATCAATCAGAGGATGCAGAGCGGTCAAATTCACCAAGAGGCCATAAGTCCAGTAATGAATCATCCTCTGACAACAAGTTTCTGCATTCTAGGTTGCAGGAGAATAAGCCCTTCTCTGGTCTTTCAAATTGGTTAAGTTCAGTTGCTAATAGGAAAAGTCCTAGTCCACCATCTTCAAATGTGACTAGAGAAGAGAGGGTGGAGCAACCGGAGTCGATTAGTAGTAGTGTTTTTGATGTCTCGGAAGGCGCAAGGCGTGATTCAGTCTCTAGCACCTCCAGGGATCCTGATGTTGAGGAGGAGTATCAGATACAGCTTGCTTTGGAGTTGAGTGCAAGAGAGGATCCTGAGGCAGTCCAGATTGAGGCTGTTAAGCAAATAAGCTTGGGCTCTTGTGCACCTGAGCATACTCCTGCCGAACTCATTGCTTATAGGTACTGGGTAAGTTTGTCTCTTCATTTTCCTCTTGTCTATTCTATTCAAAGTTTCCTTTTTCATAGTCCTGCACAGCAGACAGTTACAAGGAACATGTATATGAATGGAACTTATTCATTAGATTCTTCTCCTGACAAAATTGAAATTGCCATTAAATTTATAAAAATTGCTTCCATGAATTAGATTGGTTCTGACATAATGATAATGGAACTGCGAAAACAAGAGAAGCAGAGAAAAATGATCAATGAGGGTGTCATTATTATCCTATGTTCCCTTCTCTATCCTTCTTCGTATCTGTAATGAAAGAAACTTCTGAAACTATCAACCTATAGTGTCATTATAGTATTATAAATAATATTGCTAAAGGTTCACTATAATGCTCCTTTGTATTATTAACTCTAACCAGCTGGAAAGCAGAAATAGTGGACAAATGATGAACACAATGTAGAAATCTGAATTTTAGGCACATATGAAAGAAGAAAACGAAAGGAGGGTGGAGATTACAAAAATGCTGGTAGGAAGAGAAAAAGTTTAGGACATGCAAAGCCACATCCTTCTCAATTTTCGATATTGCAAGTGAAGCTATGGTGGTAAAGACAGGAGTGTTGTTGACAATTGACTGTTTAGTTTCTTCTTTCATAATCTATGACTGGACATTTACTAGTGTGTGAATCTGGTTTCACCAACTCCTTTTTTGTGTCCCTATTCTAAAGAGACCAATTACATGAAATCATGCTTAATTAGGTCCTATTAGACATGATCTTGAGATAATTGATGGTTTTATTCTTGAAATTGGAAATCATGGTCTTGAATACTGTGGTGATGGAGGAAATATTATTACATATATGGATTAGTGCCTGCTATTGGCCTTTTGTCACTGGAAAATCATCTAGGAAAATGTCAGTGCTTTCCCAATGTCCACTCGGGAAACATGGCAAAGTTCAATGTTTCTCTTTCAATCATGACATCTGTTTTCTTCTTCGCAGACCTGGTCTGCAGTCTCTAGATTTGGATCATATATGGATTAGTGCCTGCTATTGGCCTATTGTCACTGGAAAATCATCTAGGAAAATGTCAGTGCTTTCCCAATGTCCACTCGGGAAACATGGCAAAGTTCAATGTTTCTCTTTCGATCATGACATCTGTTATCTTCTTCGCAGACCTGGTCTGCAGTCTCTAGATTTGGATCATATATGGATTAGTGCCTGCTATTGGCCTATTGTCACTGGAAAATCATCTAGGAAAATGTCAGTGCTTTCCCAATGTCCACTCGGGAAACATGGCAAAGTTCAATGTTTCTCTTTCGATCATGACATCTGTTATCTTCTTCGCAGACCTGGTCTGCAGTCTCTAGATTTGGATCATATATGGGTTAGTGCCTGCTGTTGGCCTATTGTCACTGGAAAATCATCTAGGAAAATGTCAGTGCTTTCCCAATGTCCACTCAGGAAACATGGCAAAGTTCAATGTTTCTCTTTCGATCATGACATCTGTTATCTTCTTCGCAGACCTGGTCTGCAGTCTCTAGATTTGGATCATATCTCACAATGCGATGCACTGAAGATATTTGTAGACTAATAGAAGTTTATATGTTATATACAAGATTTTTACCTTCTGTTGACATGTTTTTCTTGAACTTAATTTTTTCATTTGTTTATTCCTTTCTAACCCATCTCATATCGTAGATTTATGCGTGCTTCACAGAATTATAATGCTCTTAGCTATGATGACAAGGTCTTGGATGGTTTTTATGATCTGTATGGTATCATGACCGCGTCCACATCAGACAGGATGCCTTCTCTTGTTGATTTGCAAGCAACACCAGTCTCAGGTGGTGTCACCTGGGAAGCAGTGCTGGTAAATAGGGCAGCTGATGCTAATTTGTTGAAACTTGAACAGAAGGCCCTAGAGATTGCTGTCAAGTCAAGGTCAGAATCTCAAGTTTTCATAGGCAGTGCTTTGGTGCGAAGGCTTGCTGTTTTAGTTTCTGATTACATGGGTGGACCAGTTGGGGATCCCAGCAACTTGTCAAGAGCATGGAGGAGTCTTAGCTACAGTTTGAAAGCAACCCTTGGTAGCATGGTTTTGCCTCTTGGTTCTTTTACAATCGGCTTGCCTCGTCATCGTGCATTGATGTTCAAGGTATTGATCCAGCTTACATTTTTTATTTATTTTAGTACCATATACTCCTATTCTAGGATGCTTCTACAAGTTTTAGGTAAATGGTGAACTTCTGCAGACAATTTTGACAATTGTTCTGGGCATTTTATTGAAGTTTGTGCTTGAGCATTCTATGTTCTCATGTTTAGCATATATCTTTATCAACACTGTTCAAGCATCCAACAATGAGTCTGTGCTGCAGGAGAAACGTTTGTGACTGTTATGATGGATTTGTTGAAATCAATCTTGAACATGCTATATAGATGTATGTTTAAGCAAGGTTAAAATACTTCCTCCTCAAATGAACCAAACAGGTCCTTGATTTTTTGAACTATAAATATCTGCAATGATACTCATTTACTCATTTTGGCCTCCGCATCTCCAGTCTATCCGATAACCAACTTCAATAACAATCTCTATCAGGTTCTTAAGAAAGTGACCTACAAAGCACATTTATTAAATAAACTTACCCTCTAACCTCTTCAAAGACGGATAACTAATGGTGTATTTACAAAAACCATGGAAATTCATGCTAATAGGAAACACTCAACTGGAGATAAGCTGGTTATCACCTTCTATTAGAGCAGTTGTTGCCAAAGATTCTGACAAGTAATCACTAATGATTGGCCTTGGCACCAGTGATCAATGCAATTGTATTCTCATCCTTCTTGTTGCAACAAAAAATCAAATTCGTTGATAGCAATCCTGGTTAGGACTTTTTGAACCTAAGCATATGGAAATATGGTGTCGTACATTGCAGAAGCAAAACTGTGTCCTGGAAAAGGCACTGGCAGTGTTGAAATCATCTGAGATTTTTCATGGCTTGTCTTGCTGAAGCTGTATGCATCTTTTTTTCCTTAGGAAGCATTGAATTCTGCATTTTATATTCCACATGTTAGTGCTGAGAATTCATAGACATATTACTGATGTAGTCTCCTAACCAGCTACTGTTTTTCATATTTATGAGCTTTGAATTTGCCATATTTCATCAAAATTCTTTTTTATGAGATGGTTTTTACAGTTTGGAAGTCCTGGTATCTTACTAATTGCCTTTCATCTCTACCTTTTGCTATTGATGTTTGTTTAGGTTTTGGCTGATAGTGTTGGTATACCATGTCGGTTGGTAAAAGGGCATCTATACACTGGTTCTGATGATGTGGCTATGAACTTTGTAAAGCTCGACGATGGAAGGTAATCACAGTGCACAGTAGTTTATTTTATTTTCCTTTAAGTATTGATGTTAAATAAATTCTACTGCATTGTTTAGGGCCCAGCTCATCTTCGCTGGTAATTACAGTGCACAGTAGCAAATTGCCTCTAAAATTTTGTAATATGTTGTAGGAAACGATTGAAATGCTTAAAAAAAGTGTTTATTAAGGTGATAGATGTTGCAAATTTCAGGGAATACATTGTTGATCTAACTGCGGATCCTGGCACACTTATTCCTTCTGATGCAGCTGGATCACATATAGAATATGATGATTCATTCTTTTCTTCCAGTCCTTTGTCTAGAGACATTGACTCTTCTCGTATAGCTTCTTCTAGTAGTGGACACACAAGTTCGTTTGAAGAACATTCAGAACTAGGGACATTGGAAAAGAGATTCAGATTGAGAAATATTGCTGCTTTAGGGAACCAATTCGATGTCAGAGGTGATTCTCATGAGGGAGCTAATTTAACTAAGCCAAGTAAAGGTGAAGAAGAATCTACAATTTCCTTAGATGATTATGGAAAATTTTCCATTGCTGAGAAGGTGTCAGTGCAGGAACTTCCTGGCAGACCTATTTACCCCTGTGCTCATGCACGCTCTCCTTCTTGGACTGAAGGTGTTAGTTCTCCTTCCGTGCGTAGAATGAAAGTGAAAGATGTTTCACAGTATATGATAGATGCTGCCAAAGAGAATCCACAGTTAGCCCAGAAACTTCATGATGTGTTACTTGAAAGTGGTGTTGTTGCCCCTCCTAACTTGTTTACTGAGATATATGCTGAACAGTTAAATGCATCTACTGCTGAGGCCAAGTCCCCAACAGAAGACAAGGATGGTCAGAAACAGAGGACTGAAATCCGATATGTGAAGGATCAAGATGATCCTGTTCCTGCTCGATTTTTTCCTCCACTGCCTCCTCGTGATCTGCCATATAAATCCAGTTCACCTGGTAATCAACCTGAGCAATCTAAACCTGTGGAAGGTTTAGGGGTCAAACATCCTTTTGATACAAGGGAGATCACTGGACTACCCATATCATTGCAGTCTGAAGTCACTCCTGTGAAATATGTAAAAAACGTTCCTGTAGCTGCTGCAGCTGCTGCTGCTGCTGCTGCTGTTGCATCTTCTATGGTTGTTGCTGCAGCAAAGTCAAGTACTGACTCAAACCTTGAACTACCTGTAGCAGCTGCTGCCACTGCTACAGCTGCAGCAGTGGTGGCAACCACTGCAGCTGTCAACAAGCAATATGAGCAAGGTGCACGAAGTGATGGAGATGCAGATAGTGCTGGTTATGAGCCACACGGTAGCGGGGACAAGGGTAGCGGGGGCCGTGGCAGTGGGGGACGTGGCAGTGGTGACCGAGAACACAAAGCTTTAGGTGCCAATTTTGAAGGTGAGAGAATATCCGACAGATCTGCTGTCATTGATCACTCAAAATCTGATGCTGGTCTGGATGATGTTGCAGAGTGTGAGATTCCATGGGAGGAAATTACCTTGGGTGAACGAATTGGACTTGGTACTGCCATTTGCACATGACATTATTTTCATGGCTTCATATCTATTGTAAATCTTGATTACTTCACTCTCAGTTAAGTTTCCTCTGATTGCTTTTGGTGAATGCTTTGTGTTGCAGGATCATATGGAGAGGTTTATCGTGGAGACTGGCATGGAACTGTGAGTATTTTCATGTTGACCTGAAAGCAAAAGCTTCTTTGAAAAAATGCTATCCCTATTTTGCATGGATGTGCTAGAAAGACAATAAATGTCTTGTTGGTTTTAGAAAGATACACAGGATGAATGTAAGAATGAGTTTTGTTGAATCTTAAGATTCTTTTTCTCCATTTCTTCTATTAGCTAACCCAACCCCCTCAAACAATAACAACTACAATTTGAAAATCTTAAAACTGGACCGACAATTTAAAAGACGTATATATGAAGGTTTTATTCAATCATTATATGGTTATATTATACTCTTTAATTATTTTTCATGTTAGGAAATTAGGTCCTCTTAATTTCTTATAAGATTATCACCAATTTTGGGAAAGGGAATCCAAGGAAGCAAATTTTGACAAGGGGAAAAGTTATAGTGAAGTTTGACAGCTGAGATTGTGTGATTGTGTCTGCCAAACAGAATATCTGCTTAACGATCATAAATACTATCTCAATGCTTATTTGTGATTTTTTTTTACTCGTTTATTTCATAGGAAGTTGCTGTGAAGAGGTTCCTAGACCAAGATATTACGGGTGAATCTCTTGCAGAATTCAGAAGTGAGGTATAAGCCCACTCTGCTCTTGCTGTTATCTTAGTAATTCTCTCATTTGATATCCTCGAAAGCAAAAGCATAGTTGAATATTTTTGTAATGCTTGCAGTTGAAGATGTCTTAACCTTGTGGTAATTTCTATACTGTTAGAATGTATCTGTGTGACCTGTACGTTATGTCTCCTTATTGCATGATATAATGCTGCATCCTAGGTATCTCTTACTATAGATGATTTAGGTCAGCAGTCATGTCAATTGATGGTATTGTGATTTTCATGCTCTGTAGCCAATATGCAGAAACAAGGACAGGCTGAAGAAATAACTATGCTAGTATTGGTACATGTTCCAGAATCTTAATGATAATTGGGAAACTTCGTTAAGTTGATGCCATAGGTATATACACACATTCACATAAATTTTGCACATTATGGAATAGTCTCCTAGATGCCATATTGAAATTGCAAATCATGATACGGGATATAGTATTCTCTCTCTTTTTCTTTTTTTCCATTGGCTCCAATACTTGGACAACAGATCATTTGTTCCAATCATTAGCCTTCTAATCTGAGATCTTTGGTACACCTTAACTCGCTAACAGCTAAACCAGTGAAAACTTTCCTCAATGGATTTCAATGCTTTGTTCAGTATGCTAGCACATTATGGAAACTGTTGTCATTGCATAGTAGATGACAGGATTTCCATGAATTGGCCCCTCATATGTGCGCAAAGAGGGGATTTTGGTAGGCATAAATGGTGAAATGCTTTGCTTCTGTAGGCCAAAAAACTGATCGTGAAAAATTATACTCTAATGTTGGCTGCTTCAAAATCATCTTTGCAATCACAAAAAAAGGATCCATGTTTGCAAATTAAGAATTTGTTTGACATTTTGAATTTTCAAGGTTAAACACTTTTAAGTTTGCATGATTCAAGTACCTTTCTGTTCAATATTTTCCCTTAGTTGTTTCTAAATTTCAAGGTTTAGCAGTGCTATGTTTTGAACTTTGCCATTTCTCTCTCTTTACATGTTAGCAAAATCTCTCCATACTCTTGCTAGTATTTGCTTAAAATATGCAAAGGAAATGTTTAATTTAGCAAATCTGACTAAGGTTTGAATTTCTAGGTTCGAATCATGAAGAGAGTCAGGCATCCCAATGTGGTTCTCTTCATGGGAGCAGTAACTCGTCCCCCAAATCTTTCAATTGTTACAGAGTTTATTCCTAGGTATTTTGGTGCTCCACAACTTCCATGCTCATAATTGTTTTTCATATTATATCATCTGCAATTAAATATTTGATTTTTTATTGACTGCTAATGGAGCTTTTTGAGGGACCATTGTTTGGTCCATTGATAACAGTCTTGGACTTGTAATCATAAGGTATGGTTTTGAGTTGAGAGCAATCATTTTCATGGAAACATGATATAGGGTAGGACTGTCTCCAAATTCTCCGTCCCAAGGTATAATATAAGCCTTATAACCACACATATGATTTATTCAGGTGCATGATGCTGGGATAATCTTGCTTCTAAGGACTTATTTACCTGTTCTGCTCAATTTGGGTTTTAAATGCAATTTGTATGACGCTCAAGTACTTGTGCAGTTCATTTTCCTATGAGATAATGGGCAAGTTCCGATAAATAACGAGGTTGTAGCAAGATGGAAAGGAGATGCTAATACAATATGCTTTTGTAACAACTGAAATGGTTTCATCAGAAGATTTTGTATAGGATCATATAGTTTAAGGCTTGTACACTATTGTATTGGCTCATCAGACATGCTAATTTGTCACTGGAACTTTCATTTTATTTTTCTGTTTTCTGTTTTCATAGTCGAACTCATGGTAATGTTTTTCTTGTAATCTGTATCATAGTTTATTGACTAGATTTCAACAACAGTTGTGGTGCCCTTGCCTTTGAGCTAGAGTAGTAGTTTTTCTATACCAAGTATTCATTTTAAAGGGTGTATTGAAGCATGCCATTTTTTTGCAGAGGTAGTTTGTATAGATTACTTCATCGGCCTAACAATCAATTGGATGATCGTAGGCGTTTGAGGATGGCTCTTGATGCTGTATGATTTTGTTAGTCTTTATATATATATATATATATTCAAATACCAGATAGCATATATCTTTTTGATCTTGTTGAATTCATTGGGGATTCTCTCTTTTACATAATTTCATCTTTTCAGGCTCGAGGAATGAATTATTTACACAGCTGCACCCCAATGATAGTACACCGTGATTTGAAGTCCCCAAATCTTCTGGTTGATAGAAATTGGGTAGTGAAGGTGTCTATCTTTTCACTAGGGTCTTTGAAAAAAACATTTGAAATATCTTCCATGCCTTTATTATCTCCCCAGTTTCACCCAGCATCACTCTAAACTCCTTTTCCTTTTGTTATCTAGGTATGTGATTTTGGGTTATCGAGGATGAAGAACAGCACATTTCTCTCTTCAAGATCAACTGCAGGAACGGTAAGCTGCACCTCTCTTTCTCGTAGCCATGCAGTATGAATTTATGATTTATGTATGCATGCCCTATGTGGTCAAGCAAGTACTAGCATTTTGCCCATGCATCACATGGTCATTATTATAAAGAGTCATTTTGTATTCATAAGATTGCATTGAATCTAGTCTACTGTTTATACTACAATTATCCATAATTAATGAGTAATCATAAAAACACGCATGAATCTAACATACTTTGTACAAACAAATTACTTGAATTTATGACAATAAATAAAGGAAACTAGCCTATGAAATACACAAGAGGAATATGCCATATTAATCATTATCATTGGTGCTAAGAGAAAAAGAAATTCTCGTAAAAGAAGTAAAAAACTCAGGATACCATATACATTGAAAGTCCTATTGAAAATATCTCAGGTGATTTGATTGCAAAAATATTTAAAATTTTGTTGGGAGAAAACTTAGGAGACTATTTGAACTTCAAACAAAGGCATATGGTTCTCCTATTACTAACTAAAATCATTTTCTCTTTTATTAGAAATTACATGATTGCACAACTAGTACAATAGTAAAGTATAAGCAATTCCCATTGAAATCGATTAACCATTCATTTGGAATACCGGATTGACACGTGGTTGCTAAATAAGATGAATCTATTTTACTTAATATGTGATTTGTTCATGTAAATTACTTTTACTTTCAATATCATCAACATAACATAATATTACTAAATATATCAATATTTAATAAATGAAGAGTACACAAAAACATGAAACAGTAAATTTAAACTCAACAAATTTAATAAAAGATACAAGTATATTAATTGCCAAAAAAATTGTGTTTTTTAGAATGCATGTGAACTACTTAATAAGTAAAGATACAATGTATATGATCAACATAATAAAACTTTATAAAAAAAGATACAAAGATACCATAAATGAAAAGACACAAAAATATATGTTAATAAATTTAAATTTAACAATGTAAAAAAATGGATAAATAAAAAGAAATAATCATATGAATTTCTTAAAGATTGTGTATCTGATCAATATAATAAAATCTTTCCAAATTTTTAGGAAATATTATAACATTAGTTTTGATAAATATTAATTAGAAATGATTATTATTTGTTATATTTTTAAGTAAATGTATACATTTTTTAAAAATGGAAAAAAACAAAACACTACCACCCATGCAATAATGGGTGATTGGCTGGTTTGCATTAGATAAGTGTCTCGTCCTATGTACCTAGCCCGGTCAAGTTTTCTCTAATATAAAAAAGAATTTCCAGGCAATGCAAGTGTTTTTAAAGAAGTAAGAAAAATTTTAGACCTTGTTCATTAACTTGATCGAGTTCAATAAATATGACTGAAAAAAAATGATAGTAAATAAAACAACCAAGAAAAATTGGTAGTAAATAATTATAAAAAATGAGTTGTTAATATCATATCGAGGAAAGAAAAGAAAACCTGCTGGAGACTCACTGTTGTTTCATCGTAGAACGACAAATAAATACTCAAGATATAAAATTAGTGAAAAATTATATAAAAAGAAAATAAAAAAGTAATAGAGCATAATCTTCAATTAAATAAATATTGGAGGATGAAGCTGAAAAAAAATGTGTTAAAAAAAACCAAGTGAACTCAAACAAATCTCTTAAACCAAGGTTACTATCTTAAACTTGCAACTTGTCAAATCTTAGACCCAAACTCAATCAAGAAGCTTAATTCTCAACCAATTTATTGTTGAAGATGAATTTAGGAAAAAATATCAATTTAAATTATTTGTCAAAGTAAATAAAAAAATGATGATGAAATCTTAACTGAAAGACAATGAAATTGTAAAAGAAGAAAAATCAATTTTAAAAGTGATGTCATATTATAAAGTAAATAGAAATTAAAAAGATGATCACCAAATCTAATAGATGAAAATGATTTCAAATAAAACACTTGTAATAAAAAAATATGGACCAAATCTAAAGGAAAAACAAATTGAAGGCTCCTATCACCAAACTAGAGGTCAATAAGCCACCCTTATTGCCTAGGAATAGAGGGGTCACCAAGACGATTTAAATGCCTTCCTAGAAGTCACTGTTTGGCCGTTGAACGCCCTCTCACACATTGCTTAAACAATACAGACACCGCCCACACAATGGCTTGTGCAATCACACGTCAACTAGTTTTTTTTTATTAAAATAAAAACTTATCTCTCAACTAACTTGATTATAACAAAAAAACAAAGATAAAATACGGAAAGCCTTTACATATCATTTTGTTTTTTGCATTTTAAGTGTAATTTATTTTACGTGCTTTAAAAAGTTTTTTTTTTTTTTTAAATCCCAAAACACTGATTAAATAATTTTTGTGTTTAAATGTATTTTAGCTATTTTACTATCCTATAAAAGTATGAAAAGACCTATCCCTGATTAATCTAATAATAATTAATAGCCCTTGCAAAATGACCATCAAATCCTCAATAACCAAGCCAATAATTTGTCAGAAGAGTGAAATTGTCATTACATTGTTCCAATTCATAGTGGAATGATTCTGTGTATATAGTGAAATCCTAATCCTTTTTTTCTTCTTCAAAACAACAGAAAAATTTAATGTGATAGGGAAGGAAGATATGAATAAAGAGAAATAAATTCTAAGCCTTTATGAGAAAGGGACAATTAGAAAACATTTTGATAAGTGAGATTGAAATGGAGCTTGATGCTCTTGATATCTACCACGAGCTTAATTTAGGAAGAGACATACTGGTAGAAACAAATGCATAAATAAGTTGGAGAATTTTGAAAGCAATGTCAAATTAATGAGTCATAATATTAGACAGATTCTGAATGAGCCATTTAGCAGTTAGCACCTTTGAACAGAACATTACTATTTCGCATATTTACAGCAAAAAGCTCATCTGCTATGTCATTTAAATATACCAAGATTTAGTTTGTAATCTGGTTTCTTATTTATTTGAGTAATCATATTGCTGGTATTTTCTTATTAGAATCATTACTTGTAAAAAATAAATTCCTCTTATATGACTTTTTAGGCTGAGTGGATGGCCCCAGAAGTGCTAAGAAACGAACCTTCAGATGAAAAGTATGCAAATATTTCTACTATTTTTTCAGAAACTTTAGAAACTTTTCATTAATGATTATATTGAAGCAAAAATCAATATGCAGGTGTGATGTTTATAGTTTTGGTGTTATATTATGGGAGCTCTCTACATTGCAACAACCATGGGGAGGAATGAACCCTATGCAAGTTGTTGGTGCGGTTGGATTTCAACATCGCAGTCTTGACATTCCAAATGATATGGATCCTGCAATTGCAGATATAATCAGGAAGTGCTGGCAGACGTGAGTATTTGGATCCTTTTATCCTCACTGTTTCTAGTTTTACCTAAGTTCCTCATTTCAGTTGATACCATAGTATGGAAACATTCATTGCTTTATATTTTTGGTTGAGTTAAACTAGAGCATAAACAGTTTCTACATATGGAAGCTATACTTATGCTAATGAAACCGGTGGCTTTGCTGAACATATTGGTAACAAACCTAGTAACACAAGCTAGTTACATGTTAGAGCTTGTGGACATATAATAAAGATCAAATTTAAGTTACTATGTATCATGTTAGTGCATGTAATTTTACTTTAGATGCGTTCTATGTTTGTCTAGTGAAGTGAATCAACATGAAATTGACGTTGGACATTCCTTGAAACTGTAGAGATCCAAGATTGAGGCCAACATTTGCAGAAATCATGGCTGCACTGAAGCTATTACAGAAGCCAATAACTGGTGCACAAGTTCCTAGATCTAATGCCCACGTTGAGAAGTGGGCACGAAAAGGGTCAGCTGTCGCAAGTAGCCGAAGACCAGGCAGGTTAGCAGAGCAAGTTGGTGACTAAACTCAATGGATTGGGACAAGAACGAGAGAGAGAATGGTCGAAGACCAGACATACTTTGATTTGAGATGTTTCGTGGTTCTTTTTCTGTGTTTTCCCCTTTTGTTTTATTTTCTTGTTCAGCCGTTCTCAAGGTTGTATATTTCTTTGTAAAAATCGTAACATATGAAGCGGAAAGCAACAACAACAGTTGTAAACCATTTTTTTCTTTTCTTTAGCATGGAAACTGAGGCAAGATCTAAAATGTCAGCTTTGTGCTGCTGCTGCGAGGATCAGATAGCAAATGGCAAAGCTCCAACTCATTGGGTCTCGAGCAAAACTTGGGGACTAGCCTCACCCTTGTTCACGGGTAGAAAAGATGGGTTTTTGCTTTGGTAGGAGGTGGTGGTGGCAAGATCGCACGGTTGGAATGGTGATCAAGGAGGTTCAATATCTAAAACCTTCAGCTATATTTTTCATTGATTTCATCATGGCTGATGAAACCTACCTCAGCATCTACAATCTACGCGCTACCGTGCAGATTATCAAACAAACCACTGCCACCATCAATACCAATTTCTTCTCCCTTTCTCTCTCTTTTGCTCTTCACTTTCGGCCGCGACGAACCCTCTACAGGAAAAGACAATGCCGACTCTTCCTCCTTCTACACTCTCCCTTCCAAATGGTAGTTCCATCATTCTCCAAAACATCGATCCCAATCTTGGGTTCTCCTCTGATGATGGAGTTAAGGTCCCTGAAATCATACATTCTGGAATTGAATTGATGCCGAGAAGAATGCTTTACGTTTTGAAGATAATGGAAATGACGATGATGACAAGGAGAGCAGAGGAGATGACGAGGGAAATGGGTTTTCGCAGCAGGATATGAACTTGCGGTTTTTTAATACCCTTTTTTGTGCCTGGTTATTACCTCCTAGTGATCGTAGGATTTTCTGTCTTGTATTCTTGTATTTCGGGGATTGTTTTTACTGTTCTGGCTAGACATGATTTGTTAGGAAGACATGATTCTTGAATTTCAGAGGTTGTCTGGGATGTGGTTAAGAAGATAACCTGGTTTTTCTGTTTGAGATGGGCTCTAAGAAATGCTGAAAGTCATGGGATTGGTTTGTTGTTTGTTCCTCGGATTTATGATCGGTATTTTTTCTTTCTAAGCTTTCTATATGGTTGAAGATGATACCATTTTCGATTGTGTTTCCATGTTTTTCTAGCTTGAGAAGCGCATGCCGGTGTACTTCCTTCTTTGGATGAGGTGGTAGCGTTGGATGACGATCGATTCTTCGCCGGAGGACTGATTTTGAGATTATGAAGGAAGGTTATGATTTGATATCAAGAATGTGGCATCAGGCAGGTCTGATTAAATGTTATGAACATGTGATGTTTTGAAGCTGATTCAGGAGGAAGAAGGTTGGATAAATTGGGCAATTAGCATGAAAAATGCAAATAAATAGTGAAATGACAGTCTAGCAAAAAGTTTAACGTATTTTTTGATGCTGTAAACAAAATCTTAATTGATATTGTTCCTCATAATTGCAATATGTATTTAAATTGAGAGACTAATTTGTATATAAAATCATAAAAATCAAGGCTCAGAGGTGAGTTTTTGAATGATCTGATAGTCAACGTAGCAATTCCATAACCATGTTAAGGAAAACAATTTTTAAAAATCAGGGTTGTCAATACCATTCCGTTCCGGCTGGAACAGCAGGAATGTTTCGTGCCATTAAAAAAACTAAGACAAAACGACGTTGTTTTCATCTCGGTTTTAATTCTGGCCTGTTCCGGAAATACCGGCCAAATTCTGGCCGGAACGTCTCAATACCATTCTGGATGTGCCATTCCAACCTTAAAGTCCTCCGTATTTTGATTAACTTGTGACTGTGTTTCTAATTTTGAGATTATATTTGTTTGATTTTGTGTTTATATTATAAAATTAAAAGTTAATTTATCTTTGAAGCATATTAATTATCTTGCCGTGCTTAAGAATAATAACATTTAATAAATGCGTGATGTAGAAGCGTGATAAGATAAAAATATGCTATTTTGTCAATTTTGATTTAAATGGTCAATTTAAAAAAATAATAATCTAAAAAGGTTTGGGAGGAAAGAATTGATTGATGGCCTTAAATGATTTCTAATCGTTCATCATGAGATGGAATTAAGTCCAACTTGCAGGCTACTACAATTAACCATGACTCGTTTTTTCTTCTACTTTTATCAGGAGGCAATAACCAGTGTGATATAAATGAAGGAATTCATTTTTGTTTGTGAGAATATTTACGAAAATCCATTTAAATTTCTGAAAGCTTGTGATTGCTGTCGTTTTTTTTTTTCCATGAACCTCGATCAATTGAGGTGCTTACTTCTGAAAGAAGGAAAATCATATAGTTTGTTGAATCCACCACACTCTTGATATTTTCGATTTCCTTTGAGCTTTTATTAGTTATATTTATAAAAAATGAAGGTAAGGAATGGAAATAGAAAACTTGAGACATGATTGAATATTGTCTTTAATTAGTTATATTTATAAAAAATAATGGTAAGGAACGAAAATAGAAAACTTGAGGCGTGCTCGAGTATTGTTGTTATGGATATTTCCCTAATAATAGAGTATCCTTCAGAATTTAACAAGTTCTTTCTCAATAAATGAGGATATTATGAAATTAAAATGACTGTTACAATAATTTAAAATATATTTGCTAAAAAATTAAGTAATTGTGATAGTTATAGCTTCTGGAAAAAATAAATGGATTTTTTTTTTAAATTTGTGATTATTAAAAATATTTTTTTATCTATTATAAATATTATGATTTCAGTTTAATGGTCATAAAAAATGTTTTAATAAGAAGATCAAAATTTTAGAGAATATAGGTGCCGCTTCGCGTTCAGGGAGGGCGAATAAGAAGTTTTCCTCTTACTTGACTCATTTTTATGTGCGCGAACTCACTTTATATTCTTTATTGGTTGTTATTCCATCTCAAGTTTTATTATATAAATACTTAATAAAAATCTTTCTTTTTCAATATAAAATAATAAATTCTATATATATTTATTGTACTCAAAATAATAATTGTATTTTCTAAAATTAAACTTTTAAAATAGCTTTTAATATAACTTTAACAGAATTCATATGTCATGATGGGAAAACTCTACGGATTATAATAAATTTATATGGTAGCACAGAAATAGAGAGAGAGATCCACCGTTTAAATTCTATCGCATAAAAGGATAAGGTAGGACCCGTTATTTCTACTTGCAAAAAACCACTTTTTTTTCTTCCATTTCACATCTCAAAATCTTAACCAAGAAACTATCTTGTAGCCCAAAAGATGGCTACCTTCTTCGGGTCTCCACCATTTCTTTCCCATCCGTTAACAAGAACCAACTTTTCTTCAACATCACAACCACCACCTATCCCACCGTCACAGCCAAATCCACCTCCACAGCTAGGCAGAAGTTCATCTGAGCCACCACAGCAACCGGCCTCAGTTAAAGTTCAACAGCAGAAGCCTACTAAACCTGCTGGCGTTTCTGCTACCAAAGTTGAATCCACCGACTGGATCGCATCCACATTAACTAGGCGGTTCGGCCTTGGTGCTGGACTGGCATGGGCGGCCTTTCTCGCAGTTGGTGTGGTTTCAGAACAGATTAAGACCCGCATTGAAGTCTCCCAACAAGAAGCAAATACAAGGTCTGTGCCATAACTTTTCGATCAATCCGTCACGTTATTTCATTTTGGGGTTGACCCTATTCATATTGCTTTCCTCGATTGTCCAGGGAAGATTTGAAAATTATTATGGTTACATAAATTAAATTAAATGTTCATTGAGTTGCAGTCTAGCTCGCAGAGTTGTTTGAATTTCACTGAGAAAAATGAACAAGCAGTAACCCTTGTTTACTGGCTCAATGTTACAAATTGTAATTGAAAACCTCCATTGTGACCGTAATGAACTGGGGGCTTTCAGATTCTGAATGTTGGATGACAGAATGCAGCGTGCAAAAGTACACTAAATTACAGCAGGTATTTTTTAGCGACATGAATCCAGCAAGCTGGGTGATTTTAGTGCTCTGAGAAATGGTGAAATCAGAACATTATAGGTACAACATTCTCAGAAATATTGTTTGTGATTACCATCTAAAAAGAAAATTCTGCCACCCTTCATTCTAAACAGTTTTGATACCAGTACCACTTTGAAAGTCTTAGACATGATGACATACTGATAAGGAATCATCAGTATTTAAAAGTTTAAGCTATTAAGTGAAGTCAGTAGAATATAATTTATATTATTCTTTAACGTACCCACTCAAGTGAAAGTCCTTTGGGTTTGAAACTTGTACAGACTCACATTATCTTATGCTTGATTTTTATCAAATAGAATAGGGGTGGTGAGACCGCTGGATTAACAAAACTCTGATATTATGTTAAGAAATCATCTTAGCTAAAAATTTAAGTTTTTAGGTGATGCTCCAAAATTTGAATTATATTATTCTTTAACAAATGTCCAGTCTAGTGTGTCATTTTTACTTGTCCATGTACAGTACAGTAACTAAGCCCCATTTTCAAATCTAGTAAGCATCGAATGGATTGGATGGTTCATGGCTAGCTGAAATATACTGCTAAGATTCCTTAGTGATTAGAAAGCCCCACAATTTGTATCAGTCTTAAAAACATGCTGCTGCTAACAAGATTCAGTCTTGTACAGAAATGTTGATGAAGTGGAAGAGGTAGCATTACCTAACGGCATAAGGTAATTGCTCTCAAACTCCATGAGACCTCCATGAAACATGTTCTTGTCCTGAAACTCACTGCACTTGCTATTATAACAGGTACTGTGAGTTGAGAGTTGGTGGCGGGGCTTCTCCAAAGCCAGGGGACCTGGTGGTGATTGATCTCCAGGGGAAAATTGAAGGCGGCGGAGAGGTGTTTGTGGACACATTTGGTGGTGACAGAAAACCACTGGCTCTAGTAATGGGGTCAAGGCCTTACAGCAAGGGAATGTGTGAAGGGGTAGAATATGTTCTGAGATCAATGAAGGCTGGAGGCAAAAGGAGAGTCATCGTCCCTCCAAATTTAGGGTTTAGAGAGGGTGGTGCAGATTTAGGCACCGGTGTCCAGATTCCACCATCTGCAACTCTTGAGTATATTGTTGAGGTTGAGAGAGTTTCTATTGCACCGGCTTAATTGATCATGGTCCGGTGAGTTCACTCAGTTTCTGTTTCCATATTTGAAAAATAATAATAATAATAATACAGAACAGAGTATATATTCTGATTATTCTCAGTAACTTGTTCAAGTTAGGTTTCTAGTTGAACCTCCATTGTTTTCATCATAGTAGAAATGACCATGCCTTAAGAAGTTAAAAAAAAAAACCTTGGCTTTACACCTAATGTCAAATTAAAACTTTGAATTTTTAAAATAACAAAACTAAATTTGATTTTTCTAAATTGAGCATCCAAACATTTTCAGGATTTTTTTTCCAGTTATACCCAGAGAACACCATAGCAAGCTAACACAAACAATTTTCAAGCTCTACATTCTAAACAACATAGCGTGAGTGAAAGGATGAATCTAAAAAAGAAAAGTTTGGTTATCAAAATAGAAAACACAAAAGGACTAAAAGAGGACAATTCACTATGAGGGGATGTAAGTGTTTTTTTCATGAATTTTATTTTGTAATTTATAATGACGGTCAACATGAGGGTAAATTTTCTTAGATGAAAACCTATTTTTATATATATATATATAAAAATATAACCTTCAAAAAGTTTAATTTGCAGAATTGTCAACAATGCACAATTTTCCCCTCTTTTATTATTCCACATCGTATGAAAAAATAATAAACATTTTATCTTGTCATCATATGAAAAAAATATAATTAACTTCATTTCTAAAAGAGTTTAAAACTTAAAATAAAGTAAATAAATATGAGATTTTAAATTTAAAATAATAGTGCTATTTTTAAAAAATTACTTTATATATTTCATAATCACTTTAATTCAAATATCAAAACAATAAATTTATACACTTCACAACACCATGTATGATTTATTACTACATATTTTAATTATTTTACTTTATAACACCACGACAACATATAACACAATAAGCACAACACAATTATTAAGCACACACAAAAAAACAAAATATATGGGAAGTACAGATGTAAAACATGCATTGAAGTAATTATCAAAGTTTTTATTATTATTATTAATGTGGGTGTCCGGGTCAGCTTGCGCGTATCTCATAGACACTAAAGTTAACGATCATATAAGTCTATAGTAATCATCATATTAGCAACCACAAGGCTTGAATCTAAAATCACAGAGAGAATATATCTTTTGTTTCTTGGTGAACAGTGCATCAACTCATGATTTGTTTTAGCTGTTTACATAATATCTCCTTTTACAAGGACAATTTTGTATATAATACACTTCTCTTCTAAAATACAATAATCTATTATAATTTCTCAATACAACAAAAAGTGCTTAAATCATATTTTTCATCGCTTAAGTTAATAAAGTATAAGATGGAAAGTATACTAAAATTTGAGAGGAATATAAAGATAAAGGTCTTAAATTATGTGGAGAAATATAGGAGAAACTAAAATAGGAAAGTATTTTTAAGAGTTTTGATGGGGAAAAAAAGATTATATGTTACAATCCTAAGCACGTTCCATATTTATACACTTAATAAAAATATAACAATTAAATATAGCAAATTAATTTAATCATAAATATCAATCCTTAAATTACATTAATATTAACAATTTAAAGTTTATATGCCATCATTAAAATTTAAGCGACTATGCCACTTAAATCTGATATTTGCAAACAAATAGGTACCATTGATTGTAATTTTAAATTGATATTCTAAAATTCCCCAACATGATTTGAAACTACTCATACATAAAATAAAATAAAATGAAGCAATTAATATTGTATAATAGATGTTAGGTACCTTTAAAATTTCAACTTTTACACATGAAGCATAATAGAAAGGTTTTTAGGACCAAGCTTAAACTTATTATACACAAAACATATGTTCACTCTAAACAAACCTGATCAACTCCTCTCATTCTCAAAACAACTCATGACATCTTAGACTTTTTCTCCAGCTTTATTTTCACTCTAATACACTGTTAAGTTTTTAAGTAAGATATTCCTTCACTTGGTATCATAGTTTATTGACCTTAATAAAAATCAAGCACAAGATAGTATAAACATATGTATAAGTTTCAAGCGCAAAAAACTTTAACTTGAGAAGGTATGTTAGAAAATAATATAAATTATATCTTTGAACTTTATCTAACAGCTTAAGTTTTTAGATGAGATGGTTTCATGATAAAGATGTGAAGAATGGTTAAACATTTTATTCGGGTAATTTCTTGATTTGGTGCAACAAGATCATGTAAGCGAAATTTAATATTAATCCAACTCACTTTCCCATGAAAATGATATTCTAGATCCTCTCTCACCAAGAGCTCCTGGATTTCTTGATCCCTCGATCCTCAAATCGGAGAAAGATATCGGAATCAAGAAATTAAACACAGGCCACAATACATTGACCAAATATCCAATGGCCATTTCAAAAAAACACCCTCGAAATCCTTTTAAACAACAAGTCTCAATAAGCTATAATTTATATGTTTAGTGCATGTTCGGTATTGTGTTTTAAAAATAAATAAAATTGTATTTTATTTTTAATTAACTTTTTTTTATGTTTTTAGATTATTTTGTTGTCCTGATATCAAAAATAGTTTTTTTTTTCAAAAAATATATTATTTGAAAAATTTTCTGAATAAAAAACATTTTAAAAAGCAATTTTACCAAACAAGCCCTTAATTTCCAATTTTATCGGATTGGAAACAGCAAAACAACAAAAATTAACCTACATTTATAGACAACATTGAAAAGCAAATAATTTTAACGACAAACAACAAGATAATAAGATACTTTAATAATAATAAAAAAAATGTTTAGACCAAAGTGTTATTAGGAGTGATTGAGGCAGCGACTATGAAGACCCAATAAATGCTTTTTGATAGGGACGTTATATTCGAGATACGATTTTCATAAGGAAACTTTTAAACATACACAGAAAAGGTTAATAGACTTTATCTTGTCCATTAACCTTTTAAAGATCGTGTTGCAATGAAAAAAGTTATTTTATTAATGATAAAAAAAAAATGTGGCTGAATTTATTTTTAATTTTTTTTTTATTCAGAAATGAATCAAAATGATATTTTTTATTTTAAAAAAATTATTTTTGATATAAACAAATAAAAATAATCTAAACACACTAAAATAAGAAATTCATTTAAAAAAAAAACACTTTTAAAACGTATTATCAAATAGGATCTTAGTTTAGTGTTTGATGTACAAATTGTTATACTAACAATTAAAAAAATGATAAAAATGGATGTTTGTTTAACTATTCATATGAATAGTTACCCATATTGATATATTTTTTTAATTGTTTGATTAACAAATTTAAACCATTGGTAAATTGCTTAACACTTGTTAGAAGAAGATGAGGTCGCAGGTTCAAATTTTGTAAAAATAAGATATAAAAAGAAAAACACTAGCCCAAGCCCTTTTCACTCTTAGACAGAAATAAATTATATATGGGTCCCTCATCCAAACGTTCCTTTGAATTTACAACTTTCTCCTGTTGGGTCATCTAATTTGGCTCCATTGATGTGTAAATGAATTTTCAACATTTCCACACATTCTTTTTTTTAATGAATTTATACAAATCACTATCATCATCTCCCATAAAAAAAATTATTTATAAAAATCAAATTAATAATATAATTTTTGAATAGTATAATTATAATATTTTATATATATTTGCACTCTAATGATAAAAAAACAATTATTTAGAAAAGAAGCCTTCACATATTTTTTTTGAATAATTAGGGATTGCAGAGGTCTTCACATATGAATCTTGTTCATGATGACATTGCAAGTTGTTTGTTGAGAAAAATAAAAGATGTGTTTAATTTACTTGAATTATTAATTATATTATGATTATTAAATCTATAACATTTAAATAA
Source organism: Salix viminalis (assembly GCA_029228465.1). Lineage (NCBI taxonomy): Eukaryota > Viridiplantae > Streptophyta > Magnoliopsida > Malpighiales > Salicaceae > Salix > Salix viminalis. The sequence goes on from CM055437.1 coordinate 7,943,708, forward strand.
TAATATATATGTATATGCTCTTTAAAATAATTTCACAAGTTGACAGCAATATAAAAAGTATGGTAACCAAACACATGAAATTACTTTTTATCAACCTCAAACTCAACCACAATTTTAATTAAATACTTCAATTTCAATTATAAAACACAGTTAAAAATATTTTTCCTCAAATTATAAAAAGAATCGCAATTCTAAAGACACCCTTGGATTCATTTAAAATTATTAGAGATCGATCGCACGGACCTGCAAGGGTACACCCGTGCATGGGCTGCCTAAAATTGGTCAGGCTAGGTAGCTTGACTTTCTATGCTCAACAATAATGTTTGTCCTTTTTTTCCAGTTAATTTATATATATATATATATATATATATATATATATATATATGTTTTTTAAAAATGAATTTAGATTAATCCTCTTCTCTTTTATATTGTTTAGGGAGTTTTTTTTAATGATAGTGATTTTTTGGTTATATGTTTAATTTTTAAAGAGTTTTTTTTCTTCTTCTGATCCATCCATAAAAAATTATCTTTTATATAGATAACTATATTTTAAAAAATAAAAAATAATTATTTTTAAATAAAATTTCTAATATATGTAGCATTACATAATATATATTTTTTAATTTAATCAATTGAACGTGTCTGTCTATAATAAAAAAACTTAATAAATAAAATAGCTGTTAAAATATGACCGTTAAAATATAGCCGTTAAAATATGGCCGTTAATTTACAGATATAAAAATTGTGTAAAGTATGGATAAAGTAGCTTTTATCTTTATCTAAATTAGTCTTGTAATTCCTCTATAAGTTCATTCTCAATTGTAATGGAAAAATAACTCTGAAATATACGAATCTATACTTTTAACATGGTATCAGAGCGAATCTCGAAATTTTTTTCTTGAACCGTATTTGTTCATCTCGAAATTAATCCCAGAAATCGATCTCTACAGTCTCTGTTTATTCAAAAATACTGTTCATACCCAGAAAAAACCCAGATTTTCCCGAGAAAAAAAAAAAACACCCAGAAATTCCATCAATTCATACACAGCTACCCTCCCTTCATCAATTCATTCCCGAAAAAAAAAAAACCCATCATCAACCAGCGAAACCCATTTGAAAAGAATCTCCGACGAAACCCATCTCGAACCAACAAAACCAACGAAAAGACCCATTTTGGTATCAACCCGTACCCAGAAACCCAAAGAACCCATCAAACAAACCATTAAAAAACAGCTCGTAAATCTCCATTGGGTCCATATTTGACGAGACCGACCCACATAGCAAGCAATGGACTGGACATGATTCCGAGGATCCCAAGCAAAGCACCGCCAAGATGATCGCTTTTTGATCTTCTTCAGCAGATGCAAAGTAATTTTCGAACATTTTTGGACTCCATTGTGTCGAAAAATTGATGAGATCGTAAATCGTGTAGATGAGTTGGAGAAGAGCATATACTCGCGGAGATTTCAAAATGAAGGAAGTGAGAGAGGGGAATGTTTGTTCGGTCAGTAATATAAGGTCCGACCGGCCGACCGAAATGGGAGTCGACCGAAAATACACAAATACCGGGTGGGTTGATGTGTTTTCATTGCGGTGAAATGGGGCATTCGAAACAAAAGTGTTACTGAAATCGTCGGCTACCCGGACTGGTGGGACTTTGCAAAGAAACCTCGAAAAAATATCAGAAAATCTATGGTACTTCTGACAGAAGCAAACCAGGTACCATCTACAGCGAATGTGGTCCATCCAGGTATCATCGGAAAAAAAATTGCACACTCTGTTATTACTAAAAATAGCACTTGGATTATTGATACAGGTGCATCTAATCACATGACTAGAGATTCCGATAAAGTAACCTACCATAAACCCTCCTCACAGTCAGTTATACACACTGCTAATGGTAGCATCTCCCCTGTTACGGGGGAAGGATCTATCATTTTGACTGACACTATAACCCTAGATACTGTCCTTATTGTTCCATCTCTTGCGTATAATCTTTTGTCGGTGAGTCAAATTACTGCTACTCTTAAGTGCACGGTAACGTTTTGGCCTCAGTTTTGTATTTTTCAGGACATTATAACCAGGAAGATTCTTGGTTATGGTGTTAGACGGGGCAACATGTATTATTTAGAGTTAACGGAAAAAGGGGGGTCAATGATGGGTCACGCACATCAGACCAGAAGTAAGGATCACGCTCACGCTCTCGTATGGTTGTGGCATCAATGACTTGGACATCTTTCATTCGGGTACCTTAAGAAATTACAACCACATTTATTTTCCAGTTTAAGTATTTTGGATTTTCAGTGTGAAATTTGTGAACTGGCGAAAAGCCACCGTATTTCCTATTTGCCAAGTTTGAAGAAAAGTATGGAACCATTTGCAGTCATCCATTCGGATGTTTGGGGTCCTGCAAAGATCTCGTCTTTTTCTAATGCACAATATTTTGTTACATTTATTGATGAATGTACTCGGATGACTTGGATATCTCTTCTCCGGAATAAAAGTGAAGTAGGTACAGTTTTTCAAAAATTTCACAACATGGTGCGGACCCAATACCAACGGCACATTCGTACACTTCAATCAGATAATGGTACGGAGTTCATGGATCAAGTGTTAGGTAATTTTTTAAATAATCATGGAATTCGACACCAGACCTCCTGCACGTATACTCCACAGCAGAACGGATTAGCAGAAAGGAAGAATAGGCAGATTATGGAAATTGTTCGTGCTTTGCTATTTGGCATGAATCTGCCAAAATACTATTGGGGTGAGGCAGTAAAATCAGCTGCTTACTTAATAAATCGAATATCATCGAATTTCAATCTCCTCAACAGAAAATGGAATCTCTTCTCTCTGTTCCTCATCTACCAAATCTGGAACCCCGGGTGTTTGGTTGTACAGTATATGTCCACATCCCGAAAGTCCTGCGAAGCAAACTGGATCCTTGTGCAAAGCGGTGTGTTTTTGTAGGTTACTCGGAGTTCCAGAAAGGATATCGGTGCTATGATCCTCACCATCGAAAGCTACATGTAACCCTGGATGCATCATTTCGAGAATCCGAACCCTACTATTCAAGGGGAGTTCCCGGGTCTTCTCTTCAGGGGGAGAGTAACATTGAAGAGAACGAAGATATATTCGAATTAGAGGAAAATGAAGGGTTAAAGGAAATGAGACCAGGCTGTGATAGCCTGGAATTCTACATAGACCGAAATGATCTCAGAAACGACCCCCCTATGTCTCTGGAATTACCAACGTCTACACCATTAACCGAAGAATCAACCGAGAATGTCTCTCCTCAGTCACCTCAGGTATCCCTAAATCCTATTTCTAATGAGATAAATGAAACTCCTGTCTTAGAAAATAATGTGATCAATAGGTACCCAAAAAGACTAAACTGGGGAGTCCCAAAGAAACAGTATGAACCCGATCCCAAAAACAAAACTAAATACCCCATCAGTAACTATATCTCTACCCATAAATTATCGAAATCATATGCAGTTACTGTTAATCAATTATCCAATGTGTCTATTCCTAGTAATGTACGGGATGCATTAGCAGACCCAAAATGGACCAAGGCGATGAATGAGGAGATGGAGGCACTTCAGAAGAATAACACTTGGGAGTTATGTCAACTACCAAAAGGAAAGAAGAAAGTTGGGTGTAAATGGGTGTTCACAGTGAAGCTGGATGCAGATGGGAGTATTGATAGATACAAAGCAAGATTAGTCGCAAAGAGATATACACAGAAGTATGGAGTGGATTATCAAGAAACTTTTGCCCCAGTTGCAAAAATGAACACCATCTGGATTCTCATATCTATAGCAGTGAATCGAGACTGGGCCTTACAACAATTCGATGTCAAGAATGTCTTCTTAAATGGAGACCATGAAGAAGAAGTGTATATGGAATTACCACCTGGAGTTAAAACCAGGTCCTCGTGTGAAACTGAAGTATGCAAATTAAAAAAGGCATTGTATGGTCTAAAGCAGTCACCTCGGGCATGGTTCGGAAGATTCTCATCCACGATGAAAGAGTTTGGCTATAAGCAAAGTAATTCAGATCATACTTTGTTTATAAAACACAAAGGAGGGAAGGTAACGACACTAATAGTATATGTGGATGATATGGTCTTAACAGGAGATGATCCAGAAGAAAGAAAGGCACTACAACAATTTCTGGCATTGAAATTCGAAATGAAAGATCTCGGACAACTGAAGTACTTCTTAGGGATTGAGGTCTCAAGGTCAAAAACAGGGATATGTCTATCACAGCGAAAATATGTGTTAGATTTATTGGCAGAAACCGGAATGCTTGCGTGCAAACCGGTAGATACACCTATGGAAATGAATCACAAACTGGGACAAGCAGAAAATCAGACACCAGCGGACAAAGGATGTTATCAACGATTAGTTGGAAAACTAATATACTTATCACATACTAGGCCAGACATCGCCTATGCAGTAAGTGTGGTAAGTCAGTTCATGCATTCACCAGGAGAAGAACATATGGAAGCTGTATATCGGATCTTAAGGTATCTAAAAAGTGCACCAGGAAGAGGACTTCTATTTTCTAAAGGGGAGGTCCAAGGTATTAAAGGGTATACGGACTCGGATCAGGGCGGGAAATCGACCGATAGGAGATCAACATCGGGATATTTTACGTTCAGTAGAAGGCAACCTTGTCACTTGGAGAAGTAAGAAGCGTAAAGTGGTTGCAAGGTCAAGTCGCGTAGTGAATCACCGAGGTATGGCTCATGGTGTATGTGAATTACTATGGATTAAACAGGTATTACAAGACCTGGGAATTGATTATGGAACATCTATGGGTCTACACTGTGACAATAAGGCAGCTATCGAAATTGCTCATAATCCTGTTCAACATGATCGTACCAAACACGTTGAAGTCGACCGACACTTCATTAAGAAAAATCTTGATCGGAAAATTATACAACTTCCGTTTGTTCGGTCTGAAGATCAGCTAGCCGATATTCTCACAAAGGCAGTCTCCGGAAGGGCATTCTATGATGCTATTGACAAGTTGGGCATGATAAATATCTACGCTCCAACTTGAGGGGGAGTGTTAAAATATGACCGTTAAAATATAGCCGTTAAAATATGGCCGTTAATTTCCAGATATAGAAATTGTGTAAAGTAGAGATAAAGTAGCTTTTATCTTTATCTAAATTAGTCTTGTAATTCCTCTATAAGTTCATTCTCAATTATAATGGAAAAATAACTCTGAAATATACGAATCTATACTTTTAACAATAGCAAACACGATCAAATAAATATATCATCGCACAAAATTAGATATTTTGATTTATATATATTTATCAATTCTTTAAATTTTATTTTTATTAGTACATGTAATTATCAATATATTTAACTGCAGCGGTACATAATTTTTATTTATTTATAAACTTTAAAATACATAGATTAAAAATATCTAACCGAAACGAGTATTATAACTAGATGATATTACTAGCCATCATCGTCTGAAACTCCTCAAAATTAACGCACCCATCACCATCAGAGTCAACGTTCTTAATCATCTTCACGCATTCATCCACCTTACACGTCATCCCCAACCGGGTCAGCACCTTGTGCAGCTCCGCCGTTGTGATCAGCCCATCACCATTCTGATCATACAGATTAAACGCATCCCTCAGCTCAGAGGCGGCGGACGCCGTGGAGGACGATCGACAAAGCTGCGCAAACTCTCCCAAATCAATGTGTCCGTCCTTATTGGTGTCGACATCCTCCATCACGCGACGAAGGTCCTCCGATGTGCAGGCAGACCCCGTGGATTTCAGCACTTCTCCGAGCTCCGATGGTGAGATCTTTCCGTCACCGTTTGCGTCGAATTGGTTAAAGACCACCTCGAGCTCCTCCGTGTCGTTGTTCACGGTGGTGGTGGGTTTTGGTGCAGTGGTTTCGGCGTTTGGTGTTGCCATTTTTGGGAACTTTTTTGAAGGGAGGAAGGAAAGCGAGTTTCCGTTGGACGAGTAGAGAGAGGGGAGTTATGGAAGGTGAGGAAAGGAAACTGAAAATTTATATAGGATGAGAGGAGAGAAGGCGAACACCACAGATAAGGCGCGTTTGTTGCGAGAGAGAGGGAATGATGCAGTACTTCTTTGACTAGTTTCGACACGTGAGAGGCTATATTGGGTGGTACATCTCGGAATATTCTAGAATAATTTTCTGTTTTAAATTGCGGTTAAAATTGTTTTTAAAAAAAATTATTTTTAAACTTTGAAATGATTTTAAAACACTAATTATTTTTAATTTAAAGTATAAAATAAAAATAAATATTTTTAAAAAAAATTAAAAATATTTTTTAACATACTGTCAAAGGGCCTAAATGGATATTTAGATATTTAGAAGTTTATTGTAGTTGTTTTTAAAATTATTTTTTTATTTATAAATAAATTAAAATAATATTTTTTTCTAAGAAAATAATATTAGCACATTAAAAAATGTTAATTTTTAGAAAATATTGTTTGGAATGCAGTCCAAAATACTCCTAAGTTACTATTAGATAATGGAGTAATGTTTATTTTTAAAGTATTTTTAAAAAATATTTATGATATCAGTAAATCATAATGATTCAAAAACATTAAAAAAATGATTTTTTTTTTTAATTCCAAACACGCTTAAAGTCGATTGTTAATTAATCAATACATTCATAGGCTCTGTTGTTTGTAAGAACAAAGAGACGTCAAGTGATGATGATTGGATAAATAATAATAATAATAATAATAATAATAATAATAATAATAATAATAATAAAGATATGTAAGATTCAATAAAGAAGAGGCCGCGTGGCCGCTGTTTTGACGCGTCTCTTGAAAGTACACGAAACGGAAACGGAAACGGAAACGGAAAAGGCGAAAGCAGGATCCGTACATTCAGGATTCCTGGACGCGGGCTGTATCACGTAAAAGCTGTCTCTTTGCGCGCCTGTCCTTTCAAATAATTAAGTTCGTCAACAGTATATATAGTATACTAGCTAATTGCCCCCGCGCGTTGCCGCGGGTATTTTTGTGTATATAATTTAATATAATTAAATCAACAACGATAAATTTATATGATATAAGTAAATAAAAGTTATAGATTAGGAGATTAAAGGTATAAAATTTTTAGTACAGTTTGTTACGCAAGCATAGATTATATCTTTTAGAATATAGGTATTGCGTCATAAAAGATCACAAAAGAGTGCAAACTAACATTAAAAAAGAGAAAAATATTATGATCAGAAAAAAAAAATACTAAAATCATTATTGTGCAAATAGCAAAATTATAAAAATGATTTAATACTAAGAGCAACTTAATAATAATAATAAAAAATAAAGGGTAAAAATAAGCAATATTAATTTAAAATATTATAACAATAGCCACATCGGAGTCTTAATATCAAAAATTATTATTACCGTTAGTATGAAAACAATAAAAATCATCAAATTATACTGAGGAAAAAAATACAAAGCATCAACAAAATAGCAAGCAAGAAAAACAATTAAAATATTATTATTATTATTATTATTATTATTATTATTATTATTATTATTATTATTATTATTATTATTATTATTATCATGAAATAAATGATTGAAAGAAAAAACGAAATTGAAAAAAAAAAGATAGAAAAAAAATAATAAAGACTGAAAATTATCATTGTTATCACTGTCAACACAATAAAAATAATCAAATTGTTCTGACAAAAAAAAACTCTAAAATATATTTATAAAAGAGTAAGCAAGAAAAACAATTAAATTATTATTATTATTATTATTATTATTATTATTATTATTATTATTATTATTATTATTATTATTATTATTGTTGTTGTTGTTGTTGTTGTTGTTGTTGTTGTTGTTGTTGTTGTGTTAATAATGAAAAAAATAAAATAAATGAAGGACAAAAAAAACCATAAAAACCTAAAGAAAATTTAAATCATAAAAAGAAATCAAGGGATTAAAAAAAAACATTAAAAGTATAGGGTCTAAAAGGAAAATAAAAAATTAAGGGATTAAAATCCACAATAAAAAGTATAAGGACCGAAATGAAAATCAAATTTATTATTAATTTCAATCAAAGGATGAAACTGTAAAAATTGAAACTCTTGTACCGAATTTATTGAGTTATTTCAACCCAATCCAGAAATTAAAAGCAGGAGGACCGAATTGAAATTTACACATTACCTTAATTTCAATTGAAGGACCCAATTGAACTAAATCAAAACTTATATAATCAAAATAAGGACCAGAAACGAAATTAAAAGTACAGGGACCGGAATGAAAAAGATAAAAACCCGGGGGACTCTCCTGCACTTTGACGCGTGCGAGAGAGAGAAACGGCTGAAGCGGCTTTAACCGGCCTCCGCCGCTTCCACGGACGTCGGAGTGAAAAACGCGCCGTACCGGGAGGAAGACCAAGAGGAGGCGCATCGATTGAGACGCCGGTAGCTCATTTCCGGCGACTCCATCACCACACACGCGCCACTTTAAGAGGGCGTGGGGTGGAATTCGGTCGGTCGCGTGTGAAGCACGCGCCGACAGTAAAAAGAAAAAAAATAAAAAATACATGGTCAATTACCGTTCCACCCCTGTTCCGCAGCCAGTGAATTTGTCTTATTAGGGGCTAAACTCGTTATTAGCCATTGCATAAATTATTAAAAAATGAAAAGAGTTGCGGCGGACCGGGCCGGACCGGTCCGGTCCCGGGTCCCACGTCGCAAAGACATCGAGTAGCCCTCGAAGCTCGAGGCGTGATTTTGTCGTATTATAGGGACAAAATCGTGCTAACACTGTGCATGACCGGGTTTGAGAAAAAAAAAAGGAACCGGGCGTGAAAAATCGAAAAAGCCCCCATGCAAGCCCCCCACACAGCCGACAACACCAAGGGCAGAACCGGGCGCACACTGGCGCAATCAATAGTGTTTTAAGAGACAATACACAGTGCAAAAGGCCACGCCTTTTATTTGTATTGTAACTAGCTAGCTATTACCTTTATCACAAAAAATAGTAATTATATAAAAACGATTTTATATAATATAAATTTGGATAAAATAATAAATTTATACATAAATCTTGTAAAATGCAAGTTTTTTATAAAATATATGAATTTTAAATGAATATAAATTTATCTGTTTAGTAGGTTTTACTGAAATAATAAGTATAAAATTATCATTATTATTAAAAAAATAGGAATATCCAGATATCTGAATTATTGAATTCACTATATTAAGATTAATTTATTTTATAATTCAATTCAATTTAAATTAAACATAACAAACAAAATATAATCTGTGAAAGAACCTACAATAATCAAATAACAAAAATAAATAATTAATTTTCTAACTCCAAAAAGAAGAAAATGTAAATTAAAAATCCATCCCTACATCTTTGTCATTATCATTACTATAACAGTTAAAATTATTATTAACATTACAGACCAAACAGTTAAAATCATTAAATTGCCTTGAAAAATTAAAAAAAAAATATTTTTACAAAAAAAATAAAATAAAAATCACTAAAATTATCATTATTATTGTGCAAACAATAAAATCATCTGATCCAAAAAATAGATAAAAACAACAAATAACACACAAAAAAAAAGAACAAAGGGAAAATGGAGCAATATTAATTTTAAAATGATCACTAACATAAATTAAAATTTCAGAATTGAACCAAAAAAAAAATAATACTCCAATATAAAATAAAACGACAAAAATTAAAAACAAAAACTAAAAGTATAAATGAATAAATACGGACAAAAAATAAACATTGTCCAATAAGGACCAAACAACCCAAAGGAATCAATACTAAATAAAAAATTAAAAGAATAAGTGCCAAAATAAAAAACAACATATATAATTAATTCCAATTGAATGATAAAACTGCAATAAATCAAAACATTGAGACCGAAAAACAATAAAGGGATTTTTAAAAATAAAATGCAGTGTAACCAACATGAATTAAATTTTTATAACAAATCCGAATAAAAATAAAATGAAAAAACTAAAAATAAAAACAAAACGCACAAATGCATAAATATGAACAAAAATAAACATTGTCCAAGAAGGAAAAAACGAAAGGAATTAATACCAAAAAAATATTTAAGAGAATAAGTGCCAAAATGAAAGACAAAATATATAATTATTCCAATTAAAGGATAAAAATGAAACAAATCAAAACTTCGGGACCCGAAAAACAATAAAAGGATTTAAAAAAATCAATACAGTGCAATTGGTGAACAAATTAAAAGAATAAGGATCGAAATGAAAAGTAGTATATATGAATAATTTCAATGGGAGGACAAAAATAGAACAAATTAAAACTTGCATACCAAAATTATTAAAGGAACAAAAAACAAACCATCAATCAAAAGATAAAGGACTAAAATGAAACATACCATATATAATAAATTTTAAATGAAGGGCATAATTGAAATTTCCATTAAAAAATCAGTAAGAAAAACAAAATCAAAAGATCAGGGATTGAAATGAAACTACAACAAATATGAAGGATCGTACTGTACTTTTCATTAGTAGGAGAGAGAAAAGGGGGGAGAACCGTCCACCGGCGATTCCACGGCCACCTTAGCATGACACGCGCCGGGCCGGAGGTAAAGGACATGGCGATGCACTTAGGGAGACGGCGGTTGGGCAGTTTCCACCGCATAAAGACCCCGCACGCACCGCCTGAATGGCAATTGCGCATGAAACATTGTTGGCGTGTCCGTACGACGCACCTGCAGTTTTTGGGGAAAAAATTAATAAAAAAATGGTAAATTATTTATATACCCTTAGACTCAGCAATATCTACGAAAAAACCGGGGGTGAAAGTACTCAATAACCCCGATTCCAGGTGTCTTTTTTTTTTTTGAGGGGGGGGGGGGCTATTTTCTTGGTTTTTATGTGCAAAGAATTCAGAAATACCATCCATGTCCAATGAAAATGTCTAAATTGGCTCTGGTCCCGGGTGTTAAATTTATCGACCCTGAGGATAAAATAAGAATTTTACTGTCGCAATCCACAATAAACTGTGTATATGTGTATATTTTCTTGTTTTATAGTTTTTTCTCATAGAAATTTGTTGTATGTATTTATGATTTATACATGTTAGGGTTTGTTATAGATTTTATAAAATTGTATTTGTTCAATTAATGTATTTAATTAATACATGACTATTGTATATTCTTGTGATATAAGTAATGAAGAATTGTTCATGGATGTATCAATAATCATCCCAAGGGTGTGTATGATGAATTATTGTAATGGGATTCAGGATTTTATTAAATACACAATATTAGTGGAGGTGTTATTGGATGTCCATGTAGAAGGTGTAAAAATAAAAAGTTTATTGATCCACATATCTTCTACAAAAAAAGGTTCATGGAGAGATATATGTGTCGATATGTACACAAAGAAGAATTTGTTCCTAATGATATCATGATAAATGGATTGTTGGGTTAACTTCTAGTTCCATCAACGTGCATGGAGTTATAGATGTCAATAGTAATTTTTATAAGAATATGATTATGACTGAGATTAGAATGAATTAAGGTGGTGCAAATGAATGTCCAAACATAGATGAATAACCTAATGCAGACGCGACCAAGTTTTTGGTCTTTTAAAAGACTAAGACGAACCATTATAAGATGATTGCCAATCACAATAAATTATTAATTGTGATATAGGAGTTCACATTCAAGTCAAATTATAAGTTGAGTAAGGTTATTGATTTTGTTATTGTGTTGTATGTGCAATTATGTTAAGTATTAGTAGGATTGATAGATAGAGAATATAAATAAAATCTTGCATCAAAAAATGTTTACATATCAACAAAAATACTGGCATACTAACATCACATACAATATTACCGATGTATTAATTCTATCAATATTTTTCAATAGCCATAAAGACTATTTCCCTTCTCTCTGAAACTGTTTATTCTAGACATCACACATGATAGACAATGAATTAATTCCATTGTTATTTTCCAATAACCATGAGAATTTTTCCCCTTCTCATGTGACTATTCGTTATAAACATTACACATGATATTACCAATGTCTTAATTTTATTGATATTTTAAAGTAGCCAAGGGAATTTTCCCCTTCCCAAAAGACCAAGAATTATTGTGCTCATTTATTGTTGATTTTTTTATTAGTATTATTATCGATATAATTCAAAATTTCAAGTGATTAATTTAAAAAATATTATAACATAGAAATAAACATATTCTATGAAATTAAATTGTGCAAAATTGTTAGAAGAAAATAAATAAAATCATCTTATTTGTGGCATATATGATGTTTGTTTTACATATTTGTAAATCTTGGGTGGTCTCTCATATAATGGGGATGATGCTGAATTTTTTTTAAATGCTAAACCATTTTATTATGTTTATCTGATAATTGTGTAGATGTCAAGAGAAATATTCATTATGCATTATCAGGATAGAAGCATCGCTAATTCTTCTAACAACAATTTTGAGGAGCATAATTATTAAGTGTTGATCATGAAGCGACATCTAAGGTATATGCATGAACTCATGACACGGAATGGTCGAGTGTGATGTAACAAAGTCAAAAGGGGGAGTCCCTTCATAATGGTATTCAATTATTTGCAAGTACTAAGCTCAATGGAATAAGAACCTTTCAATCTAGTTTTTTTTTCACTATTAAATTGGTTTATTATTTTTTATAAGATAATTTTATTTTACAAATGATATTGACGTCATAAGAACAATAATAGTGACCTTAAAATCATCGATATAGATGCAATTGTTTCAATGAACGGTCTCCAAAAATCCTAAATGGAGACTGTGGGTCAATGCTTGATTTACAAGATTTAAGATTAGTTTGAACTTAAATATATTTTTATTATGTTAATTTGTTTAGTTTATTGAGATAGCTAAAATCATTTTTAAATTTTTATTGCAGGGGAAAAATTGATTGGAGGATGTTGTTGATGGTGTTGTGATAAATATGTGAGAGAATCACACCGCAAGTACGTAGTTTTGGCTACCTATGTAATTTGTTTTTTAAAAACATTTTTTTATTTTTCATTTACTAACAAATGATTTATCTGTACTTTGTCGGTTGCATGTTTTTTTTGTATGAGCGGTAGAAAAAAGTAAAACATATGTACGGGTTAGAGAGCTTCCAAATTCGACCACGTGGTAGTCTAGAAGGAATTCAGACTGTCACACATCCTAGAGGCAATATGGGTAGATTACATTGAGCATGTGATGTCCAAGCATTTAACACGATACTTGTATTCCAGTACAAAGAATCAAAACCAACATTTTCTACATTCTGTTACCACACACACACACACACACACACACACACAAGCAACTCGAGCTACTTGTTTCCTTTTTTTTTTTTGTAAATCAATTTTTCTTATAATTGTTTTTTTTAATATTTTTAACTACACCATTTTTATTGCAGACTATGACTTTTGAACACGGTCCATAACTAGTGAAGGTTTTATTAGGACGTATCTGTGGAGTAGTGACTATTAAAAAAAAAAAGTGTAATAACATTATGTGGGTCGCCGCACTCAATAATTCATTGTATGTTGGTTTTCACCATTTATCTTTTCTTAAGTTATTATTTCATTGGATTTTTTATTTCATGTTTTTTTTTTCTAGAAAACATATAATTTCTGGATGAATGAGAAATACAGGGATGATCTTTCGACTCATTCATGTTTCCATCCAGATATATGGTTGGAGGTAGGATTGTTTAGTGGACCCAATAAAATTGGGTCTATGAACTCTCTAACACTACGGCTAAGAATTTGCAGACGATCCATATGTTTTGACCATTGGAACCTCATCCAAATCGGTTTTGTTTAAGCAAAATTTGGATTTTCAGACAACTTTAGCCTATAAAATATGTGACAAGACAACCAAACTTCATGCTGAGATGATCAAATTGTGTTAAATGCTTATACAAATGCAATCATATTGAGATGATATTATTAATATTTTTGTAGTTTTTAAAATATTAGTAACAAAATTACAACGTAACTTTCCATCGGTATTTATCAGAGAATTACAAATAATTATTTCAAATGTCATTGCTACTATTTACTCACTGATAACACTACCGACAAAATATGACTGATGGAATCACTAAGAATGTTTCTATCGATGATATATTGAATATACCGATGGATATATTGAGTTAATTGAGCTAATAATTTGTTTTGTCATGTTTTTTCCATCAATAAATTAAATAGTCATTGGTATATTCAATACTGACAAAATTACCAACAAAAAAGAAATTACAAATGAGGGGAGGGTTTTATCGACAAATGATTTCCATCCATGAGAACATCGGTAAGATAAATACCAACAAACAAAAAATTTAAATACCAATGAATATTTTTATTGGTAAAACTATTAATTCTGATAATGAATATATTCTTTGATTGCGCATTAAGTTTGGTATGGTAATCATTGTAAGTTTTGTTCCGAAAAGAGAAATAAATGTATTTTTATGAGAGGTTGTTATTCTTTAGCCAAAATTGGTATGCATGGTTGGTTTCTAACTTAGCATCCAGAAAGGAAAGCACTCGATATGGGGATTGACATCTAGTTTTTGGTATAACTTTATGGTATATTTGGAAGGAGAGGTGCAATACAATGTTTGACGGGGACTAAGGTAATTGGTTTGGGACTTTTCTTGCTATAAAATGGATGGTTGAAGATAGTAAGGGATACAACGGAATGGGTATGAGGAACGGAATAGCGATACGGATGTTGCAAATATAGGATGGAAGTACCCAGCGGAAGGATGGATCAAACTTAACGTGGATGGCTCCAGCAAGGGTAACCCAGGGATAGCCGGTGCGGGAGGAGTAATGCAAGATCATATGGGATCTTGGATCGGGGGGTTTGCAAGAAATATTGGAATTTGTTCGTCGGTAACTGCGGAATTATGGGCAATCTATGTTGAGTTAAATTTGACGTGGGATAAAGGGTTTAGGAAAGTAGTTTTGGAGTCAGATTCCAGGGTTGTAATTGGGCTTATTAATGGGGAGAGTGTGAGAGTTGATAGAAATTATAATTTGATTATGCAGATTAAAAATATATTGGGTAGGAATTGGGGGGTGGATATTTTACATGTTTATCGGGAGGCCAATTATGTGGCTGATTGGTTGGCAAATTTTGGGTTAACTAGGGACTTATTAGATAGGGGGCGGATAGTATAACTGACCCACCGTCAGGGATTTATCCCTTATTGTACTATGACCTTATTTGGTCTACTATTCCTCGTTTAATTTAGAAGAGCATATGCCCCGATCATTACCATAAAAAAAATTCACCTTCCTAATTAAAAAAAAAAAAAAAAACTAGTGTACCTACATCGTTCTTATCCATAAATTCAACCCTTAATCATCAAATTCATGTTTATCTAATTTTCAACACAATTCAATTATTTAATTATTTTTTGAATCAATGCTGATCTAACCGTGATAAGCACATGGTCATTGTTAGCTCCTATAACTTTTTTGAAACATGTTTTTTTTTTTCTCAAAGAAGCAATTGAATGTTACTATTGCTAAAACTCTTTTGATAAAATTTGTTAAAAATTATTTTTTTCTATGTAGAAAACTGATTGTAAAATTGATTGCTCATATTATTATATTAAAAATATTTTAGAATATTGTTCGTAAATTATTATTCTTTGAAAATAATAAATATGGTGTGTGTGTGTGTGTGTGTGTGTGTGTGTGTGTGTGTGTATAATAAGGTGCTGATATTAAATAAATATCAAAGTATATAATTAGTCTCACATATTTATAAGAAAACAAATATTACAAATAATCATTATCATTATTTTGAATGCCTTATATGTAATAATAATAATAATAATAATAATAATAATAATAATAATAATAATAATAATAATAATAAGAAATCTCAACACCTAACAATATTAAAAAAAAAATCAAAAAACTAAATAAATGACAAAAATTAGATTTTTAAAAATTATTTGAATTGAAGAATAAAAAAAAGAGAAAATATATAAAATATCATTTTTGAAATGACAACCAATAGAAATTAAAATATAAGCATTAAAAAATAACCTTAATAAGAGTGAAAATAATAAAAATTGGTGAGATTATAATTATTGTTAGAGAAAAAAATTCTATATATTTTTTTTCATATTATTATATTAACAATATTTCAGAACAATGATATCAAATTTTTTTCTTCAAAAAAACTTAGGTTAATATATATATATATACATTAATGCTTAGAAGGGGAAGCCACAAGCCTTATCCACTCGGCCAAAGTCAGTTTGTTGTTGTTCTAGCATGCAAATTTTACTTAACTTAGGTTAATAATGTTTCTGTTGATGATATATTTAATATACCGATGGATATATTGAGTTAATTGAGCTAATAATTTGTTTTATCATGTTTTTTCTATCAATAAATTAAATAGTCATTGGTATATTCAATTCTGACAGAATTACTAACAAAAAAAAATTACAAATAAAGGGAGGGTTTTATCGACGAATGATTTCCATCCATGAGAACATCGGTAAGATAAATACCAACAAACAAAAAATTTAAATACCAATGAATATTTTTATTGGTAAAACTATTAATTCTTATAATGAATATATTATTTGATTGCGCAATAAGTTTGGTATGGTAATCATTGTAAGTTTTGTTCCGAAAAGAGAAATAAATGTATTTTTATGAGAGGTTGTTATTCAAGACTAAGTCACCTTCCTAATTAAAAAGAGAACATAAAAAAAAAAAAAAAAAACCTAGTGTATCTGCATCGTTCTTATCCATAAACTCAACCCTTAATCATCAAATTCATGTTTATCTAATTTTCAACACAATTCAATTATTTAATTATTTTTTGAATCAATGCTGATCTAACCGAGATAAGCACACGGTCATTGTTAGCTCCTATAAGTTTAAGATGCATCACGGCTACTTAATTGATTTAAAAAATATATTGAAATAATATATTTTATTTTTCTTAGAAAACATTTTTAACATCAAAATAATATAAATATTTTTATAAACAAATATGTTTCACTGCAATGGTAAATGAGATCTAACACGGATGTTAGCCACACCCAATCTCATCCATTAAAGTCTTGGCTCAAACCAAATCCTTGAATTAACTAAATAAAAATAGTTTTGAAAAATATTATTATTATAAATTGCGCTTCATGATTTATTTTAGTTTATATTTTATAAAGTTATCATAAATTTAAAAAAATATATTGACATTGGGTTGGTGCTTTGTGTTTTAGCATCTATTTGCTTTATTATATTATAAATAAAAAAATTATTCCATAAAAAAAAACATAATTATTGAGAATTTAGCGTTATAATTTATTTCAATTTATTTTTTATAGGATTATTATAGTCTTATATTAAAAATCCTGAGATTGAGTTGTTGCACTGTTTTGCAAGCCTATATGTTTTCATTATATAATTAATTAAAAAGATTTCAAAACAGAATTTATTAAACTCAATGGAATTTATGGGTTTGGTGGTTGACCTTTTAAAATTAGACCATTTTTTTTAATAATTATTTGAGTTTCCTTTAACTCGTAAACTTGACCGAGACAAGACAGGAAAAGTCTTATTACCTAATAACTAAAACAGCTCGGCCTCGCTCCTACTGTTCACCGTGACTCATTGCCACTGTGGACTGGCAATTTGTCACGGTGAATCGCGGGTGTATGTGCGCTTTTTTTTTTTTTTTACGCCGGTACTCTTTTTGTATTTTTTATGGTGGAAATGGACAGATGAGAGGGTTTGGCCGAGCGGTTGTCGCGCGCGCTGCCAACACAGGCGCGCGCGAGTTCGAGACGCTCGGCCACCAATTGTGATTTCATTTCGTTTTTAAATAACTGTTTTTCAGGACTTTCTTTTCTCGGGGGATATAGAAAAAAGTATAAGCCCATTAGAAATAGAAAGAATTGAATTAGCTAAGTCAGAATGAAGGGGGCCCAGGAAAAGGCACAAGACGTTCATAGACATTACCGGTCAAAGCATGGATTCTAAGCCTTTCCTCGATCGGTAGGAGACAATCCTGTTAAGGGTAAGGAGAAAGTAAGTAGTCGGCCTAACCTTCGGTTCCCGTAACCAAGTTTTTTAAATAACTGTTTTTTTTTAAAAAAAAAGTTTTTTTTGAAAATGAATTTTTTTTTAAAAAAAAATGGTTTCTTTTTTTTTAAAAAAAAGTTTTTTCTTAATAACTGGTTGTTGTTGTTTTTTACAAATCTGATTTGTTTTTTTTTAAATTGTTTTTTTTTTAAATGTTTTTTTCTGGTTGTTGTTTTTATTTTTTTACAAAAAAAAAAAAATGTATTTTTTGTTAAAAAAAAAATTTGATAACTGGTTGTTGTTTTTATTTTCTTACAAAAAACAATTTTTTTTTAATAACTAAAGTATCCAGGGCAACTTACGTGCACCACGACTAATCTCCGGATCCACTTTTTTTTTATAATTTTTTTTTACACAAAGACTCTTTTTGTATTTTTTTATGGTGGAAATGATAGATCGAAAGCTTTGGTCGAAGCGGGTTGTCCCATGCTGCTAACACTAAAGCGCCATGAAGTTCAAACCGCTCAGACACCAAAATGTGATTTTTTTTTTTTAAGAACTGAGAAAGAAAAAATTTTGTAAAAAAAATTGTTGATTTTTTAATTTTTTTTAATAACTGGTTTTTGTTGTGTTTTTTTACAAATCTTATTTGTTTTTTTTTTAAGAACTGTTTTTTTTTAAATGTTTTTTTTGTTAAAAAATGATTTTTTTTAATAACTAATTGTTGTTTTTATTTTTTTGCAAAAAAAAAAATATTTTTTTGGTTCAAAAAAATTAATTTTTTTAATAACTGGTTGTTGTTTTTATTTTTTTCCAAAAAACAAGATTTTTTTTTAAATAACTAAAGTATCCAGGGCAACTTACGTGCACCACGACTAATCTCCGGATCCACTTTTTTTTTATAATTTTTTTTTACACAAAGACTCTTTTTTGTATTTTTTATGGTGGAAATGATAGATCGGAAAGCTTTTGGTCGAAGCGGTTGTCCGCATACGCTAACACTAAAGCGCCATGAAGTTCAAACCGCTCAGACACCAAAATGTGATTTATTTTTTTTAAGAACTGAGAAAGAAAAAATTTTGTAAAAAAAATTGTTTATTTTTTAATTTTTTTTTAATAACTGGTTTTTGTTGTGTTTTTTTACAAATCTTATTTGTTTTTTTTTAAGAACTGTTTTTTTTTTAAATGTTTTTTTTGTTAAAAAATGATTTTTTTTAATAACTAATTGTTGTTTTGATTTTTTTGCAAAAAAAAAATATTTTTTTGGTTCAAAAAAATTAATTTTTTTAATAACTGGTTGTTGTTTTTATTTTTTTCCAAAAAACAAGATTTTTTTTTTAAATAACTAAAGTGTCCAAACCAACTTATGTGCACCACGACTAATCTCTTAATCAACTTTTTTTTATATATATTTTTTTCCCTATTTTGTTTTGCTACTTATACATTTTTTTTCTTAACCGAGGTGTCCAGGTCAGCTTACGCGCACCACGGTTCTTTTTTCCCAAGTATATTTTTTTTCCTAGCCAATTAAGCGCGCCGCGAATAATCCCTGGGCTCATTATTATTTTCTTTTGTTACCTAACGAGCTAAAACAACTTGGTTTGCTACTGTAGCCCGTGACTCATAGTCACTATTCATTGGCAATTTGCTCCGATGCATCGCAGCGTACGTCTACCTTTTTTTTTTTCAACAGTGTAATACATTTCATATAATAATACAAAAAATAAATCTTTTTTTTTAAAAAAAGTCTTCGAATTTTAATTTTGTGCTCTGTTTTTTAAAGTTTATTTCTTAAAAATATATTTATAATATTTTGGTTTTTAATATTTCATATCTAATATTACTGGACAAAAAATACAACTAAAAAAAATGACAAATTTACCTACATTATCTACAATTAAAAAATATTAGAGTCACTTCCCGTTTTGATTACACTGTTTTTTTAGACGACAGATAATTAATTATAGCACGCAAAAAACTTGAGGTTTATTTCTAAAAACAAATTACAATATTTTTATTTATAATGTGTCAGATCTAATATTACAAGAGGAAAAAGGCAACTCATAATTTTTTTTTGACAAATTTACCTTAATTATCTACAATTAAAAAATCTACGACCCACTTCCCATTTCGATTACACTATAAAGTATGTAAGACTGAGTATATGTTTTAATATTTATTGAATATTATTGCCTAAAAATATATAGAGAGAGAAAAAAATGACCTACGATTTCTTGCAAAAAAATAATTAATATCGGTTTTCTTGAATACATTTAATATAATAATATGATTAATAAATCTTATAAATATAACTTTGGCTTTAGCTTTTAATTTAAATTTCTATTTTATACTCTTTTTTTTCTTTTAATAAACGATAACCTTTTTTTCACATTTTTTTTATTTTTTAATAACCGTCGTGTTCAAGTCTTTTTTTTTAAATCGGTTTCTTTTTTTGTGTTTTTTTTAACCAGAGTTTCAGTGACAACAAGTTTCTAACAAATCATTTCACCTTCTTAGTAAATTTTCTAACAAATTTTATCAAAAGTTTTTTAGCAATAGCAATATTCAATCATTTTTTAGTTGAAAAAAACCATTTTTAACAGATTTTATCAATTATAATTTTACCAATTAAATATTAAAATAACAAAATACAACATTTATAAAATCAATCAATTTTCTACATATATAAAAAAGCCCAGCGGAGCGGGCAAATTCGCTCGTACAACTTAATTTGAAACTTGAGGTAGCCACGGTATATCACAAGAGATTTTAGATTTGATCCAATAAATAGAGTTTAATGACATTATTAAAGAATTTTCCTAAGGGTGGGCATTATTGTCTTACATGTAAAAGAATTCTTGTACTGCCACAGAAACAAAACAATAATTTAAAATCAAATCAAATATAAATTCAAATATTTAGTGTGATTTAGCAAAATCTTAGTTCATAAAACTTTACTATTAGATACGTTAGTTTCACATATAAAATTATTAGATTCACCAATATATATATAAAGTTGAAAGTGAGTAACTTGCAATAAGATTTAATTTTATTGCAAATTCAATAGATAAAACATCAACATATAGGTTTCAAGTAAGGAAAAATATTAAATTAAAAATAATATATCAAATTAAAAATTATTAAAAATAAAACTTGTAATCAATCTCCATAAAATAGCTCTCTATATAAAACATTTAAAGTGGACCAAAATAATCTCCTCTCAAGTTCAAGCTTCCTAATAATTCTACTACTAATATATTTTAAGCTAGCTATATAAGTTGAATAATTAACAAAAGCTAAACTATCATTTGAACATTGTAATGATAGTTTTGTTTAAATTAGCTATTGTGGTCTTTTTATAAAGATCACATGTCATTATTAAATATTTTTTAGATAGTTTAATCTTTTATCTTTCTAAAACCTATTGGGATGACCTAATTACTCTTTAAAGAAAAAAAAAATCAATTGTCATCCAAGGGTTTTTTTGTATTTTTATATTGTTTTTGTTATTATCATATTGTGATAGGCATTTGTGCATTTTAGGCAACACACATAACACCTCTAACAACAACAAAAAATCTTTTTTTCATGTAACTGGAATTGTCATGTCATATTTTTTCTATTGGACCATTTCCCCCCCTCTTTTCTCTCTTATCCCCTAAAATTCAACTTGCCTGTGCAAAATTTTAAAGCTTTCCCTTTTAGTTATTAAGATTTCAACTATAGTGTTTATTTTGAGAAATTCTAATTTATTTTTAATTATATCTTTTAATACCAATTTGTGATATTTTATTTTTTTCCAATTCCATCCTCATTTTTTTATTATTTATTTGGATTTTTTTTAAACTTAGTTTTTTTGCTAATTCCACCCACAATAAGAGATTTATAGTCGTCTTGTAATTTATTTATTTATTCAATTTTGATCTTTGTGAGGGCTTTAATTTTTTTTCTAATTGCAAATGAGATAGAAGACGTGTCGTTCACCTAAAGTTTTATTAGACAATGTGTTCTCTATCAAAGCAAACAACATATCATTTGTTTGTCCCTAAATTGCAACTATTGTGATGACAAAAGAATAAATCAGGGTTGATGGTTTTTTCACCTAGAAACCTCTTTGCAACTTGTTTTTGACTCTAAACATTTATAAAACACCCTAGGCATCTTGATAACCCATTAATGACTTAAAAAACCTAAAAATGACATAAAAAGTTGAAATCAACTCAAAACCAAAAAATCTCCCAAACTTAGATTTTTTTTTAGGCAATTTGAAGGTGGAATACATTAAAATGGAACTTATCTCACCAAATGAACTCATTGATATTAGGATTGATTATTTTGGTTACTAAAATCAATGTCAACATCGATTTTCTCCCTTTACCATAAGAATTTAACAACTCTCTCTCATGTCTCAAATAATGGACTTGGAAATAAGAAATAATATTTTTAACTAAAATTGACTTGTTTTGGAGTTTTGGAAATTGGAGGACCATAATATTATAATTAAAAAAAAACATGAGAACTACAAAGGACATTACTCTCGAAGTTTGAAAAAACCTAAATAGAAAAATGAAGTTTCTTTTATATATAAACTGTGTGTTGTTTTTGTGGCACCCTTTGGTTTTTCTTTTAAGGCTAACCACAATAACAAAGTGTTTGGGTGATATTAAACCATATTTTTGTGATTGTAGGACCCTTTGAAGTTGAAATTCAAATAGAGGATCACGAGGGAATTTGCCCGCGCAATGCGCTGGACTTTTTTATTTATGTAGGAAACTAATTGATTTTGTGTGTGTTGTAATTTTTTATTTTAATATTTAATTAGTAAAATTATAATTCAAAAAATCTGTTAGCAACATATTTTTTCCCCTCAAAGAAGCGATTGAATGTTGTTATTGCTAAAACTCTTTTGATAAAATTTGTTAAAAAATATTTTTTTTCTATGTAGAAAAATGATTGTAAAATTGATTGCTCATATTATTATATTAAAATATTTTAGAATATTGTTTGTAAATTATTATTCTTTGAATATATATATATTAAGGTGTTGATATTAAATAAATATCAAAATATATAATTAGTTTCACATATTTATAAGAAAACAAATATTAAAAATAATCATTATCATTATTTTGAATGTCTTATATGTTGTAGTAGTAGTAGTAGTAGTAGTAGTAATAATAATAATAATAATAATAATAATAAATCTCAACACCTAACAATATTAACAAAAAAAACACAATTAAAAAACTAAATAAATGAAAAAATAAAAATAAATATTATTAGATTTTTAAAAATTATTTGAATTGAAGAATAAAAAAAAAAAAAAATATATAAAATATCATTTTTGAAATGACAACCAACACAAATTAAAATGTAAGCATTAAAAAAATAACCTTAATAAGAGTGAAAATAATAAAAATTGGTGAGATAAAATTATTGTTAGGTAAAAAAATTCCATATTTTTTTTTTATTTTCATATCATTATATTAACAGTATTTCAGAAACAATGATATTAAATTTTTTTTCATAAAAAAAAACTTAGGTATATATATATATATATATATATATATATACATACACACACACATATTAATGCTTAGAAGGGGAAGCCACAAGCCTTAGCCACTCGGCCAAAGTCAGTTTGTTGTTGTTCTAGCATGCAAATTTTACTTATCTTATTCTAACATTTTACTATTCCAATCCATCCTTTGTATAATAAAAAGCAAGTGTTTGATGTTTTATATTTTGTTTGATATTATATTTTAAAAATATTTTTTTTAAAAAAAATATTGATTTTGAAAAACGAGAGACATGATAGGAAAAGAATCTGCGCAGACAGCGAAAAAGCAGACTGTATTCAAAGGTGAAATAATGGCCACTCATGCTTTTGTGTCCTGGATATTTTCCCGGCCATTGGAGTAAACAGAGGGTCGGTGAAAGGTTCTCCATAACAATGGAGGCTGATCTGTCGACACAAGCTAGCACAAATCATGACTCATGAGTGGCACTTGCTTGCTGTTTGAGCTTATTGCTCCGGACATATTATCAATTATATTTTGGTTGATATTTTATTTTTTTAATTGGAATAAAATATTTCAGTTTTGAAGTATTTTAGTGTGTCATTTTAGGATTATACGGTATATATAATTAAATATTAATTCATAAACAAATTTAGTTCAAATATAAAATTAAAAATTATTCAATTTAATCTAAAAAAGAAAAGAAAATATTTTTTCTAGATAAAATTATAAACATTCATAATATTACGAGAATATCATCATCAATTTCACAAAATCATTATATTCTCTTATTGCTCCCAAATTTTAACATAATATACATAAATATATCAAGAGACTTATCATAAAATTATTTATTATTTTAAAAAAATATTATTTGGACAAAACAAAATCGACTAAATGAAATTGGAACGTTCCATCTAAAATTTGAATGAAATTTTCGAAACGAGTTGAAAAGATTAAAAGGACGTCATTTTATCTCGATTTTGTAACTGTTACGAAACAGCCTAAACAAAACCAAATTAACAAGAATGCTCTAACCTGATACTTATTCAAACCATGTTACTGCAAGAACATGTTTTCAGATGGTGTATGAGATACCCTCGTTTGGTTTTTAGATTGCTTCCTGTTATCTTGAGCTTAGGCCACCTTTTCTACCAATGGTCATTGTTTCTTCAAATTCAATGTACCACAAAGGCAAAGAAAACAGGAAAAGAAAGAAAAAATAGTTTTTCAACTGTTCATA
This sequence comes from Salix viminalis, assembly GCA_029228465.1. Lineage (NCBI taxonomy): Eukaryota > Viridiplantae > Streptophyta > Magnoliopsida > Malpighiales > Salicaceae > Salix > Salix viminalis. The sequence goes on from CM055437.1 coordinate 7,968,572, forward strand.
TCAGAATGCTAAATCGGATTCAAAAGACAAAAAAAAGTGGAAACAAATTATTACATTTTATATGCATTTGCACCTAGAAAGCAGAGCAGATCCAGAACCACTTCATCTGCAACAATAGTAGCTCTATATAAAAACATGTCTGGGAATATGATTCGAGTTTGATTTTCATGGATCAAGATATTATTTTTATTTATTAACATCAAAACCATAAAAATAAAAAATAAGGAAAAAGCAGATAAGAAATTATGCATCAATAACCTCAAAGTAAAACATTGGCCAGCTCAAACAAGATCATTACCATATATTAATTAGTCATATAACATAATTCATTATCTATTGGAACACTACACTGAAGCAGGACAACTTGGCCTCTGCAATTTATAATACTAGCTAGCTAGCTCTGCAATTTCAGCGGTGTTGACAGAAAGTTACCAGATAATTTCCTCGAGTGCAAGTATGCGATGCTAGTAGGATCATCATAAGCATAGGAGTAGGCCTTCGGACAAGCAGCCTTGAAAAATCCTGGAATAAGCTGATAAGATCAGCAAATATTTAACAATGATTTGCTGAGAATTGTTTGTTCTCTTCGGGTGAGAAAGTACTACAATTATCTGAATATTTGATTGATTGCTTTCTTCATAGTTTTTCGTTGCTTAAATAAGCAGAACCGTTACAGAAAATTCAAGAGCGTAATAATAGAAAACACACGTACTAATAATAAAAGCAACAATTATAACATATTGAAATTAAAAGCAACAATTAAATCGTAACTTCAGAAGACCTCGACTTGAAACGCTCGTTCTTCCTTAACACCATCTTTAATTAAATCATAAGCCACGTAGATCAGTCGAGGACAATTAAGCCAAACCGCAGTGAAGGAACGTCTGTGCATGTGGCTTGCAGTTATGATTTACATGGCACAGACATTCCTTCACTGCTCATACTTGGAGTTTGGCTTAATAGTCTCAGCTGATCTACGTTGGCTTACGATTTAATTAAAAGATAATGTTAAGAAAGAAACGAGCATTTCAAGCCAGGGGATCTTCTGCAGTTACGATTTAATTGTTGCTTTTCAACCCTACCGGACACATCAACTTTAAGTCACGAACACACCCTGCATAGCTACACTTCCCGGATCCTTTAAATGGGGGTATTGAGACTGCAAGATTGTAGCCATCTACAAGGCTAACGTCGTAGAAATCTTGTTCGTTGCCTAGGGTGATTTCTGCTAGTGTGGCAGGTGGGGTGCCTCCAACGCCGTTGCAATAGAGGGAGCCACCGCAGTCTCCGGTGGCGCAACGGCCACGGCCAGAGGCATCGAAGGAGCAGCCATGGCGACCCCAGAAACGGCCGGACCAGAGCGGCGGGATGTGGAGAGTGTATGCCTTGTTGGGTGGGAGCTTGAAGCCTCCACGGGCCAACAAGGGTTTTCCTGCACTTGGTTGGATGCCTGGCCACACTGGATGAGCGCACTTGTTGTATAGTGTTATTGTAGTTGATGAGACCTCTACGTTATACAACAAGAGAAATAATTAGAAGGTTCATGATAAGCTCATAATATTCTGCAGTTTCAAGCAATATGGTATGATCTAGGACAAATTAAAACAACATTTCTAAAAGCTAGATCTTTGCTTAGTGCGAAGAAAGCAGGCAAAAAAGGACTTGGAAGTGAAGATGGAACAAGCTAGCACCTGAAATGGGAAAGAATATTGAAATGAAGAGAAGAAGTGGAAGCAGAGATATCAGCATTGCTGCCATGGTGAAAGACTGGGGGAAGCTGGTGAACACCCGAAATGGAGTAGAGTTCGAGGATAGCGAAGAAGACAGAGCTCTCTCTCTCTCTTCTTTAAAGTTGCTTGTAATTAGTATGGTTTTTATAGAGCAGAAAAATACGACGGTAAAGCTAAGAAGTGGGAAAACGTTACTGTCTTACTGGCTGATTTTTAGAAAAAAGCGAGTAACTAGGTTGAGATGGGGGCCATTGCCGATTGGATTCATTGAGGTCAGAGTGAGATGTCGTTTCACTCTTCACTGTCAAAACCCTAATTTCAAAGTTTTAGGGTGCATCTGGGAGAGTGACGATGGACGAACTGCACAGATTTCAAGGTCATGTCAGAGAGATCAGTGGGGGAGATGGCTTCTGTCTGCATCCCGAAAAAAAAGACTGCTCACTGCCGTAGCGGATTCCTTCCGGTACTCTGTTGCCCACGACTATCCACCCATGCAACTACATTTGCTGCCATTTCTTCTTTGCTTTTCCCTCTGGCTTCCATATAATGAAAAGCAACTGTCTTTTTACGATGAAAAAACATTTGTCACCCGCCAAAGAAAGTTTAAGAAACAGTGAGATTTGTTAAGTAATAATCTATTTAAAAACTTATGCTTTTAATTTTTTAGATGAGATTAATTTTTAATATGGTATTAGAATCTTGTTGACTCAATAATTATGAATTCGAATTTCATTACTCCTATTCTATTTGATAAAAATCAAGCACAAGGTAGTGTGGGTCTGTGTACATTTCAAGCACAAAGAGCCTTCACTTGAGGGGTGTATTAAAGAATAATATAAATCATATTATGGGGCTTCATCTAACAACTTAAACTTTTAGGGAAGTTGGTTCCTTAACAAGATTCACTCTCCTCTAGAAATTATATCTGAAATCATTTTCGTACTAGTTAAAAAAATAAAATAAAATAAAATTGTTTTTATTTCGGTTTAAATTCTAATCCATTCTGAATTTTTTGATCAAATACCAGCTGAAACATTTCAATTTTATTCTGTCCATCCCATTTCGGACAAATAGTATTCTAAGCGTGTACTGCGAGTAATGAGTAAGAGAAACAATTTAATGTGTCTTTTCTTCTTTCTCTCCTTTTTACTATTCTTTCTTTTATGATCTTTTTTATCCTCTAATAACAATAAATTAGTTTATTATATCTGATAGTAATATTTATATGAATATGTGCTTGTATTATTTTGAATATTTATGTAATATTAGATTAATGAATTTAATGGTGCAATTTCAACTTTAGAGTACGTGTCATATGATCTTCAAATATAAATTAATTTTATTTAATTAAAAATTATAATATATAAATATAATGGTTTACATATTAGAAACCTAATATACTAAAACTTATAATTTATATTACGGTCACAAAGATTAAGAACCATAATTAAAAATTCTATTGGAATGATTTAATTCTGTATAACTTGGTTAAACTATATTTTAAAAATTAAAATATAATTAATACAAAGATTATGTTTCTAAATCTAGAAAAATGAAGTAAAGAATTAATTGAGTTAATTTCTAAATCATCCTAAATTAATATATATGGATATTATTCAGCAGCAAATTGATATTTTGTCAATTTACAGGGGTTTTTTTGTATTTTCTATAAATAGTAAGTTATGACTTTTATTTCATACCGGATTATCTATTAGACATAAAAACTATATAAGTCATAGAATAGAGAGCTAGCACTATAGATATAACAATTATTCTCTTCTAAATAGGGATTTAGAAGATTTCTCACTAGTGGTCATGTGGATCACAGTTAAAGGTCAAACAATTGGATGACTTGTAGTTTGCAACAACCTAGCCTTTAAAGAATTATTCAAAACGAAGTAAATCAAATCTTCAGGTAATAAATTCCTAACTTTAGATTTGTCTAACGAGATTCTAGGAACTCTGAATAATTTTGTTTTATTATTTGCATTGTGTTTATGATATTCGAGAAACCCAACAGCTTCGATGCTAGATGGTTAATAAAGAGTGAGAGGTTTTGTTATGGAAAGCATTTGAGAAATCAAAAACAATATATAGAGTTGACAATCAACCAATAATACTAAGAATAAAATCATCAATAATTTAGGGAGATAAAATATCCACCAGAATCCAAGGGTATAAGAGTTGGCGTACAACCTCCTATTACCAACAAAAGTGAAATTTCATCCTATTTTACACATATCATCTTTGAAGAAACCAGTGATCACTGGGGTGTTTGACACTCCATTTTAAAAGCGTTTTGAAAAAAATATTTTATTTTTATTTTTATTGTTTACTTGAAATTAAAATTTTTTGATGTTTTTAAAATCATTTTCATGTGCAAATATCAAAAATAATTTTTTAAAAATAAAAATATATTTCTGAATGAAAAACACTTTCAAAACAACATTAATCACACTTTCAAACATGAAAGAAGTAGTAGTTTCCATAACACCACTAAGAATTGATGATTATAGTTCAATTATGGTATATCCTCGTATTATTCTTGAATGCATCAATATATATATATATATATATATATATATATATATATATATATATATATATTAGCCAATGTCCCGTGCCTCGTCGCGGGCGGCACCATATTTTTTTAATACAAAAAAATATTAATTGTGTGTTTTTTTTATAATATAAATTTAGTCAAAATAATAAATATGTGCAGAATTACTGTGAAGTGCAAGTTTTCTATAAAATATATGAATTTTAAATTGATATAAATGTATATGTTTAGTAGGTTTTAATAAATAGCCAACATAAAATCATCATCATCATTAAAAGAGCAAGAAGATTAGGATATTTGAATTATTAAATTCATTGTATTAAGATTAATTCATTTAATAATTCAATTTAAATCACATTTAAAAATAAAATATAAATTGTGAGAAGACCTGCAATAATCAAATAAAAAATAAGTAGTTAATTTTCTATCCATAAAAAGATGAAAACATAAATTGAAAATCCATCCCTACGTTATCGTCATTTTTATTATTATAACAGTTAAAATTATTATCAACATTAGTGTTCAAATAATTAAAATCATTGAATTACCTCAAAAATTCAAAACATTTTAACAAAAAAAAAAAATCAATAAAATTATCATTATTATTGCATAAATAATAAAATCATAAAATTATCTGATCCAAAAAAAGATAAAATAAGAAAAAAAACACACAAAAAAAGAACAAAGGGAAAAAAAGAGCAATATTAATTTTAAAATTACCACCAACTTAAATTAAACTTTCAGAACAGAACCTGATAAAAATAAAACTCTGAAAAAAAATGAAACAAAAAAATAATAATCTAAAAGCATAAATGTATAAATATGGGCAGAAAACAAACATTGTCCACACATTGTATTTTTTAATATTTTTAGATTATTTTCATGTGTTGATGTTAAAAATAATTAAAAAAAAACAATTATCATTTTATTATATTTCATAACAAAAAATATTTTTTTTAAAAAATCAATCACATTTCCAAGAAAAATAAAAAATGTTTCATGGAAAAAAATGAAAATAAAACATAATCAGAAAAAAAAAAGCTATTAAAAAAAATTGAATTCGAAGATTAATCATGGTGCGTTTAAGTTAATCCAGACACCCTAATTATAAACAAAATTATATATATATATATATATAACCAGAAAATGAAAAAAAAATCCCATAAAAAAATGAAAAAAAAAGAGTAAAAAAAGGCAATAAACGAAAAAATATGTTGAAGGGGGGATTCGAACCCGCTCCCTCTTCCTTAATGGCGCACGTTGTGGACCATTTCGGCTACCTCAACATTTCGTTAGGAGTTTAAGACAATTTGTATTAATACAATATTAAATAAAAATATGCTAAAAGTGGGATTCGAACCAACGCCCTCTCGGAAGAATGCCATAACGTCGCCCTCCTGGGACCAACTCGACTACCTCAGCATATTGTTCATGGTTCCCGACAACATATATTAATAATAGTAAATATTACTGTGTATTAGCACAGTAAAACTGGGACATATTTTATATTATAGGTAATATATATTAAAAAATAATTATTTTTGACATTAGTACTGATTGAAAACACCGAAACAAATTAATTAAAAAAATAAGTGTATTTTTTTAAAACAAATATTTCCAAATAACGGTTTGCTTATTATGTAAGTAATGAACAAGAATCTCTCTATCTTCTCTCCTTTTCCAAACTAGTGCTGTTAATTTCGTTTTATTTCGGCCGAAACGTTTCATACCAGTTAAAAAAACAAGACAAACGACGTCATTTTTATCTTAGTTTAAATTCCGGTCATTTCAGAAATTCCATCCAATTTCTGCTTGAACTTTCCGGTTTTGTTTTGCCCTTTCATTTCGGCAAAATAATATTTTTTTAAATAATGAATAATTTTATAATATCAATCATATCTTTTAATTCGACCGTTAAATTGAGATGAAATTTTACGAGGAATCAAGAGACTAATGATGACATCCTCGTAATGATCTTGCGAGATTGATGATGACATCCTCGTAATATTATACATGTTCATAATTTTGTTTAGAAAATCATTTTGTTGTGTCTTTTTTTATATTAAATTGCAAAATTCTAAATAATTTTATTTTTAGATTTGAACTTTTTTTTTTGAACTAATATATATATAGTATAACTCTAAAACAACATACCAAAACACTCTAAAAACCAAAATATTTCATTTTAATTGATAAAACAAAACACCAATTAAAACAAAATTAACTCGTTCCAAACCACTCCAAGAACAATTGTCGTGTAATGCAAGCAATGGACAGGAGAAATAATTTCTGTATCTTTTCTCCTTTTCTTTCCCTACCAGTCTTTCTTTCTTGTACATTGGAGATTATTTTTGAAAATAATTTTTATTTATAAATATATTAAAATAATATCTTCTAATATTTTTTCAATTATTTTTTAATATTAACGTATAAAAATAATTTAAAAATACTAAAACAAATAATTAAAAATTAAAAATACTTTTAAAATACAAATTCAAACAAACTTAAGTAATCGATGCATGGCAACCGACATGGAGGAACAGAGGAAAAGGAAAAACTCAGCCAAAAGCACTGGTACCCCACTAAAGAACTTTCGTTTTTGTTACCAGGCAGCCTGGCTATAACTCGTTTCAATGGGGAAATGATTCTCTGGTGAATTACTTTCCCCCATGGGTTAATTTCATTTTTTTTTTTTACCTATCACTGATCACTCCTACGGCCAGACAGTTTGAGAACGATGCATAGTCTGTTAAGGAACCATCTCACCTAAAAACTTAAGCTGTTAGGTAAGGTTTCATATATGTTATATTATTCTCTAACATACCCTCTCAAGTGAAAGCTTTTTGGACTTGAAACTTGCACAGACCAACATAACCTTGTGCTTGATTTTTATCAAATAGAATAGGGTTGGTGAGATTCGAACTCGTGACCGCTGAGTCAATAAGACTATGATACCATGTTAAAGAACCATCTCACTTAAAAGTTTAAGCTTATAAATCACAATTGAGGCCCCATAATATGTTATATTATTATCTAACATACTCTTCCATATCATCTTTATTGTTGCTTTAAGCAACATGTTTATGAATCTCAATTTTACTGGAATGAGGTTCTTATTTTTGAATTCATGTCGTTTAAAAAGTAAAATAATAATAAAAAAATAGACCAAAATTAGGTTGGCCTTCAGATTCTACAACGCTCGGGGATCTTCTGTTTATGTAGCATCCCCCAAAAGCATACCCAGACACTCCAAAAGAAGAGAGGGGCCAAGGCATGCGAGTTCTTCTAAAAGAATCTTCTGTTTTACGTTGCGTTATAAAAATATTAAAGGACAAGCTAAGGACAAAGACAGCTTTGTTTGCCAATTACATTTTGAAATTGTTTTGAAAAAAAAAGAGAATTTTTATATTTTTATATTAAATAAATCTATTTTAATATTTTTAGATTATATTTATTTATTGATATCAAAATAATTTTTTTTAAAAGAATTATTTTGATATATTTTTAAATAAAAAAAATCAAAAATAATTTTAATCGCAATTTAAAACAAACATGATATCATGACCTTATGATAATCGAACAAGAGATCACATTCACATTATAGCAACTACAATGGGAGAGAGAGAAAAATAAAGAAAAAAGACAAAAAAAAATATAGTTTTCATTCTTCATTTTCATAGGTTTAATGGGAGATCTATATTCAAGAGGCAAAATAACATTTCTAAGTTAAAGAACTATTCTTACATGTTTGATAAAAAAAAAGCTAAAAATTATTTAATATATTTGTATGCAAAAAAGTAATTTTAATTGTACTTGTATTAGTTATTTATTATTAATAAATAGTTATATAAATATTATATGTATTAAAATAGATTTGATATATCTAATTTTTTTTTCCATTAGATTATAAATATAAAAAACATTATATTTATACTATTCAACAAATTATATTATTAATTTAAATTCTCTAGTACCTTTTTCGGTTAGAGATGCTATTATACAGAACTCGAAAATATAGGAAGGGAGAGATGAGATGAAAGGAAATTTCTGTTCCACAAGCTGCCAGTTTCCATATGTCTAGTAGTCTTAGGTGTTGTCAATTTCCATACACACCAACCCAATCACCTGTCTCATCTTCTGTCCTAGAAAAAATATATTCCTGTTTTCTGAATTATGATATACGCGTTATTTGCTTCTTTTTTATTTGCCTAAATATAATTTTACCTATCTACGTTCTCGTATTTAGGATACATTTGAGAATGTAATTAAAATGATTTTTTATTTAAAAATATATTAAAATAATTTGATATTAATATATTAAAATGATCTAAAAATACAAAAAAAACTAGATTAAAATAAAAAATAAAAATATTTTTAAAATATAATGATAGTAATACCAAATAGACACTTAATCAAGCATATTTCTTGAAAATGTTACCCAAGAAAATAAACCACGTGTTAAAAAGAATTAACTTTCAGACAACAAATTTAGTATAAAATTACAATGCAAGGTTTTCTTTTTCTCTTCTACATGCAAAATGTGTTATAGCTGATTCTTGCCAAAAGAATTTTGTTAGATTTATTTTTTATCGTTTTAGTCTTACAATTTAATGTTTTAATCTTAAAATTCATTTTATTCACATTTTAATTCTCAAGTTTGAGAGAAGAGAGAGAGAGAGAGACTCATTGAAAAAGAAGAGAGGTGAGAGAAAAAGAAGGTTTTAAAGGATGATTTTTTTTTTAAATACAACTTTTTGTTAACTCGTGTTAATTTTTTAAATTGTTGACTCTAGTCATGAATCCAAAATTAGTCCTATTAAAGGCAAAAAAAAAAAAAAACTCTAAAAACAAGGGATTTTTTTTTAAAAAAAAACACACAAAGTCAACTCATGTAAACCTTCTATACTCGGTCTAATCTCTAAAACTCATACATCTTGAAAGCTTTTAACCGGATTTAATAAAAAACATAATTCCCAACTAATTTAATTTTGAAGGATGAAATCGTGAAAAATATATAAATATAATAAACATACCGAAGGAAAAAAAGATAGCAATAAAAAAATGAGGATGAAATTTGGTAGAAAATAAAACCTATAGATGATGAAATTGTAAGAAACAATTATCTACAGAGTGATCCCAAACAAAATAAATAGAAATAAAAAGAATGAGGGTGAAATTTAAAATAAAAAGTAAAAGGAATGAAATTAAAAAAAAACAAATAATTTATAGCTTATTAAAAAAATAGTAATAAAAAAAAAGATGAACCAAATGTGAAAGGAGAGATAAATTATCGGTGCTTGTTTAATTTTCTAAAAGGGTTGGTGTGAAATTTGATATAAAGTATTTAGGTTCCTCATAAATTTATTAATACGTCAATGCTATCCGGGTTAATAGGATATAAAGTATCCAATGTTTTGCTCAAATTTATACAATTTACAAATAATAAAGGGGAAAATGAATATATTAGTGTCAAATTCATTTTCTTAAAAATAAAAACTATAAATTAAAACTATAAATTAAAATATTGATAATCATCTTTTTATTATGATAATATAAATATTTTACCTTTGTTGAAATTTCAAATTTTAATGAACAAAGATCAAATCACTTAGTCGCTTGTATTATAGTCTATTTTCTTGTTTAGAATATGAATTCAAATTTACTTCAATTTCTCTCACACTCAATTACACTATAACTTTGACTAGGAACTAAAATTACATACTTTTAAAGTTTTGGAGCATCATTACCAAATTTTACACAATATTTCTTTTTGGAAGAAAAAAAAAAAGGTACATGTAGATATTTTTATTCCGTTTACATATAGAATCTTTGACGTCTGCATTTGTCTCTACTTTTGGTCTTGTTATTTTAAGAGGGAAAAGAGGTAGCATGCATGGAAGAGAGAGAGAGAGAGAGAGATTGCGTAGGTTATATTTAGCTACGAAATGTATCGTCTTGATCTCTAAACAAGAAACAGTACTTCCCATTTTCCAACAAGATTACAATGTCATAATAAAGTGAAAAAATAAAATAAAAAAGTCTTGATTTGGCCGGTCATGATCAGATCTTCAGTGGAAGGAACTCGAAAAACTGGCAGGGAGAGAAGTTTCCGTTAGCATTCAAGGTTTCAGCAGCAGAGACGGAAACCTGATCAGTCTCTCTCTCGTTAATTCTTTCAAGATTGTTTCCGTTACCGCCACTACGAAGAGGAAATAATTGAAGGGCCTGAGATTCCCAGGTACCATCTCCGCATCGATCATCTCCGTCGCTGATGACGCCGTCGTTATTGAAGATGTTCATGAAATTTGCTGGCTCCATTGTTCTTGCCGTTGCCGCTCCTTGTGTTGACAGACATGGAGTAGCTAGGGTTGTAGCGGCGGCGCCGCTGGATATGGTGGTTGACAGGTGGGAGGGAGATGGGCAAGAAAACCGCATCGTCTCCCTCGTCGCGTTCCTTTCCATGAGGTTCCTTCTATGCTGTAGCTCTCGTTCATCGAACTCGATCCATCCATCAGGTCTACAGTACTCTGCCATCCCTGCTTTTGTTGACTTTGATATTGAAACAGATTCCTGAAATTTAATGGAGACCATACAGAACATGAATTCTCGTATTTTATTGTCCCGAAGAAAGAATTCTCTTATTATACAATTAACTCTTTAGGATAAAAGATTAAACTGCTACTTGAAATTTAGAATATAATTTATATTATTTTTCTAATATATTTTTTTAAGTGAAAATTCTTTTGTGATTTGAAATTTGTTTAAATAAAATGAGTTCTTGACATGATATCAGAATTTTTTTAATCCAAAAATCAAGATAATTTATATTATTCTCTAACAAAATCATATCTTGTTTGCATGTGAATGCATGCTACTGGCTATGAAACAGCATTCAAATAACAAGGGGTTGGGGTTGGAATATCTGGAATTTATCAAACCTCAACATTAAAAGAAAATAAAAACATGAAGAGTGTGAGAAGCCAATTTCCTACGAGTAGGGTTGGCATTTTTGTATTTTGACTATCAGGATTTCAAGATATTCAATTGAATTAAAATGGGTGCCCTAATCAATGGCCTAAACAATGCCATCAATACTAGATGATAAAGCTCAATACCCAAAAACCCAGTTAGTCTTACAGCAGCAGCCCCGACAGAAAGGAAAGAATGCAGCTTTTAAACCCTTTTCATTTCCCAACAAACAAAGCTTTTGTTGTTTTCTTCAATTCCCTTTGCATGTCTCTCTACACAATCTTTTTATACTCTATAAACCTAATAGAAAATATAAAAAAATGCACTTCTAATCATAACGACATCATCAAACCTTCTTAATTGTTTGTGTTATTTTCCTTTTTTGAGATTAAATATAAGCTTTAATTGAGAAATAAAGAGAATCTTATTCTGTGAAGAAAGAGAAAAGAATGAATTGACCTCTGATAGTGTACTGTAGTTTGTAGAGGGAGCCCAGTTCATGGTTTGTTCATCTTCATAACTTGTCCTACTTGCACCTGCAGACAAAAAGAAGAACAAAAGGAATACACAACTTTACATCTCAAACTTCTCTAACGAACAACAACAAAAAGGAATTCACAAAAAGCCATACATTTCAAACATTTCTCTCCTTTTCGAGCCCAAGATTGGAGATAACTCTAGAAATTAAGGGTTGTTCATATTGGAGTCTTAATTAATTTGTACCTGATTCTTTCCTATCAAACATTTCACTACCATGTCCAGGTTGCTGGTGACCATCGAGAGAATCAGATTCCATTTGACGTCGACGCTTTTGTCTTTCTCTTGCCTTGTGGTTTTGAAACCAGTAAAACACATTTTTTCCTTCAATTCTTCCATACCGACGAAGCTGTGCAGTTATGTTTTGAATTTGGTCGGTCGAGGGTGTTCTTGTCCCTCTTCGATACAGCTCTTCGAGGGTCCCCAACTGTTCTGGTGTTGGATTCCATCTTGAGCTCATCACAACTGGCTGCGCGTTGAACTCCCTTATGCTTTGATCAGCCATACTTGCTACGAAAGAAAAAGAAGAAGAACAAACATTTCCCAGTATTTTAACCCACATTCATCAGGAACTGATCGCACCTAGCTCATTAAAGAAAGAGATAAAAGAAAAGAAATAAGCATACCTAGCCCTAGATGGTACTGATTTAGGGCAAGAAAATCGGTATTATGAAGACCTCTGTCAACGCAAGGAGGGCTAGAGGCAGCTGAAGTTGAGGGTATTGGTCTCGGAACTAGACTCTTAAGCTTCCTGCCATTGAAAGAATCATCACCACCATCATTGTAACCCACCATCCACATTTTCGTAAGAACAAACAGGAGTAGGGTTAAAGATAACTGAATGGAAAGATTTAGCGACAGAACTGGATAGTGAAACCAGAAGAAGAGGATCAGTAAAGTAGATTCTTTCAAAGATCCCTCGCACCCCTTTCCTCTAAAGGAAATTGCGTGTTGAAATGATGGGGCTGAAAAATATGGTGATGGCTTAGCAGGAACAGGAAAGGAGCATGCAAGTGAATAGTGTAGAGCTGGAGGTGAACAAAAAATGTTGCTCCTGCCTTTACAATATAGGGAACAGATGTTGTTCATATATAGTAAAGGGTGTTGCCCTAGCTAGTTGAAAATATGTAGCAGGAAATAGTAATAAAGTAATTAATTTTGAAGTAGAATTTGAGTTCAGTACTTCATAGAGATGTGGATTGATCATTAACACGTCTACATGTACAAAGAGATAGGCAAGAAAATGAGTGTTATAATTTATTGCGAAATTAACAAAAACAAAAGTGAGGGCTGTGAAATAACTTTCTTCTCAATCTTTTAAGTTAGGTGAATTTCAATATATGATTATATTAAAAAGGAATTAAAATACTAAAAATATTAATTTAAAGTAAAAAGAATACATTTAAAGCGGGGAATAAACTGTGCTCTAAAACATGAGGTTGACACTGCTCTTTTTTATTTATTTTTTATCTAGAGCGAGCAAAAGAAAGTGGTGTGGCATGATGTGATGACAAAGAATTTGAGATCTGCACAGCAAATTTTAGGTTCGAGTCAGGACGTGCATCTCTTATAAGAACCTGAGAAAACAAAGGGTTTTACTTGATTACTTGGACCACAAAATACACTTTTCAGATACGTAATTTTCTCTAATCCAAAATAAATAAATAAATAGAGTATTTTTTTTTGTTTTTTAAAGTGTGAGAAAGTAAAATAGTATTGGTATAGTAGTAGAGCAGCGGGGAGGGGAGGGGAGGGGAAAAGCAAAAAAGAAGAAGAAAAAAAGTTGAGAGAAGAAGCGTGGAATTCTGGGAGGATTATTGGGAGTAGGGACTGAAATGGACGTGACGATCATGAGAGGGTTATCATAAGCCTCATCACCCCTTTCTTTACCTCTCATTTATTGTTCTCCTCTTGTCTCGTGCCTTTCACACTTGATCTATATCCGAACTGCTCCTCTCCTCCTGCTGCCTCCCTCGCCCTTTTCTTTGTCCTCTTCTTCTCAATTTAACAATAATATAAATTACATTCGATAATTTCATTTAATAGTTTAATGATATCAGAACCTTGTAGACCTGACAGTCACGAGTTCGAGTTTCATCATCCTCATTCTATTTGATAAAAATCAAGCACAAGGTAGTGCGAGTATATACAAGTTTCAAGCACAAAGAACTTTCACTTGAAGGTGTGAGTTAGAGAATATTATAAATTATATTATAGAATCTCACCTAATAACTTAAACTTTTAGATAAGATAATTCCTTAATAGTTACAATCCTGAATGATCTCCCTATCACATGTCCCTTTGTTTAATTTTTCATACATATCACACACACACACACACATTGTTCTCCGATCATGTCTCGTGCCTTTCAAACTTGATCTAAAATCCTCCTGCCTCCCTTGCCCTTTTCTCTGTCTTCTTCTTCTAAATTTAACCCTAATTACAACCCTCAATGATCTCTACTGCATGCCCTTTGTTTTATATATATATATATATATATATATATATATATATATATATATATATATATATATATATATTTGTCTCTTGTCTTTGTACACATGTTACCGACCCTAAAATGTTCGTCATATTCCTTACAATCCCAGCCATTCCCAGTTGTCCACTCACATGTATATTTTCATAGATTTCAACACAAACGTTTGTTTCTTTGTTTGATTATACAGCATGGCTGTCGTTGCTTTATTAGGTTAACATATGAGTATGGGTTTCGCTATGGCTAGAATGTTGTTCCACTTTTACGTGCGATCACAGCTACTGTCCCTCGTTTTGGAATCATCGCTCTTGCCAGCCATATCTACGCGTATCCTCTCTTTCTTTCATTTCAAATGAGATTATCATTCTGATTGAATCATTCCATTTAAGTGGATGGATCATGGTTGGAGACTCTTTTGTCCTTGGTGAAGTCTGGATCTTATCATTATTGTGTAATTATTGCAGCTTTCTTTCTACCAAGTTATGATCAGTCAAAAGCCGGTTTTTGTTCAAGAAAGCCTAGCAAGCATTCATGGGGGAAGTAAATGATGGTGAATTAATCAACTGAGAAGTGGGAAAATAATATATTATGATGAGAGCAAGTCAATGTTATCTAGCTTGCTTAGAAATTATTCTTAAATGCACAACTCTAAACCCACTCTATCTATAATTAGCTATAACCATATATCTTAAGGTTGTTTATACTATTTCGGTTATTGTTTCATTTTATCAATTGGAATATAATGTTTTAGTTTTGGAGTGTTTTGGCATGCCGTTTTGAAATTGTATTGTTTGTGTGTGTGTGTTTGTGTTTATATATATATATATATATATATATATATATATATATATATTAATTCAAAAAAATAGTTCAAATCCAAAAATAAATTATTTAGAATTGTGCAATTTAATCTAAAAAAAACACAATAAAATAACTTTTCTAAACAAAATTATGAACATGTATAATATTACGAGAATATCATCATCAATCTTGTAAGATCATTACATTCTCTTTTTGCTCTGAAATTTTAATACAATATATATAAATATGTCAAGAGCCTTCTCATAAAATTTCACCTCGATCTAATGGCCAGATTAAGAGATATGATTGATATTGTAAAATTATTCATTATTTAAAAAAAAACAATATTTGGCCGATACGGAACGGGCAGAACAAAACCAGAACGTTTCGGCTAATATTTGGCTAAAAAATCAGGAACGGACCGGAATTTGAACCTAGATAAAAACAACACATTTTTATCTTGATTTTTTAACTGATACAAAATATTTTGGCTATTTTGATCGAAACGGAACGAAACTGAGAACCCTGATATATACATCCAGGCGGTGATATATACATCCAGGGGGCGAGCATAATCTAACGGGTAGACAGATCAACGCATTCTTCCCTAGTCAACGCAAGGATAAGATTGACCTCTGTAAGTTGTTGCCATGCCTTCCTCTAGAGCTTCAGATTGAGCAGTGAGAGATGTAACTGTGGCTTCGAACAAATTAAACTAAGTAAACAGACACTCAAATCAAGAACCACTGTCTGACATCTTTGTGTCTTCATTTCGAACTGTGCCAAAACTAGCAAAAACTACAAGTAGATCCCCAGTTATAGCTGTTAAATCAATTGGGTCTTCGAGGAAAATTAATATATGACATCAAGAATTTGAATACAAGATAAAGATTACGTAAGTATAAGCACAGATATCGAGTTTCGCAGCTACTGGAACTGTTGAAATTCATTATTAAGAACCATCTCGGCTAAAAAATTAAATTATTAAGTAAGATTTAAAATATAATTTATATTATTCTCGGTGGTATGTGACGAGCATTGTATTGATCCCACAGGCCAGTACATCGGGAATTCGGAGTTACAGCTAGAGAGAGTGAACGTATATTATAATGAGGCTAGTAACGGCCGGAATGTGCCCCGGAGGGTGCTGAGCTGATTGACTCAGTCCTTTATGCTGTCAGGAAAGAGGCTGAGAATTGTGACTGCTTACAAGGTAAGGTTGCTTGACAAAAAAATTAGAAGCAAATTTGTTGTTTAATAATCCTATATTGCTGTTTGTCGGAGATTATTAGGAAACTATATTTGCTCGTAATCCTGATAGATTAGACAACATTTTCCCTGAAAAATTCAATGGGTTTTCATTCAATATTATTTATGTAGACTAAAAAATATATTAACCGTTTTCCTGAAGCCATACTAGGATGAGTATTTTTGGCTCGGTTTGGTTTTCATCATCAAAACAACCAAACTGAAAAAAGAAAAAAAGAAAACAAACTGAAATGGACCTGGTTCAAACCGACCGGGTTCAGTTCAGTTCGGTTTTTTTTTTTGTTCTTTTTTAACTTTAACCATGTTTTTCCTTTTCTCATTTAGCTAAAATACAAGCAAACCAAAAAAAATTGAACTGAACCGGAAGAATAAAAATTTATTTAATTTGAATTGGTTCGGTTTGGTTTACTGGTTTTTGACTTCAAAAACCGAAAACCGAACTGGACTTTAAAAAAAACTAATTGGTTTAATTGTTCTTTTTTTCAGTTTAGTTTTTCTCGGTTTAATCGGTTATTTTTGCTAACCTCTAAAGCCATATAATGCTACCCTTTCTGTACATCAACTGGTGTAGAATGCTGACGAATGTATGGTTCTTGATAATGAAGCACTCTCTGATATTTGCTTCAGGACTCTCAAGCTCACTACCCCAAGCTGTGAGTAGATTACAATATTACTGAATTCTGGTCATAAAGCAAATAAGACTTGTGATTTTGATATTCAGCTTAGATTTGCAGTCATTCAACCAAATAAGACTTGTGATTTTGGGTTTGGGTTTGGTTTTGACCATTTTAAACCAATGATTTCTCTCTGAAACTTCCTTCGATGAATAATTTTTGTTTCCTTTTCTACAGTTGAAGACTTGAATCAATCATCGATAGAACGATGATGATGGAGTTGAAAGCTGAAGGTGTTCTGGGTTATTGTTTTGCTGCATCGTATGCTACGTGCTGCAGCAAATCAATAGGTTTTTGTTTTTTCATTTAGAATCTCATGACAATGACGGTGAATGTTTTTTGTGATTTGAATGAGCCTCTCTCTATAAGAACGAAGGCATCGCAGCAGTGCTGCTATTTTTTTTATTTTTTTTTCACAACTTGCTTTGATTAGAAAAATGCAGAACCAGGTGATGATTTGCGTAGATTCTTCGCTAGATCCTGTTTTTTTTGTGTTGCCAAGTTCTAACCAGGATTATTATTAGTATTTCCAACCTTAATTCAATTGTTATATTTATCATTAAACAGCAAGAAACACAGGGAAACTAGCAGGGTCAAGCTACTGAGTTGAGTGTAGTTTCTACCATGGCCTGTTCCTCGTAAATACCTAGATGGAGGACAAAGAAAGAAGTCTTTAAAACATTCACAAACCTATGATAAGTCTATCTTGTTTGTTGTGATGAGTCTATTACTAGAGGAGGAGGAGGAGGAAGCCGAGACTGAGACGATCAGTGAAAAGAGTTATCACGTCGGTTTATTGGATGTTTTACACTATTTTAAAAGTGTTTTTTTTGAAAAAAAAATAGTTTTTATTTTAAATTACAGTGAAAAGAGTGATCGCATCAGTTTTTTAGTTTTTATTTTTTGAAAAAATCTATTTTGAACTAGTATTTTTATATTATTTTGATGTGCTGATATCAAAAATAATTTTTAAGAAATAAAATAAAACTTATTTTGATGTATTTCTAAACAAAAAAAACACTTTCAAAAACAACTTTAACTACATTTCCAAACAGGTACTTAGTATCCTGCAACATAGCTATAACTTTTTCATGTAAATATACTTAATTTAGTAATAAAATGTTATTTATTTTAAATATTTTATTGATGAATCTAATATTTGATTAATAAATCTAGAGTAAAAATAAAAAATTTGGAACAAAAATATTTTGCAAAGAAAATCATTGAGTTATTACAATTATAAGATTTCTATTGCATCAAAATATTGTTCCTAAATATTCTTAAATAATGTTTTATTAAAATCAAATATTAATTAGAGTGGTTAAAATAGAAAATAATTGTTCTCATAAATTAGGTAAGAATACCTAAAACTAATATATTAGTATTTAGTACTCGTCAGATGATATATACACTAAAATAACCCGAGTGAAAATTTCATATTAATATTTATAAATAAAAAAACTCACATAACAATTGTATAAATAATCCCTAGATTTAATTTTACCAAATTATCATATATATATATATATATAAAGTGTTATATATTATTAATTCTTTTGCAGATTGTTTTGATCAATGAGAAGAAATTGAAAGATATTGAAAAGATGGATTTCAATTTTATTGAACATCTTGCAAGCTAAAACTCCTGTGATAACCATGTGACAAAAGATGGGATAGTTTTATTATTATAATTAAAACAAAAAAAAAGTTCACACATTAGCAATCGGCTGGGATCCTACAATTGCGAACAAAAGCATCAACCAGTGTCCACAACGCTTATTTAATATGATGATAGTGCTGCGTGCTACAAGATCCAAGAATCATTTTTTCTTGGCGATGAACAGGCCCCATCGCTGCTCTCCAGATGAACTCCTGATCAGCTTTGCCTTCCATCCACCAACTATGTCATTATAGTCCTCCTGGAATCGATAAATAATCAGAAATAAGTTTTGAATGTGATGTTTATAATTAAAGAAAAATCAACAAAGACTTTCTAGACTAAAGAATGCAGTACACTCACTTCAGAGAAGTCCTGGATAAATTCATCCTTCTCCTTTTCGATAGCAATTAATTCCCTTTTCAGAACTTGGTTGAACTGAGGCAGAAATAATAAATTATTTTAAATTTAAAAGGCCAACAGAGCAGGAGAAAAAAAAACCAGACAAGGGTATGGTTTATTGTCCAAACCTGATCGGTTCGGTCTTCTGCGATGACCTCATCAAACCCGGCATCCCTAAGCATCTGCATGTCAGCCATAACAGGATTGACATTTTCATGAATTGGGACCAAAAACCACAATGTCAGGCAATGACAAACTATTTTAGATGCAAAAGTACCTGGCCATATGCTTTCACATCATGAAGATCATATCCTCTCTGTTTAATGTATTCTGCAAATTCTGGTGATGGTGTTCCAGCACTCTTGCAGTAATCACTGATAAGTACTTTGCCTCCAGGCTTCAGCCACTTGAAGAAAGATCTAAATAATGCAGGTTTGTCCTGAAACATGGTAGTTCATGAAGTAAAAATAAATAAAGAGCTTCTATTTTTCAAGAACAGCGATAACGGAGTGGAAAACTTCCTTCCAGGAAACATCACTCAAAGCAGCATGGCACAAATTGACCAGTACCAACAAAACAGAAAGAGACCTAAGTGCCACCAAAGAAAGACAAAACTCTCCAAACTCAAGAAATCAAAACCTAAATTGGCAGAAACATCCGAGAACTTACTTGAATGTGCAAAATGGTGTCCCGGCTGTAGACAACATCAAAAGTATTGTCAGGATATGTCTTCGTAGTGCAATCAGCAACTTCAAACTCAACAGAGCATTCGAGTCCAATGGCACGTTCAAGGGCAAATGAAATCATATTTATGGAGAGGTCAATGCCTACAACATCCACGTCAAATTTCTCAGCCATGTAAAAGTCACCTCCCCCAATCCCACAGCCAACATCTAGCACTTTCTGGCCAGGCTTAAGATCCAGCTTTTCCACAAATTCTTTGGTTGTCTCTGCTCAGATACAAATATTCATTTAGCAACGGTAATGCTTTAATAGCGAAACAAGATCATTGCAGTAATCTGATAAATCTTTTAATATTGATAAACATGTGCAATGATGAGCTCCTGCATTAAAGTCTTTGAGATAAAAAAAAAAAAACTTGTGTGGTAGACAATTAATATAGTTCCCAAAAACTTAAGAACTTTACATTGGTCTTCATAATAAAGGGAGGGATAAATAAAGTGAAAAAAATAGAAGCATATTGTCTATTCAAGTTCTTGGCTTCCAGGTTGCCAATTCAAACTTAGTTTCCTTATGACACTAAAGACACGAATGCAATTGTGGAAAAGGGCAACTAATAGCTTTTTCCCCCAATAGGAAGAGAAAAAAAAAAATAGAAAGGTAGCATACCCATTCCTCCTGTGCTCACAAAACCTTGTCCAAAGACGCGTTCATAACGTAATATGCCATTAGATTTATACTGGACATTGTCTAAGAATCGCTGGAACCCCTTGTCATCATGTGAGCTGACTTTCTGCCATGTCCAACAAATCTGCACCGAGCAAACATTGCATCTTGTCAATTAACCCATTTAATTATGGCTCAAAGGAAACAAAACCAAAAGGATCCAGTTTCATTGCCTGATTCTGGTTCTTTTTGTTTTTCACATAAGCTGAAATGCATTTGCAGCCAATTAGAGAGAGCTCGAAAGAATTTCCAGACCCATCAAATGAATGACATTCTTTAAACACCTGCGATACAGTATAAATAGGTTACCATCACATATCATACAGCTCTACCAGATCATTTTTGTGTGCATTAATCAATCCCAAGAAAATGGAATGATGCATAGATGAATAATGTTTATCCATTTATTCATAATTAGTCTTTCAAAACTTGATAAAGATCTTGGTAGTTATTCCATAAAACCTATAATGTTAACTGTAAAATGATCTTCATGTAGCAGTACTCCATTATGATTCATGAATCATGTATAATTTAGGAACAGCAGCATGATGAATCATCAATCATTCATTTTCCTCCCGAAACTAAGAATCATATTGGTTCAAGAAACATTCCAGTCTGACTGGTGTTATCAAACCCATGTGTCCAACCAGAATGACTTAAATCAAATCATTTCACACAGCCCAAGTTTGGGTCCAATCACCAATCGAATCCAATTTTCACATGCTAGATAGATTTATGTTCTATGCTGCACATGTTACTAAAATTCCATTTTAGAGTGATTATCTAACACTGAAAATATACTGATATCCAGTCACCAAAACCATATTAAAACAGATGTATAAATATAATTTATAGTTTATCACACATTCAGTTAACAAAAATGCAGAGCCCTTTCAAATGAGTAACTTTGAACAAGAAGCAAACCTTTGTGTAGAATCTGGGTTCACGGTAGTGGGTTGGGTTGTATTTCCTCTTCGAATCTCCAGATTGATGAAAACAAGACTCTCTAAAGAAAATAAACCCCCCAACCTTAACCCATTTGACCATCCTTTCAACCAGATTCTCCACCTGCAATCCATGTTAAGAATATACAAGAGACAAAGACACCATCAGAGTTGAGGAAGAAGAAAGCACTAGAGATAACTAACTTGCAAGCACAAAGAATACACCAGTGTCAAAAAAAAGTAAGCATTATAAGCTACCACAAAGTCAAATAGGGTGGAGGAGTGTTGCATATATATGGTCCCAGAAGAGCACAGTCTTGTAAAAGATGATTTGGAAGCATTTCTCATAATTGTTTTAAAATAAACAGTTGAAGCCATCGCGAAAATAAAAGGGCCAGGGAAAAATAGCATAATATTTATGGACATTTCACATAAAGATTGATACAGTCATAATCATGCCGGGCTTTATCAGACCACTGATTCCAAGAAACCTTAAGCTGAATTACTAGGAAATCTTTAAGCATATCGACAATTAAGTAAGACAGGCAGGAATAAGGATTAAGTATGTTCACCTCCTTGTCGGAAAGATACATGAGAAGCCAATTTGAGAATATCAAATCCACCGATCCCTCTGGGAAATCCAGATCTTGGGATGTCACATCAGCGCACATAAACTTGACATTCTTATAGTGTCCATTAATATTTTCATTCTGCAAACAGATGATTAGACAGATGGGAAAACAAATCAGATAAAACTAAACAGAAATAATGAAAAAAAAAAAAACAGTTGACGTCCAGTTCAACAAGCACAAACAAAAAGCTCTTTGTGAATATGGAGGACCAGTCACCTTTTTTATGGCACTCTCAATGAAGTCAAGAGCCACAACTTGGCTGGCCTTCTGTGCCAATTCCCCAGTGAATCGACCAATACCAGCTCCAAGTTCCAAAACTGTTTTCCCTTCAAATGGTGGAAGCAGAGAAAGTATCTCAGGTCTTTCTTCCTTGTCAAGTTCAGATGCTTTGGAGTCAAGCATCATTGCATTCACGCTCAAATCAGAAATGTTATCCATCCAGTACTTCTTTTGAATCTCGCGTTCTTCCACTATCAAACCCACAAACAAAAACCAAATAAGTCCAATATCAACACAATGCACACACATATACAACTACAATAACCTAAAAAATGAGTGCAAAAGACAGGAAGATTAACAAAGAAATCAGATGAAATAAAAAGAAGTCATACTTGAAACACATTAGAAAAAAAGGGCATTTTACCATGAGTAGCCATTGTTGAACAAGGCAGAGATAATGAAGAAAAGGAAGGGGGTTCTCTCTACAACGAAAAGATTTTGAAAGGAGATGATGGTGATGAAAGTGCTAACTAAAAACCCTCAACGGCAACGCGAGATCTTGAAAAGCTCCTGGATCTTCGGTTACAAGCCCTGCCCTTCTGCTGCATCACAACCTATTTGCTCTGCAATCAAACTCCATCTCTTACGATACTCTGTTTAGGTTCTGCTGATATCTAGGTATGTGTGGGCTTTTATAGAGAAACGGTGAAGAGGAGGCTGCCTCCTCTTGCATGTCTAAGGATATGTTTGGCATTGCTTTTGTTTTTGCGATTGAAAAAAACCAGTTTAGAAAAAAGTGCTTTTACTGTGGTTCAAAATAAGCTGTGAAGTGTTTGGTTAAAACAGTGGTTGAGTTAGAGGTTGAAAAAAAAACAGTTTTAGGTGTTTGGTTACCAAATTTTACATATTGCTTTTAACTTGTGAAATTACTTTAAATTAGGGGTGAGTATTTTCGGTTCGGTTCGGTTTTTTGTCAAAATAGTAACCTAACCGAAATTTTTGTTTTTTTTTAAATCAAACCGAAACCGAACCGAATTTATTCAAAACCGACCACTTTCGGTTCGGTCCGGTCCGGTTTTTTTGGTTAAAAAAATCATAAAACCGAATTTGTTTTTGGGCCTTCTGATGGGCCTTCTGATGGGCTTTCTGCTGGGCTTTTTGATGGGTTTTCTAATAAATTTTTTGATAAGCTTGAAAAACTATTTTTGTACAAGAACCCAAAGTATTTTTAATTTTTTTTTTGCAACAAATACAAATATTAATTTATTAAATTGTTAATATAGTGTTTATTAAGTTTTTTTTAACCTTTCTAATAACTTTGTTGTGTAATTTAGCATGATGAGAGATAATTAAAACTACACAAAGGAACAAATTTAAATTTAAATTACAGAAAATGCCTTCAAAAAAGGGCTTAAAAAAAACAAGAAACATTAACATAAAAAACTTCAAGAAATACAATCGGTCTTCAACTAATTATCATCCGTAGCTAGATTTAACTTTCCACCAAAATCTACAAAAAATAATAGAAATGTTAGATTGCAAATAAGTTGATTATTATTTAATAAAATAAAAATACAAATGTATAAGAAAAATAACCTGATTGTAATTAACAAATGAAAAAGATCAAAACATGTTAATAATATATACTTTCTATAAGAGATGTGAAACAGCAATGGAAACTACATGCAGGATACAGCTTGTCCTAACAGACCAAACAGACCAGCATCATCGTTATACGATTTGTTCTCATCCCCAAATTCAAACAGACCAAACAAAGCTAGATAATCAACCAGCAAAAGAATCAAAACCACTTGAGCTTTTCACAAGTCTAGTTATAGTTGTAAAATCTATTATCAGTGCTTTCCCTGTGATGCTGAAGCCTGCAACTCTCTTGTCCATAAAAAAACAACTTGACACAAATGGCATACTCTGTCACCCAACATTACCACAGATACTCTACTCACAAACTTGCAATTAATTCTCCAGAATTATAATAGAATGTTCAGCACTACCATACTAAGACAAAGGGCTAAAGAGGCCAAAACCATAAACAAGCATTTTTTTTACTGCAATAAGCAACTCTTTGATCAACATGAACAACTTGAAAACAAACGTCATATGCAGATATGCTAGTAGCAAGCTTGAAATTAATCCTCTGGGATTGTAAACAAATGTTTCGGATTTGGATACGATTGGGAAATATTTGTTCATACTCGATGGGACGCACAAGCACACTCAACCAAGCCAAATATTTGATTCGTTTGAGGTTTAACGAGTATCATCCTACTAAGAACATAAAACTTGAACAGGTTTCAATTTAATAAAACGAAGGTCCAACGAGGCACAAATTACTAATCTCATCCACAAATCCACAGGGTCAACAAGTAGTTAGATAATTAATCAGTCGAAATATTTAACGCAAGATTAGTTTTCTAATTCTTTACTACATGGAAGACTCCCGTAAAAACATGAACACAGAGATATCATCAGTTCATCTTGATGTTGTACGAGCAGTTTGTAATTGATGAGCACATGCAATGGATTTTATCTTGAACTACATGCAGGATACAGCTTGTCCTAACAAGAACTGCTCTCAGATAAACAGATCCGGCCACTAATTGAAAGAAAAGAGATGCTAAACAGTAAACACAGCAACAAGTAAAGGTTAATTACATGGAACACAAAATCCTAGTAACTAGCCTCAACAGTAAAATGATCAGCCCAGAAGACAATACAAAAGATTCGAATTTACACTTTCGAATTCTACGATGAAATCCTCTATAATTAAGTCAAATAACTCAGCATTATATCAACTCCAAGGACAACAAGCCCTAACATCTAAGACAGTTGATTTTTAACATATAACAAGAAATAAATCAGAGGTGAGCATTTACTTACCTTTTGTAAACTGGACCGTGTCGGATGGGGACGATGATAAAGATGCAGAGGGAGGCGAGAGGCCGAGAAGCGAGAGGCAGAGGGAGGCGTGAGGAGTGAGGAGTGAGGACTGAGGTCTGAGACTCTGAGCTGAGTAGGAGAGACTGGAAGGCGAGAGGCAGAGGGGCGTGAGGAGTGAGGACCGAGGTCCCGAGACTCGAGATGAGGAGGAGAGACTGGAAGGCGAGAGAGGCGAGGGACAGAACGCTGAGGAGAGAGGCGAGAGGCGAGGGAGGCGGAGGAACAGTAAAGTTTAGTAAAATTATGATAGGGTTTCGTAAGTTTGTATTTATAGTAGGGTGAGAAACCGAACCGAACCGGTTCGGTTCGGTTCAATCGGTTTTGTCCATACAAAACCGATACCGAACCGAACCGGACGGTTTTTTACAATTTTGCAATCGGTTTAATCGGTTTATTTTTTCGGTTCGGTTTTTTCGGTTTTTTTTCCTCGGTTTTTTCGGTTATTCGGTTCGGTTTGCTCACCCCTACTTTAAATGGCATATATATATATATATATATATATATATATATATATATATATATATAATTTTTTAAATATTGTAGATTTAATAATTATAATAATATAATATAATTAATAATTCAAATAAATTAATTTTTTTTTATTCTCTCACCAAATTATTTTTATCAAAACAATTTTAAAACATAAAAAAATAATTAAAAAAAAACATTTTTTTTCTGAAAAACAATTTTAAACAAGAAAACAAACGTTAACATCTAGACTTTCTTCTATTATAAATTATAAATTAACATCCCTATAAGCTAACTATTATTATAAGAATTAATAATAATAATAATAATATAAACATACAACCCGAGACCCACACCCTATTTAAGAAAAAACCCTACTTTTCTTCTCCCTCTCTTGTTGCTTTGCCCCCTCCAGCCGCACGCCTGCCATCTTCATCTTTACAACCAGTAATGCCAAACTGCTTTTTTAGTGTTTTTTTTATGGAGAGAAGGGAAACAAGGGTGGTTGCAGAAGATAGAAGAGACGGGAGATGTGGGTTGCTGTGGGAGCTGGTTGCAGAGGAGAAGAAGAAATGAGATGTAAGTCCTTTTTTGGATTTTTGCTCACTGATATGTATCCCAGCCAATCGCCGTTTCATATTCCCACGCCCAGGCAATTGCCGATGCAAGAAAAGCATCAATTTCCAGCTTTTTTTGAATCGGCGTTATGGACATAATATGGTGTGGGTCCCACACAAAAAAAGTGTTTGTTTTTGTTAACCAAACACCAAATTGTGGTGCGATCTGCGAATCGTAGATCGCACCACAATGCCAAACATGCACTAAATTTTCTTCTTTTTTATAATAGTATTTACAGGTAGGCAATTGTTGTTTTTTTAAGTATTTATTTTAGAAAAATATTATTTTAAAAAATTAATTATTTTAAAAAATTAATTATTTTAAAAAATTAATTATTTTAATATTAATAAAACAATTTAAAAATATAAAAAATCATACATCATGGTTATAGTTTTTACCATAAAAACAAAATCTTCCTTTTATTAAGGAATCATTTCACCTAAAACTTTAAACTATCATGTGAGATTTTATTATTTATGTAATTTTTTAACATCCCTCTCAAGTAAAAGCTTATGATTTATATTATTCTGATCTAACACCTTGTGCTTGATTTTTATCAAATAGAATGTGGGTGATGAGATTTGAAATCGAGATCGTTGTGTCAACAAGGCTCTGATACCATGTAAAGAAATCATTTCACCTAAAACACTTAAGTTGTTAGATGAGACCACATTATATTATTTATATTATTCTCTGATATTTTAATATCTCACCTTCCATAATTATTATTTTATTTTATTTTAGTAGGATGTTGATTATATTTCTCTAATAGCGGTATGAGTGTTTAGGGATTATTAAACTTAAGACTCCAGTGATTTTTACAGAAATTCTAATGATGTATTATTTCAATCAAACTTAAGATATGTTATTATTAAATAAAAAAATAATTGATTTTATGCGATTATAAAATATATTCTGGAACCACTTTATACATAATTGTAAGATTACATTTGAATTTAATTTATTTAAATAAAATAAATTGTTTTGGGATTTAAATTTGAAAAGTTAATAATTCAATAATTACAATTATTTTTAATTATTTGTATTATGATGCTGCATTAATGTAGTCTCTTAAGATTTGTTTCTTATAATATTCAAAATGATAAAGAAAAATAAATAAAAGAGTAGCCATCATAGTGGACTCTTCCTTGAAATCAATATCAATAGAATATTTCTTATATAGTTGATTTAATAGTCTTAGCATTGTCATAGTAGTTGATTTTTAAAAACAATGATTTTTCATTTATTTTTTTGAAATCTTATTTTTAATATTAATATATTAAAATAATTTAAAATATAAAAAATCAAATATTTATAAAAAACACAGCTAGTTGCATCTCTAAATGACACCGAAATCCAAATCTATGAGAAGAAAACAAAAGACATTTTATTTTAATATATTGATACGTGCACTAAACAAACAAAAGTGGGATTAAAAAACCAAATCTTGGATCTACAAAAGTATAGTTGTAATTATTATCATAATTAATATTAATGTTGATTCAGATAATTGAATATTCGATAGTGGAGGGACTATTTTTAACTTTTTCGATCCCACGATAAATCTGAGGGACCACTTCCTCCGAATCTGTACCAAAAGAGGATTATTTTTTCTGGCAGATTAGGGTTAGAGTCGGAGCTGTCGGTAGTTTTTCTAATGGTGTCACGTGAGCCTATGGTCACTTGCCACGTGCATCTATGCCCCACCTTCCATGAAATTATTTTTCTGTCCCCCGTCCTTTTGTCGCTATATTATTGCCGCAATTTGGGGTCACGGGAATTTTATTTCCTTTTATTTCTTAAAATTATAATATAGACAAATATCCACCGACCGTTGCTTTGAATAAATTAAAAAAGATTCATTTTCAATATTTTTCCTTAATATATTGTTCTATGACCACATAGGGATGTTCACGAAGCATTCCAAAAAGTTTTTCAAAAAATAAATTGATTTTTTTATTTTAAATAAAAAATAATGTTTTTAAATCATTTTGACATGTTGATATTAAAAATAATTTTAAAAAATAATATATATATATATATATATATATATATATATATAATTTTGATATATTTATAAATAAAAATTACTTTGGAAATCCCTTGAAAATAAAATCATTTTGAAAGTTTTATTAGTGATGATAATTTTTTTATTAATATATCTCTTATTTTTATCGGCATCAAATGTAATATTTTAAATTGAAATCATATTTTTCTATTTAATATAATATTTTATAACTTTAAGACAGGTTAACAAAAATATCAAAATGGTTGAAAGATAAAAAAATCATAAATATGATAAAATTATATTCAAGATTCATTTAAAAATAAAATATTGATTTCAATTGAATTTTAATAAATATTTTATTATTAGTACTATTATTTTCATATCAGATACATAATAATTAAAATATTGTCTCACTGTGCTTGTTTTGTACCGGAATGGCATTAATGGCAGTACAAGACATCAGATTGTTTTCTATTTTTTTTATTATTTTGTTGGATTTGGATTCGTGTCTTGAATAAATAAATAAATAAATAGACCAACAGAACATGTGATTTCAATAATGTTGGTGGGGATATAATTATTATATATGTTATTTCTAATAATAAAAAAGGATAATTACATAAAGGATTGGAAAATCTTGATTGGATACTCACGATCACGAGATCCAGCTGAGAAGACTAAAATTAGGAAGATTTTCAAGGAGATATAATTTTTTTATTTAATATTATTTTCTATTTACTTTGAGAAATTATTCTTGTTTAAGTTGATTTTCTTAGCTTATTCAATAGGTTTGTTTTTTAAAAATCTCTTGTTTAAATCTCATAACTCTTAGGGTCATTAGAGACTAGTAATTGGTCGTTCATTTTAGAATCTATAAAATTAGTCGAGGTGTATATAAATTGATTTGGACATCCAAATTAAAAAAAAATTGCATCCACATATTTAGAAGTGCTCTCACCTTTTCTATATTGGGACCAAAGTTCAATATCTCCATAAATTAAGCCTCACTATTTTTATTATTTTTATTACATGAGTATGTATGTGATGCTTTATATCCTACATTTGAATATTACAGGGAGATTGAATAAGATAAAAAAATATTAATAAATTTATTTGCAAAAAAAAATTATTTTTATTTTTCAAAAAAATGACAAAAAAAAACACATAGCACTTAGAGATCTAGAAGTTATTTACTTGCACACCAAGGCCCTTTCCTCGAGCATGAGGAAATGATATCAGAGGCACCCGACCAATAGATTGTTGGGGGAAGCAATTTAAAAGTTATTTTCTTTTTAAATGAAATTTTTTATATATTTTATATTATTTTATAGGATGATTTTAAAAATAATTGTTTTTAAAAAATATTATTTTAATATGTTTATAAGTAAAATATATTTTAAAAGCCCACCGCAAATTCCCTCCAAAAATCTCTGCATAGTAAAAGCGCTACGTCCATGAACATGAAAAGGGTTCTTGATCCCATAAGAGCATCTCTGCAATCGTGCATTGCTCGGGACTCGATCTTCAAATTATGATTCATTCTCATAGAAGATAAGACTTTGATGTCTCATATTCCATATATGAGAATTACGAGGAGATTGAATAATTTAAATGGAATAATGTCTAATATATCTATTTTAATTAATAAATATTTCTAAGTCTACCATTGACTACCTTTTTTTGGCACGTGAGGAGACTATTTTTTTTAAGAATTCAGATGAGCGAGTAAAATCTTGATTGTGCCGATAACTACATAAATATCATATCCTAGCCTATTAAAACCATATTCTAGCGGCAAACTGGAGGTGGTGGTGGTGAATGGGTTAAGTACTGTGGGCATTTCACAGTTCTATCGTATATTATGTGCATATTTGGCACGGCGTTTGGCACGCCGTGCAGCACAATTTTATTTTTTTTTCATTTTAAATAAATATGTTTTGGTGTTTTTAGATCATTTTGATGTGTTGATGTAAAAAATGATTTTAAAAAAATAAAAAAATATCATTTTGATGTATTTCAGCACGAAAAGCACTTTGAAAAGCTACCTTAACCGCCCTCCCAAACAAGTCCTATGAGTAACAGACACTCCATTTTCTCGGACAATTCTAGGAGGGAGTGTTCGTTAGGCTACAAAAAGTCACTCCATTTTTCTTACGTTTTCTGTTTTGTTTCCAATTGAGCCTCCTTTGGGCTTGTGGGCTTTGGTTTCAGTTTAGAAGTTTCGGAATTGGTTTGGAGCTCGGAATTTAGTTTGGGTTTTGGACTTTGATATTTTAGGCCCATTTTTTAATTCCGTTTTGATAGTGCCATATTTTAATAATTATAAAAACAACAAGATCCAAAATTGAATTACCTTTTCTCGTCACTTAATGATATATCTAACTACAAAATTATGATGAAATATGTTTTTTTTTAATATTAATAGAAATTAACATGCCTGAATAATAAATCATGCGTCCATGTGTTTAAAATTGAACAGAAATATTGTTTAAAAAATAAGTAAATAAAAAAATGACATGCCTAAGCAGGAAAAAAACTTATAATTGACATGCTCAAATAACTTGCATGAAATTAGAAAAATACCATTCAAATCAGGTGGTCAATTCATAATTTTTTTTATACTACTCATGGAGTAATTAGTGATATTTTATTAATTATTTTATAGAATTCACTCTAAAAAAAAGATAAACACAAAGAGAAAAGATAATATAAAAAAACTTTGATCTTGGATGTTGAAAATGTTTTTGATTAAATTAAAAGAGTAAATTTAGTCTTAAATGCTTGATAACATGATTGAAATCCATTATATGGATCAATAACAAGTAATTAATAGAACGACCAACATATTTGCAAATACGAGAAATTTAGAAAAGTTTCTTTTTTTTCTCTTTTTTCTTTCCCTTTTAAACTGTCATCTTTGAATAGATAAGGGTGAATTTAAGACCAATATTTTTTGTATTTTCGACCAAAGCCATGACCAAAAAGAGATGATGAACTCTTAGAGATACAATTCAGTGGTCCGCCCATAAAATTATTTTATAGAGATCACTAGTTTAAGTCTTATAATTTTTAGGATCACTGAAAACTAGTAATTGGTCATTCATTTCAAGATTTGAAAAATTAGTTAAGATGTGCATGAACTGACCCGAATACCAATGTTACAAAAAAAAACACCCTAGATGATGCCTTTTTTCCAGTTAATCCATCCATTCTTCCACTAATTTTGATTCCATTAAAGACAATGAGCTAAGATTAATTACAAGTTAAGAAATATGGTCTCTAATTATCAATATTCTTGAAACATTACCATGATCGACCATGAACTACTCATGGAAGCCATCATGCGCACATAAGGGACCAGCCGGGCAAGCCTCTCATAATTACTTGAATAAAATGTTTGACCATTCTTCACATCTTGGCTCAAATTATTAATGTTTGGACTCTTGCTCTTTAAGGTAGCAATTTGAAGTTGAAGATATGGTAAAAAAATATATATATATTTAAGAGGATAAATAATATTTTCAGATATAGTGATTGTTTGAGAGAGATTGTTTTTTAAAGTGTTTTTGTATTTATAAATACATCAAAATGATATTTTTTTTATATTTTTTAAAAATTATTTTTGATATTAACACATAAAAATAATCTAAAAAAATAAAAATAAAAAATAAATTTAAAATAAAAAATAATTTTTGTTTTATTTTTTTTCAAAATCACATTTGAAATCAACGTATAGCTTCAAGAAATCCTGAGATAAATTGCTAACTCTAATTTTAATTAATAAAAAAATGAAGTTTGCAATCTTCAAGAACAGCATATTTTAAACTATAAGGAAAAACAAATGATTCTTGATTACTTTTCACGTGCTTGTAGATATTCAATTTAAATATTGTTAAGAATTTAAAGGGTATCAAGAAGATTAGTAATTTACGAAATTTAAATTTAAAACTACCCTTTTTCTATGCAAAAATACGTAAATTTATAATGGTTATTTTTTTTGATATTCCATTTCAGTTTTTGTACATTTAGGTTTAACCAATATGATGTACTTACTGAAAATAATAAAATAAAATCACTTGGGGGTCTCTAGGATCCTATTAGATAAATTTAGAGTTAGTGATTTGTTACATTGAGATTTTTATTACTTTCGACTTTGAATGATTCTCTAAACGATGAGTTGTTGTAAATCATAACTCGCCTAATTATCAAGCCTCCAATAGTTCTCCACACGAATTATTAGTGAGAAATATCTGAAATTCCTACTTAAAAGAGAGAGATTGTTATGCCTAATAACAATTGAGTAGTAAGATAATTTTTAATTATAAATATACATAAAGTAGAAGCTTAATTAAGCTTATTTGCCTTCATGGTTGCAAGGTATTCCTTGCAATTCCTCCTTCAACTTTTAGGTAATAACTACAAGATCAAATCAACAATTAACTCATGGCCATGACAAAACTCATGTAAACTGATTTCTTAATATTGTCAATCATTTTCAAAACATAGGTGTTCACTAAAGAATCCTCTATTATATTGTAGCATAACAATTTATTAGAGGTCCCATACCTCTCAATCCTACTAGCATTATTAAATAGTTATTT
Source organism: Salix viminalis (assembly GCA_029228465.1). NCBI lineage: Eukaryota > Viridiplantae > Streptophyta > Magnoliopsida > Malpighiales > Salicaceae > Salix > Salix viminalis. Next base: position 8,001,520 of record CM055437.1, read on the forward strand.
AAGATGCATTATCATAATATGAGTATTCATATTCTTATGCTACCTATAAAGTTTAGGTGAATATTGACTAACATTACATATGTAACTTATTTACTGTCATCAATATGATGTTCATGTTTATTATGAACTTCTTCAGCTGAAGTTTAGGTGGAATGCTAAAGAAGTTCAAATGCCCATTTTGAGAATGTTGAATAAGTTCTTATTGAATTGAATTTTCAAGAACATATAACTTATTTTCTTGCTTGAGAACAATTTTCACATTTCGATGTTAATCTAGGAAACTTGGTTCCGTCACTTTAGTAGTATCAAGTAGGGATATGTCACTACTTATTTTGATTTTATCGACCTATTTACATGAAGATAATGAGTATTAGCTTCATGCATACATATTTAAATCTAAATTTAAATAAGTTTTTAATTCTAATCTGGTCTCCCACTATTTTCATACAATTAATAGCCCTCCCTATTAATTTGAAAGATCTCTCTTAGATTTTTCTAGTGAGCTAGGATCCCATTTAATTAAATAAATGCTAATCCCATTAGGATATCGTGAAATTTAAAAATTTAATTCATACCTAATCCAATTAGAAAATTTGGTTCTTTAATTAAAATAATTTAGAATTTTAATTTTAATTTTAATATAATTATAATTTTACCCAAAACACCTAAAGATAATTAGATATAAGTTAAAGGGGTAGAATCATATTTCTCGACTAAAAACGATGTAAGGGCAAAATCATAAATTTCCTCATTGTTTTCTTCCTTTTCTTCTTGATGCAACAACCTTGTCGTTGTGCCTATTACTAGATGCAAAGCATTTTCCCTTTTCAATCAGCATGCTTTCCAATAGCAATAAAGGTTATCACTCCACCCAAATAACTATGTTGTTGTTTATTTTTCCAGCCAACCCTTCAATGGTTTCTGATCAAATTTGGAAATCCCATCCAAATGTGACTGAAACAATAGTTAGGTGATGAAAAACATTTTTTTAATCTGATTTCAAAAATCATGAGAGAAAAATTATTTTTGGAAAAATAACTTTGTATGCAAAATTAAGACTAATATCAATTGAAAAATGACATCAACAACCCCAATTGTCTAACAAAGACTTCATTACCACTGTTAGATTTCCCTAATAGCACACACATAATAAAAATAATATAATAAATTATTCAAGCATTCCTAGAGTCATGCTAGATGGATTTAGAGTTATTTAGGGATTTATTACCTGAAGATATGATATCTTTTGGCTTTGAATAATTTCTTAAAGGATGGGTTGGCGCAAACCACAAGCCATCCAATTATTCAACATAAAGAATGTTTGTCATGTTAAATCACTAATAACTAAAAGGTTAAGTTGTTTTTTATCAATAATTTTCTCATTTAACATCAAAACATATAGAATATTTGTCATGTTAAATTGTGTTTTCCTCTACATAATAGTCATTGGTGGTTTGCATAAAACTTGAAACTTTTTTTAAATCTCATTCTACCTTAGCTAAGGATTTCCTGGTCAATACTATTTAATAACATATGTAACTCTTTTCAAATCGTGTATATGAATCCTCTCTTGATCACTCAATTACATTCATATAATTCATGTTGTATACAATTTGTTTCATTATGCTATCGTAATTAAACTACATGTAGTAGGATCAAAGCATAACATTTTTTTATATAAGATAACTTAGTGAATTCAAATGTAATGATCACTTACATCACCGTCACATGATCCTTTTCATAGACATAGGTGATCTCTACATATGGAATTTTCATGCGGGTTAGTTCAGTGTATCTGTCTTATGACAAGCACCTACATATTAGTTATATGTATCCCTTATATCTTATCTTATGAGAATGATTGACTCCATTTAGAACGGAAAGAACATAATATGCACTAGTCTATAACAATAATCAACATGAATCATTAGTGAAAAATATTATAAACCCTTTCAAAAGAGAGGGATCATTATACCTCATTGTGTATCTTTTTATTATGTATTTTAGTTGCTTATGTACTATATTTTTCTCACTCTTCTCTTAGTAAATAAGATGCATAGCATCTATTTGTAGAAAAACCTAAAAACCCTATAGAAAAATAACATAAATTCCCCATTTGATTAATATCAAATATATTATTTAGGACAAGTTTTATAGATTTATTTAATAAAGTCCTTATGTGATTTTTTCTAAGTCTATAATTGAAATCCTATGTATTTATTACATTATAATCCACACTATCTAAAATTTAATTACAATCGCGTTATATTTGATTATATTCTAGTCCTCACTTTGTAACCAACGGTTCTTACATGTGTGACCCATCAAGTACCCTAATAAGTTGACCCAAATATAAATCAAAATCATAAATAAAATAAGATTACATAAATCAAACAATTTAATTTATGATCAATTTTATGATTGATTGATATATATTTGAAGAACAAGTAAAATGTCTAGTAACATGTTATGACCCTCTAAATATTAGGAAAATTGTAGGTGGTTTTACATAACTTTTTAGTGACTAGTTTCTTAGTATAATATCATCCCTTCATCAAGAATATTCCAATTTAGATATTACGCCATGAAGTATGTCTGCTTTTGTGAAATCATGTTAACTCTTAACATTATAGTCACTGATTAGTTGAATAAGGTTTAAAAATTCATTTCAAATCTCATTCCATCTTTGCTAAAAATTTCACAATCAATACTATTTGTGATCATATGAGTCAATTTCTTTAATTCACATAAGTTGATGAAGACTCTCTTGATTACTTAAATACCTTCATATAGTTTTATGTTATACCCAATATATATTTCTTTTGTTACCCTTGATTAGAACAACATATAGTTAGAATCAAAACATAACACTTTTGATATTTATGTTATACCCAAAATATTAAATATGTTTTACATAAATAAAATAAGTGTTATGTGTAACCAACCAATTAATAACTTGATATATTCACTAACAGTCCAAGCCCAAAACATCCTCATTAGGGTTAGGATGCACATAAATCAAGGTGGAATCATTTCACATTTGCATCATTTAATCACTACAAGGTAACTCACTTCAGACCTTTTTATAATGCATGGCTTGAGGATGTAGATAGCAAGATCAAACTTCAATTATGTAGAAAAATATTGTCAGCCTTCTCTGTATTTTCACGAAATTATTGTAGATAGCAAGATTATTTTTTTTCTTTTTAATTAATCTTTGTGGCTTTTATGATTTGGAATTGTGATCTTAAGAGAGCCAATTCCTCTTTTGTTTAGTTGTTGCCTATTCTCTTTGTATATAAATTATGAGGTCTTTTACATTGCTTTGTCTTGTTAGATACATCTTGTAAATTATGTTTTAGCTTCCTCTTCTTTTACAATTTACATTGATCAACTACTTGAACAAAAAATCATTTACAGGCTTAAAGGTAGTTGCGACACAAGGAATGTTACCTACCTATCTACTAGAGAATAATATAAACCATATTCTAGAACCTTACTTATCAGCTTAAGCTTTTAGGCGAGATGATTCTTGACAAAGTATCAAAGCATTGTTGATCTAGTGATCACGAGTTCAAGTTTCACAACCTCCATTCTATTTGATAAAAATCAAGCATAAAATAATGTAAGCCTATGCAAGTTTCAAGCCCAAAAGCATTTCATTTGAGGGAGTGTGGTAAGGATTAATATAAATCATATTCCGGAGTCTTATCTATCAGGCTAAACTTTTAGGTGAGATGATTCATTGACATGGTATCAGAACATTGTTGATCTAGTGATCACAAGTTCAAATTTCAGCACCTCCATTTTATTTGATAAAAATCAAGCATAAGATACTGTAAGTCTATACAAATTTCAAGCCCAAAAAGATTTCACTTGAGGGGTGTGCTAGAGAATAAGATAAATCATATTCTGGAGTCTTACCTATCAGCTTAAACTTTTAGATGAGATGATTCCTTGATACTATCTAATCGTATTAAGAAAAACAAAGGATTCTTGATTCGAATCAATTCACTTTTCACGTGCATGTACATATATTCTTACCTTTTCAACCTCAAAAGATATCAGAGGTTGGTGAATCCAACGAGCAGAAAACCAAAACTTGGTTTAAAAACAACATTTGTGATTTGTGGTCCTCTTGTGTTTTAACTTTAGATATTGCAGATGGAAATCCAGGCAAGGAATATGCTCACCCAACAACACATGTTCTTCTTCTTCTTCCTCCTCCTCCTCGAGTGATTTTCTGCTCCCTTAATAATACGATCGAGCTTTGAAGTGAAGTGATGGTGAATAAAGAGAGAGAGGAACCCTAATATGGACGTGACAAAGCCACAAAGTATTGTCTTGGAATCGGCCGACCCAACACAAGTTAGTGGGAGACAGAAGTCAAAATGTTAGTCTCTCTCACCTCTTTTTGTTGATAATCAAGACAAAACTGACGTTGCTGGCCTTTTCTTTTCCAAAATTTAGTGCTTTGTTTTGCTTCATGTCCCCCTCTCTCTATTGGAGACGTTCTTTCAAATACCCCACTTCGTAATCTTTTTATATATCATATTGTTTTTTAAAGTATTTTTTATTTAGAAATATTTTTTTTTATTAGTGATGTTATTTCATATACCCCATTCATTGAATGCATATTTGAAAATGTGATTGAGAATATTTTTGAAAATATTTTTCATTTATAAAACTTTTATATTTGCATTTCGAGTTCATTTTTGTCGCATGTAATTTTATAGGTTATTAATAAAGTGTGAACCCTCTATCTATATCCATGTTGATGGTTTAAAATTCATACCATTTCTGTGAGATCGAGTGTTTTGGTTGAACTACGTGGTAAGAAAAAATCAGAGACAAAATTTACTTTATTTTTCAAGAAAAAAGAGAGATGAAACTTTCAATTGAGTTATTTTTGAAAAAAGAGAGATGAAAAAAGTTTATTTTTGAAGCATTTTATGTCTTTAGTATTTGATTTTTTGTTTTTATTTAATTAATTTTCGTGATGTACTTCTTCTCTTTAATCTTTTATTCAATTTTAATTTATTTTTTTTCTAGACTATTCTAACCTGTTCACATGGTATTATCAAAATCATTGATTTCTTGAAATGAAATTTCTAATAGGCATCTTATACTATAAGTGATATGTTTGGATGGAAGGATTATGCAAGGCCTAGAATCAAAACTAAAAAATCTTGAGGAATCAAAATTGAAATAGAGGGGCGAACGTAACAATTTTCAAGACTTTAGGGACCTTGGATTTATTTTACCTTAGTGTTTATAATTTGAATTGAAAATAGTTTTCCTCCTTTTTCATTTTCCATGCATGTACATTAAAATTAAATATATTTCTTCCATCCATCTACAAGTATATCATTTTACAAGTCATAGATGACATTTTAATATTAATAAATATAGAAACTAAAAGATTCGAAGTGATAATCACCTGTTTTACTTTATTTTCCATATAAACAATAATGTCCTCCTCCTCCTCCTCCTCTTTTTTATTTAATTCTAAGAGATTTGAAGTTAAATTATTAATAAAACAGCAAAATATTTGAAGTAAAAACAATTTTCTTCATTGTGCATATGAATAACATGTGAATTACTATCTAGAAAATGATTTTTAATTTACAAATTAAACAAAAAAATATTAAACAATGTTTTTTTACCAGTTATACAGGTTGTCTTTGAACTCGTGATTTCAACTAAATTATATCGTGACAACTCTCACTCTAAACCTGGATTAGGTGAGAAGTTGGATTGAATTTTTTCAAGGGTGATTTGTTGCAACCGGTTTAATTAAAATACTAATTAGTTTTTATCTTGAACTTTTTTTTATATATTCAAAACCCATGGAAGCCTAACCATAACTTTCACCCATTCCAAGTGGAATCATCAATGTTAACACTAATCTATTTAAGAGCTACCCATGTTTGAGAAGATTATATATAATATATCCATGCTATCTATAAGCAACTTATGTTTGTAAAGGATCCATATTTATGTAAAAGGACCTTATTCTATTTCTTTTCAATATGAAATATTTAATATCATAGTTGCAAAACTAAACCCTTGATTTGACTTGGTGAAAAGTATAGCTCACCATATCAACCTCATTTTTTTTTTAATGAATAACATAGAATTATGTTATTTTGAATATTTTTTTAGTTATTAAAAAATTTATTTAACTAAGTTTAGGTTATATCAACTAGATCTATTGGATTTGACTAAATTAATTATTTGATAAGTGTAATACCCAATAAATTTAACAATTACTTTTCTCACTCATATTTACATCCAACATATTAAATAACAAATTATTTTTATAGTTTTAGAAATGTTTAATATTATTTTCCAGATGTGATATATTTTTCCAATCATAAATCTGAAACATTGTCATAACCCTTAGAGCATACGAAGAGACATGGCTAGAGCTATTACCATTCGTATCATCATAGTAGCAATGATGCAAGGATTTCGATTAAGAAAATTGCATGTCATTATATTTTCATGGACCCTAATTTTCCAATAATCTTTCGTATTTTCGATCAAGTGCTTCCTGCTAGCCTGAAGCTGACAAAGAGTGCTATATGAGCAGTAAAATCATGAGCACAAAACCTAAAACATGATTAGATTTTCTACCTTTTTTTCCATGAAGATGTCTCTGAATGCACAAAACCAAACATAACTGGAAACATTTTCGATTGACAAGTGAATATGTCCCCTACTGCCCTGCCTGAATGCTCGATTCTTCTGTGGTTCACGGAAATGCGAAGAAAAAGCTTGATATATTGATATATTGAATGTTTGATAGTGTTGTTGCGGTTATTTTTAAAAGTATTTTTTATTTATAAATACATCAAAATAATTTTTTATTTTTTTAAAACTATATTTAATATCAACATATGAAAATAATATAAAACATACTAAAAATTTAATTTTTTTTCAAAAATATTTTTTTTAAAATAAAGTGTCGAAACAATCCATAATATATGCATTTCGCATCACAAGACTTGATTTGCTGAAGATCCAGTGACATGAAGTAAAGGTGTCGCATGTCCTTTCAATATATCCCATACTTGACGTGACCAAAAGCTAGCAAACAAAAGATTAGGGTTGATACTGTTCGCATTGAATCATTTTACATGTAATCTTTTTTTTCGCATTATACCAGGTGGAGTTGTTTTCTAGCGTCCACTTTACTTTCCAGAATGGGCTCCTGTTAAATACTATGAATAAGATTGACAATACAGTTGGAAATAATTTTTCAAACTATTTTGACATGGAAAGATAATACAGTTGGAAGTAAATTTTCAAATATTTACTATTGAAGATAATCAGGCAACGTAACATAATGCAGTTATGCAGTTTTTCTATTCTAGCTAAGAAATCTCCGTGTAGTCCTGTAAATTAGAGATTGTTGTAAACATGTAAAAAAAAACCCAAAATCTGATCCTCTCTCTTGGCAAAACCCTAAAATACCTCACCCAAAACCTCATTCTCTCTCTCGGCAAGACAACTCAATCATGGACAATGATGAAAAGAAAGCTCTAGCATTAGTGAAAGAGAAAATTCTAAAAGAAGCAGCAGCCTCTCCTGCACACATAACTAGCACTCCATTTTCTCTAAGTTTCATTTCAAGTACTTCTTCATTCGTTTTAATTCATGTTGACATTTGGGGAGGTTATCATGTACCTTCAACGTCAAGTGCTAAATATTTTCTTACAATTGTTGATGATTTTACTCGTTGCACTTGGGTATATTTTATGGTACAAAAATCTGAAGCAAGAAAGTTTTTAATCGATTTTATACATATGATTGAAACTCAGTTTGATACAAGAATCAAAAACAATTCATAGTGATAATGGTTCTGAGTTTAACATGCCATACTTTTACTCATCCAAAGGAATTGTGCATCAAACGAGTTGCGTTAACACACCACTGCAAAATGGTGTTATTTCATAGTGATAATTCTTCAACTGGAGAGCTCGAACAAACAGGCTTTTGTGATGCTGACTGGGCTAAATGTAAAGACACAAGAAGATCAATCACAGGTTATTGTGTAATGCTTGGGAGAGCACCAGTTTCATGGAGAGCAAAGAAACAAACTACAGTTTCACGATCTAATGCAGAAACAGAGTACATATCAATGGCCACCACAATTTGTGAAATTACATGGTTGAGCAATATTTTGTGAGACTTAAATGAGAAGCAGTTTCAGCCAACAAAGTTGTTTTGTGACAACCAAACAACCTTTCATATTGCATATAATCCAGTCTTTTATGAACGTACGAAACATATAGAAATAAATTGTCATGTAGTACGAGAAAGATGCAACAAGGGATCATTCAAACTGCTCACATAAGAACGAATGAACAGCCAGCAGATCTGTTTACAAAACTGGTAGGTTCAGCAAAATTTCAAAAATTACTTGGCAAGTTGAATGTGATCAATATACATTCCAATTTGAGGGGGAGTATTGAAGATAATCAGGCAACATAACAGAATGTAGTTATGCAGTTTTCCTATTCTAACTAAGAAATCTCCGTGTAGTCCTATAAATTAGGGATTGTTGTAAACGTGTACAAAAGTTGTTATGGTTTTGTGTTGTATATATACCCTGCAACCATTCTTTGTTGAATTAAAATAATTCTTCCACAAACATAGACTTTATGATTCACTGATCATAATTTTGATAACCTATTGTGCTGAAACTACATGGAAATAATATCAAAATAAATATATACACATCTGCTTTTCTATATAGATGTTTATAAATTGAAGAGACTTTGAACAATCTTCTAACGTCTAGAACCCTTCCACTCCTTTTCTAAAGGGTATTTATAATGCCAAAGAGATTAAGCTTGATGGTGTAACTACTAAAAAAATATATAATTAAGTAGTTAAAAATAGACCCAAGAAAAGTTTTGATTAAAATAAATTAGAATCAAGAAAAAACTATAAGCTAATCATTAGTTTTAAAAGTTCATAAATAAATAATATAATCTCTATATTAATTCAGGAAACTTGATTTCTTTTCCTATTACCCAAATTATCATTTCTCAAAATTCTTAAAATCTTGTTATCCAAATTGGTTTAGATAATTTGGACTTTTTTTCTTACTGGTCCTCAACTTCAATACTATATGTTGGTTCATAGAATACATTAAAATCAACTAGAAATAATTTTTCAATTATGTTTAAATTATATTAAATAATATGCTTACATTTTCATTGTTTCTTAGTAATTATCATTAGTAAATAGTTAATTAAATTAAATAATATGCTTACATTTTCATTGTTACTAAACACACGCCGTGTTGGGAGGCAAAGGATATGTCATCGCATCAGGTGACACACAAATGGTCAGTTCCCAACGCCGAAGGACGCCACACGCGCCGCCTTACAGGCACGTGCGCGCCTGCAATGTTTTTGAAAAGAAATAATAATAAAAAGGTAAATTACCTATACACCCTAGACCCAGCAACAACCATGAAAAAACCAGTGATAAAAGTACCTAAATACCCCCGGCTCTAGGGCTTCTTTTTTGTCGTTTTCGGGAGCTAGTTTAGTATTTTCACTGTGCATGAATTTGGGAAAAGCCTAAAATACCCCCATTATTCTGCGTCCTTTTGTCAGCACCCAGAGGTAAAATAGTAGTTGTACTGTGCAAAGAATTCAGAAATATCATATATTTCCTTTGAAAATGTCTAAAATGATCATAGTCCCAGGGGTTAAATTTTTCGGCCTTGGGGTAAAATCATAAGTTCAATGTCGCAATCCACAATAATCTGTCTATGTGCACAGTAAAAAATACAACAATAAAATCAGGACACCGTTTATATATATACTAGCCACTGCTCCCGCGCCTCGTCGCGGGCGGCACCATATTTTTTTAATTTAAAAAATATTAATTATGTATTTTTTTGTTATAATATAAATTTAGTCAAAATAATAAATTTGTGCAGAATTCTTATGAAGTGCAAGTTTTCTATAAAATATATGAATTTTAAATCGATATAAATTTATCTGTTTAGTAGGTTTTAATGAAATAACCAGCATAAAATTATCATCGTCATTAAAAAAAGCAAGAATATTCGGATATTTGAATTATTGAATTCATTGTATTAAGATTAGTTCATTTTTTAATTCAATTTAAATCACATTTAAAAAAATATATAAATTGTGAAAAGACCTGCAATAATTAAATAACAAATAAGTAGTTAATTTTCTATTCACAAAAGATGAAAACATAAATTGAAAATTCATCCCTACATTATCATCATTTTCATTACTATAACAGTTCAAATTATTATCAACATTACTGCCCAAACAATTAAAATCATTAAATTACCCTATAAAATCAAAATCAAAATCAAAATCAAAATATTTTAACAATAAAACAATAAAATCATAAAATTATCTGATCCAAAGAATAGATAAAATAACAGAAAACACAAAAAAAGAACAAAGGGAAAAAAGGAGCAATATTAACTTTAAAATTATCACCAACATAAATTAAAATTTCAGAAAGGAACCAAATAAAAATAAAACTCCGATAAAAAATGAATTGAAAAAATAATAATCTAAAAGCATCAATGAATAAATACGGACAAAAAACAAACATTGTCCAAACATTGTATTTTTTAACGGGTTTTTTAATGTTTTTAGATCATTTTCATTTCATGTGCTGATGTTAAAAGTAATTTAATTTTGTTTTATAATTTTAATATATTTCTAAACAAAAAATATTTTTTTTAAAAATCAATCACATTTCCAAGCAAAATAAAATTTATATTAAAGCAAAATCAGAAACTGCCAAGATTGGGATTCAAACACGCGATCTTTTTAATAATCTCGCACACATTTGCCAACTCGACTACCTGAACTTTTTGTTAATCATTAACGAAAAATATATATTCATAGTATTTATTTTTTGTGGATGCCAAAGTCAGAAACTGATGTGGTGGGATTCGAATCCACGCCCTTCTAATAATCTCGCGCGCCTTAGCCAACTCGGCTACCTGATCATCTCTATCATTGTTAACGACAATATATATTAATAGTATGTTTTACTGTGGATAAGCACAGTAAAACCGAGACGCTGCTTTTATATTTTAGTTAATATATATATATATAGTAATTCCAAGTGGCGAACATTTAAGGTCATGAAAATGAATGCACACCAGAATTTTCATCGATAAGGATATAAAAGATAAGCAGAAAATATCCTAAAAGGTGAAGCAACAGTCACTTTCTGGGAGCCGCCTACAGCAGAAAGAAAATTTTGGTGAAAACAGCAATGGAGAGGCATCTTGACCTCATTGAATAGAATCTGCAAGTTTCTTCAAGCAGGCCATGGATGAGAGCGAGTGTTCTTAGCCAACGGCTCAATAATTTTCTGACAAATGCATTATGCATTATGCATTATGCTGACATCTTGCTGTGGTGCCAGGCAAAACCCAGCCAGCCAAGTCAAAGCTCTCCAAATTTTAAATCTTCTTAATTAAGGGTGTGTTTGGAAATGAATGAAAATGGGATTTCACTTTTAGAAGAAATATATATTTTATTAATATAGATGTCTAGATTAGTTTGCGCACATCTCAACTAATCTCACGAATATAAGCCGATGCTTTTGGAAATGAGTGAAAATGGGATTTCACTTTTAGAAGAAATTAAAATAATTTCTTGTTATGAGAGAGTGGATCTTGGGAGAAGAACAGGTACAGTACTGGAGAAGAATGCAGCAAGAATATTATTATCCTTAACCTATTTATTGAAACTCAAAAATTCAATAAATTATAGCTATTAAAATACTCTATCTAGGCTTTGGACTCATAAATTAGTCATCATGTGGGTTAATAAAATAATTAAAATAATATTTTTTTAATCCGTTTAATAACTATATATGCTGCATATTAGTTAATTGATATTACATTATATATTAATATTGGTTTTTTTTTAATATATATATATAATATGTGATTAGAATGATTGAACAACTATTAATTTATGAAGTGGGTGCGAACTTATATATATATTTCATCAACTCATTTTATGATTATAATGAGCATATACCTAGATTTGAAGCATTAATGATAAGAAGTTTCAAAGGTCAAATGAAAAAATGAACAATGAGGTGACATTCCCATGATCGATTCAAGAAAAAGAACAGTATTTTTTACCCTTTCCCTATTAATTAATTTTGAAAATAAAACAAAAGGATCACACGTGCAGACACACAGTAAGTGATCTCATCATTCATCGAGTAGGCAATTAAGTGAATGCTCACTCCCATTTCTTTTTCTCTTTTCTTGCCCTAGTAAATTTGATGACAGATTTCTTAAAGATTCTAGCCAACTTTACCACCTAATATATATATATATAGATTGCTTTAATGCAAGCCTCATCCAAAATAGGATTAGCATTGGATTGTCGTGTAGGAAATTGGACGAGCACTTGATTTCACAGCAATGATTATGCATGACACCATCATATATCTATATATCATATATCTATATATATATATTTCTTTTTACTTTGAGAGTATGATTGAGATTGTTTTTTAAATATTTTTTTAAAAAAAAATGTATTAAAATAATATTTTATTTTATTTTTTAAAAATTATATTTAATATCAGAACATAAAAATGATTTAAAAACACAAAAAAAATTAATTTTAAATAAAAAAAGAAAAAAAATTCATTTTTTGTTCAAAAGTACTTTTTAAACATAATGTCAATCTCCTCCATTTAACAAGAATATTTGCTCATTGGGCTTGCAAGATGTTCAATAAATCCAAGAATTAGTTGAGATATATGTAAATTGGCCCGGACACCCCGATAATAAAAAAAAAGACTTTCCACATCATATTGGAGGAAAACTTGTCTTGAACGTGAAAGGGTATTATCATGGATGCAATTTCTTGGGGGGGAACTGTGGGTTTGGGCATTTCATGCTCTAGTTGCGAAAGAATGTAATGATTTGAAGGAAGAAAATGAGATGAGAATTTGGGATGGATGACCAATTCTCTTGAGCTAGCCTTTAATTTTATAGTATAGTTAATTAAGAACACAACATGCTCTTTGAAGATGAATTTATTCGGAGCACTACTAAACATGGAGAATGGACGAAAAGCAAAGTTGTCAAGAAAAGTTCTATGTGTAATTTTAATTAAAGAATTTGGAGGGGGGGAAACTTTTGATGTGACTTTTGTCCCCCATTATTCCAAAGAGGTCCCCATCATTAACCTCATCTTGCAATGGAGGGACCCTAATTGCACTATCTTTTACAAGCATGGCTCTCCCAATTATCATCTTAATTTTTAGGTCAATGCCTAATGTTTCTCTAATCCCTCTTATTAAAGCATTTTTATTACCTCATCTACTAACCCATCGCATGTTTGAGGGTGTGTTTCAGGTTGTTTTTTAAATGTTTTAATAATTATTTTTTATATTAACACATCAAAATGGTCTAAAAATTAAATATAGTATGAAACAATTATTTAATTTAAATAGGATCCTCAAAACCCCTGATGGTGGTGGTGATCATTTTGTCCCATTTTTGTCCTTGTAAATTACTACAATTTATTGTTGTGTCCTTTTTTTTTCTGTAATGGCCATGGGTTTTCCTAATCAAATCTTTAAAATAAATCAGCAAAGAAAAAGAAAATAAAAAAACCTCAGCATTGAGAATAAAATTAGGTATGACAAAGTAGGGTAATATCAAAACAAACATTAACAATTCCCTTCCCTTCTTTTTATCTGTAATTTGTGTTATGCTCTTCTAGCATAAATATCTGGGAACATAATTAAGGAAAATCTAAGATTAACTAGGGCACCTTCTTCTTCTTCTTCTTCTTCTTCTTCATGCTGTTGTTTTTTCATTGATAAGTTTACTACAAACATTAATTTTACAACTTCTCAAGGGCAAAAGAAGACATTTCGCTAGAAAGATTCACCATGACTGCTGCTTCTCTCCCTGTCCTTTAAAATTTTGACTTTCATTTTTCCCATGCACTAGCTAGTAGTAGCCCAGATGGGGTCTGCCTGCATGGATTCTAATATCCGATCGAGGTATTTTTCTTTCCACTTCATAACCCCAGAAAGATGTAGTACACGAGAGTTATGGGCAACGCAATTAGCATCCCGAATATGACACTGCAATTTCCAGAATCAAAAGCAAAAGTGATGAGAATAAGGAAAAAGAAAATAATAATGGCGTATAAGAGCTATGATTCTTTGTTTGAAAAATATACTCACGCTGTACTGAGAATATCAGGATGCACGTTGTACTCCTTAGCAAAGACAAAGGGGACAATTCCTTGTGGTAGAGCTGCCTGTGTTTTTCGTTTGGAATGGCAAAACGACATGTTAGTAATGCGTACAGATATCTGCTGTTCATCGATAACCCCAAGCAAATCCCCTTAAGCTCACTGTAATTTCCTCGGAGGATATATAATATATGGATATAGTTTTGGAGAAGAACAATATCTGAAAATAGTAGACTAGTATTCTTGTTTTTATTCAAGTGGCAATATTGTTCATTCTATATGAACAGATTCAGTGTTTTTCTGCACTACCAGTCCAATTCCAATATGGGGACAATTTAAAAGCATCATATAAAAAATAATTTCAAGTGGATATAGAATCTTATCTGGAGATAGCAACAATGTTTAAGAAATTATTAAGTTTTTTGGAGCTTTTGTAGTTAAGTAGGATTGGTTGTGTCAGGAGGAGGCAGGAGAAAGAGAGAAAAGAAAAGCAGGAGATAGTGTGTGTTAAAGTGACCTGAACGATGGCAACGTGTAAGAGCGTGCCTCTAATACCAACAGCAATGGAAGCCGCTGCCATTACAGCTGGACCTGTAAGGAATCTCACCGCCATGGCAAAAGCTGCGATGGAATTTCCACATGCTATGATCCTTGGTTGCAAAGCCATGAACAGACCTGTCAGCACATCAAAAGCAGCAGCAGGCAATAAGAGTTAGCGTGCTCTCCCACCATTTTTTATTTATTTATTTGATGCAACTTTCATCATCACTACCACCACTACTATTCATCAGCACAAACTAGGCAAAAAGAAGTGAGATTTGCGATAGAGTTAAAGAAAAAAAGGGAAAGCCCCAGCAACATGATCACCATCGGACTGTTTGGGACACTTTACTTTGCTGGTTAATTTGCTCGCTTTCTTGGAACATTAATAATGAAAAAGTAGCAGGAGATAGAATCAAAAAAGATTTTTAGAGAACAAAATGGTAAAGAATGAATGGATTTTAAGCTGTAACGAAAAAGTAAACAGAGAGACAGCAATAGTGTGATACTGACCAAGGCTGAACATTGCCATGCCAAGCCCTGCATCTGACAGAATGGCGATGGACTTGGCTATAATCGCAGGCATCTGCACATCCCACCTGCAAGAAACCAGAAATTCAAAAACTGTCAAAATCCCATTAACCAGAAATAAAAACTAGCTACTGTACTGTAAAAATACACAAACATCTTGATGGGTTTGGTGGGGTGTACCATACCTGAAAGAAACTAAAGACCAGGTGAGACCAATTAAGCTGGAGTAAGTGTTGGGGTTTCTGATAAGTTTCCTCCATACCATGATGAGTATAAGCCTTGTCATGACACTTGTTGGAGGCATTGGCTTAGGTTTGCCAGCAGCACCGGCTTTCTCACCTTCATGGTTATTCATTTCTCTGTCCATTCCTCTATTTCCGAAGCTAAAGTCTTCTCTCTCTAAGTTATAGTCCTCCTGATTTTCTGTATGTCCCTCAACTGAAACTCCGAAACCGACAAAATCAACAATCAAAAAACTCCGTAACAGTAAGTGTAAAGCAGATGAATAAGAGTAGAAAAACAAAGAGAACAATCAAAAATCTGGATTGACTGGTAATATTTGCAGACTAATTAACTAAACTGAAGAAATTAAGCACCTTTTCCAGGAGATGCCGCGAGCCTAACATCTTTCTGGTCATGGGCACCATATTCATGACCGCCAAAAACATCTGAAACAGGAGAAGCACTTGAACTCCAAACAAACATATGAAGGTCCTTGCCATCTTCAGCTTTCTGTTGAGCTTGCCCGTTAGGCTTCTTTGCAGCAGCATTATTGGCATTTGCAGCAGCACCTTTAGATGCCGTTGTTGGAGAGAACATGCCGGGGTTTGGTGTTGGATAATGAGTTGCACCACCCGGCGCGTGGTAATGGAACCTTGGTTTGTTACTTCCACCATTCTCCTCTTCAAAATTGGATGGCCTCGGTGTTGGTCCCCGAGATGCTGATAGTCCATAAACATCTGAAGCACCAAAATTTGAGTTTCTACCGGCAGCCATCATCGAGTAGAAATCCGTGTGATTGAAACTAGACCCTCTCGGAGTTGGGTTTCTTGATGATTGTAAGGAGTAAATCTCAGCATTGGTAAGGTTTGATGGCCTTGGTGTTGTCGATGATAGACCCTGAGACCTTCTGGAAAAAATATCTGATCTTGAAGCATTGGATTTCCTAACAGTGACATGTAACTTTCCATCTTCTTTGATCTCTGCTTCAGTTTCTAGAGGCTGTCTACCATCAAGTGACATGATATCAGAATCTACATGGATTGACACAATGGATCCAGCAGTGTCTGGAAATTGCTCAGAGATGAGCAATTTAGCACCCCTATATTCAAACAGAAACAACATCAAAGTGTACCAAATGATGCACTGAAGAACCACAACTTGCACCATTAAACTACCAGAATATGCACCATACATTCCTTTCAGCAAAGGAATGCCCATTACAAGAGTGTTGGGCAGTGTTGAAAGCGAAAACAATGTAATGGTCCATTCCAAGCAACCCCTTTTACTAAACTTAGTCCAGAGCGCTAATACTACTAAAACTATGATCTTTTGTAGAGTATCAGCAGCTATGAAACGAAAGTTCATATTGTAAGGGTCATTGCTAGATATGAAGTGGAAAGAGAGGAGAGGGACAGCAAAAAGCGCCACGAAACGGTTGATGCCCGAGCACTGATCAGGAGTGAAGATCTTCCACCATTTCACCGAGCCGTAAGCCAAAATCATGGCCACGTAAAGCGGCACCATTGCAGTCATCACATGGTAGAAATCCAGTAAACTAATCATCTTTGGTTCCTATTTGAACACCCAGAACTAAAGATTAAGTCTTTCGAATGAGAAGAACAGATTGCTGTTGTTCAAGATCAAACAAAGAGTGAGCTAGCTCTCAAAAGAGGAAAAAGATGAAGACGAAACTGGTTCTTGAACTGCTGGTGATGGTGATGGTGATGATGAGAATGGCAAAGCATGTGGCTCTGGGGTTATGGAGTAGTGGGTCGTAATAAACAGAATTGAGGAATTATTCTTGAAACTATACAAAATACAGCTTTGCTTTGAGAGTTGCGAGAGCAAGCTTGCTGCAGTCCCCAAAGCACAGGGTCTGCTTTTTTATTTCTGTTTTTTCCTCTTTTGTTTTGATTTGAGAATGAGAGAGATGATGGCCTCGGGTAGTATTTTCATCAAAATATAAATAATTATTTGATATAACTTGTGAAATTGGTATCTGGCTCGATCTTCAATGGCCCTAAGTGGCAGTACAAAAAAGTGTATAGCAGAAAAAGAAAAGGCATTTTGGTTGGGAGAGGGAGGTGGGTGTGTCTCCAAGTACTTGCCTGAGGAGACCTTTTTCAAGCATTTGGTAAAAGATCATCAACCTTTTTCTCTTCTTTTTTCCTCCTTTTTCTTCTTGGATTCTCTTTTTTGAGCTCATGGGTTGTAGTAATTGTGTGTTTTGTTCTTTTAATTCCATTCTTTCTATAAATATGTTTTTTTTATCGGTGATAAGATAGATATTGCTCATGAAATGAGGAACATAATATTCCCTCCCTTCCTACTTACTGATTAAACTAGATTATTATCCGAGTTACGCTATGTATTGAACAAAAATTCTTTAAATATATATATATATATATATAAAAAAGGTTAAAATGAATTATTTGACATTATAATTAAATTAGTTTTGAAATCTTTTGACTTGTTTTTTAACCTAGCTTGAGCTTCAAATTAAATCGCGTGAAAGTTATTATAATACGATCTAGTCAACTTATTAGGTTCAATAGTAGTATGGATGAATTGTAAAAATGTTGTTTGATTTGAAAAAAAATGATGATATCTTTTTTTTTATTTTAATATTGATACAATAACATATTGGATCGTATCAAGCTCCTCCTTATTTACTTTTTCTTTCAAATCAGGCTCTTATTTTTAATCTATATTTTTTGTTTTGTATCCTTTATTGTAAATTTTTTGTTTAATTTCACTCCTCAGTTTAAAATTTTTGGTTGACTCTCATTTACTTTTTATTTCATTAGGTCCATATTTTCTTAATTGCTATTTTTTTTATCTTTTTTGTATTTTTTTTTGTTTTATCATTCAATATTTGATTTATTGAGAGTTGGACTTCGTGGTTTTTGTAGATGGGGTGCTTCTGGTTTAATGACTTGGGTCACTAGTTTGAAAAATTAACATAGATTAACATTATTTTTTTACTTATTTTATTTTATTCATCCTTTGATGTTCATTGGAAAAATGGATTTTGTGATTTTCTATGGTTTCCTTTCAATTAAGTTATTATGGTATCATGATTTGGGTAAGAAGTTTGCCTCGATTATTTGGGTTTTTCTTTCACCTTTTTTTTTGTTTTTTCCTTTAAAATTGGGTTCAATATTAAGATTCATTATTTTTTTTGTTTTTTCTACTATTAGGTTATCTCATTTGTATAATTTGGATCATGAGTTTTAGCGGCATTAAGCAAGTTTGTATGTGTTTTATTTTTTAGGGTTCTTTTTGTTGACTTTTTGTGTTTGATTTCATTCTTCTACATTTGGTTTATTGGGGATTGACCATTATTATTTGTTTTTTAATTTGCTTTCTATTTTCTTTGGATATCATTATCACCTTTTCTTTTAATATTTGATCCATTTCTTGTTTTTTTTTCTATCACATAATTAAATGAAACCATCTTATTGGACCTAATAGGGTCTATCATTCGAGTTCTTAATCTTTTTTTCTATTTTAAAACACATAAGCAATGGTTGGATTTTTTTATGATACAAAAATAATCAACCCAACTCGCTATGAAGCACCTATCTAGTGAAGCAATAAATAAGAGGGAGTCAAGACAAGTATATGCGAAGGGGAAATATTGAGACAAGGACCATTGTTTATCCATTCTATGATCAAATTTTATACTTGGAATATAATAAACTATATTTTGATAAAAACATAAGAAAAAAAACTGAAACTATGAAATATTTAAATTAGCATTTATGAAAAATAACAACTTGTCTCGATCTTTATTTTCTATGTCCCTCATATGATGGAACCTGGTTAAAAATTGACCTAAAAGCAATGATAATAACCTATTTTTACCTTACTTCTCACAACCAATTGTGTTTTTGTTATTTCATTTTTATTCCAATACAATAGTCTAACATCATCAAAGTGAGTAATATAGCTCAAATACCCATCTCCTAAACTAGGATATATTATGCCAAAACCAAAATCAACATATCATTTTAAAAGTTAAAGTTAGCTTACTTGTTGAAGTAGATTGATCTATCTACCTTAACAATGTTATGGTAGCGAAAGTTTCTTTTTATACATTGCAAAAAACAATGTGTAAACATATCTAATGTGTTTTTTAGAAGTAAGAAAAATATTAATGGTCAACCTAAATATTTCAAAAAATTAAAACATATGGGAAAACCACATGCCTTAATTTATTGTGGATTGTAATAGTAAATTAATAGTTTTATAGGGTTCATTTTTCATTCTATTTTTGTTAAATGGCAGCTCATTTTTTTCTCTATTTCTTATATAGTGAAATTACTTTAATACTTTTAAAAACAAGCAAATATTTGCCTATGCCCTAAGGGTATTTTTGTTTTTTTAATTTTTTAAGTATGTTGTAATGACCTAATTGCTTTATAATCAAAATTCTAAAGCCATGGCTTTAAGGGATTTTGGTTAATTCCATAAATCTTTTTTCATAGTAATTATTTGGTTCTAGAGGCAATGTGGTAATTTAATAAATAAAATTAAGACAAAAAAACAAAAGTTTGTTGTAACGTTGCACATGTCAGCCACTCCACCTCTTTCAAGTGGCGTGTGCGTCTAACTCTTGCGGTAAAAATTTCTTTTCATTGTGTTATTGCATTTCTAATGACGTCTTTTTTCTTAAAAGATACTATGTGTTCATTGTTTCATAATAGTTTGTCAATGTTAATGTTTTTCATCTTTTTCTTCGTATTCTCTCTTCTCCCTTGAAATTCACACTTGTCATTCAAGATTTCCAGGTTGCACCTTAGTTGTGCATGTCTAAGTGTCACTCATCATATTTTTTATCTGTATTTTTTTTTCTTTTTGTCTTTTGTATTATTTGTTTTTTAATTTCATCGTTAAATTCGAATTTGTTAGCTTTTTGTTTCTTTGATTTTGGTCAGGATTCTTTTATTTCTTGCTCTTTTATAAGCTTTCAATTTCATCATTTAATAAAAAAAAATGTAATTGAGCCCTTATTATATTGGTGCTTTATTATTTTAATTACCTTTTCTTTTCAATTTAACCCTTCAATAAAAAAATATCCTATCAAGTTTTTTTATTGTGATCCTCATTATTTTCATTACTATTTTTTCTTTCAGACCCTATCCTTTTATATTATTAAGTTTTTTTTTTAATTTCATAATTTTACATTTAGAGCCTGTTTGGCACAGTTGTTGCTGTTGTGGTTGAGGTTGAAAAAAAGCGGGTTTATGAAAAACGCTTTTAGTTGCGGTTCGTAACTAAATTTGTGTTTGGTTAAAATTGTGGTTGAGGTTGAGTTAAATGAAAAGCAGTTTTGTGTGTTTGGTTACCATGCTTTTTATATTGTTGTGAACCTGTGAAATTAATTAAAAATACACATGTATACATACATACATACATACATACATACATACATTTATATAAATATTTGTTAGAATAATTTTGTATATTTATTAATAATTATTATAACAAAATGTTTGAAATAATTGAAGTAAATTAAACACTTATTTTTATTCTCTCATCAAACTACTTGCAATTCCGTCTGCGATCCCTAACTTTTTGATCGAGAAATAACTTCTGGTAAAATATTTTCAGTAACAAAATTATGTTGCAGTCATATTAGACAAAAATAATATCAGCTTATGATCTTCTTCTACTATGGCACACTATCACAAGATTAATAAATTAACACAAACACTAAACTTGTGTTGAACTTGTCATTACATTGCACACACTACATTATATTCCTTAATTATTACATTATTTTCAGACAAAACTTTGATCTCAACAACCCCAACATTAGAACAGAGGGAATATTGAGTTTGGAAAGAGTTTTCAAATCATTCCAGTCAGTATGCATTTGCAGAAGAACAATGTAATCTCAACAACCCCATATCCTTGATTAATTTTCATGCAATGCAAGTTATATGTAGAAATCAAATTAATCATCCACACTTCCATTTTCTTCTTTCATTCTATACCCATCGCGGCCATAGCCTTGCAACATCCTTCTTCCCTGCAGCATACCGTAGTAGCTTTAAGAAACATTTCCAAACCCAGCCACATCAAGCCTTTGGATCCACTTCTCTAGTTTTTCATGTCTTTCCTTCCTACTAGCTCCCTCGAATGAAGGGAAGGGAGTGGGAAGTACGGAGGAAAATGGAAGGTTTTGAAATGGGTCCTAAATATTTATTGAAGTAAGGAAATCTTCAAGATCCCATGAGTTTAAAGAGAATGGATTTGCGAACATGATCAATGGTTAATTGATTATGGTGGGATTTGGGTGTGAGGAAGAGGGAGAGGGAGGTGAGGGACAAAGCTCTGTGTATGTGTGTATTGCTGTGTGTAAATGAATCTTTGCATTATGCAGAGATGCCTTACGCCGCAAATGCAAAAGCAACTCTCAACTGCTTTTGCATTTGCGGGCTGATTTTATTTTTTTAATGGGACCCACAGTTAAAAACTGAGGTCCCCATTTGGTGATATTTGCTTTTGGGGCTGCGGTTCAACACACCACAGGTTGAACCGCAACCCCAAACACCCATTTAATTTACTAAAAGCTTCATGATTTTTTCAGGTTTGATGTTTCTGATCAAATAGCCTTAGTCATAGATTTTTAAGATAACATTGGTTGACATCATTTTTTGGATTTTGTTTTTCAATCTCATTACTTGTCATTGGCTTTTTTACAAATAGACTTCATGTTTTATTTATTTTTCATTTTATCAAGTTATTCCAATCTTATAATCTGGTCCGTAGATTTGGCAGATTATTAACTTGAATGAATTTCTATAATTTTTTTGGTTTTTAATAACTCTTTGTTCTTTTGTTCAGTTTATTTTTTTCATATCTTGTCAAATCAAGCATTAATGTAATACTAAGCGAGTCTGCAATCATTTTGGCCATGAAAATAACTTTTTTTTTTCTTAACTTAATATTTGATGTAATTTGAATGCTAATAACAAAGATTTATCGATCATCTAGCTTAAAACTCTGAATTTAAAAATACCATTATGATGGGATTTAAAGACTTTTGTTCATCTTCTCCTTTTATCAAGGAAGAGACACTCTCGTAGGGTTAATTTTCTGATCGGCCTAAGCTAAGTAAACCTTGTGAGTCTTTCTTCCACACAACCTCCCTCCCTTGTTTCGTAAGTAATTAATAATCATGCATCATCACCCCCATGGATTTTGATGAAAATTTTGCATGGAAGTCTATTGGCTTAAAATAAGGGTAAACTCGAATAAATATAAAAATTCTAAGTTAGATGATACTTTATTTTACCATCAAAACTATAGAAATACTTTGCAAAATAGGAATAAATAATATTAAAAACCAAAACACTAAAATTGCATCAAATTATTAAATTTTATCTCTATTTATTTTTGTAGAGATTTTTTATTTGATTGAAATTGTAAATAAAAAAAACTTCATGTAATCATAAATTATAAAAATTAGTATTTTTTTTTAAAAACCCAATATTTTAATTTTCAATAAACAATAATTAAAACTTTATTAACTCATATATAACTCAAACAATCTATTAAGTGCCTATTTGAAAATTTTGCATGGGTCTATTGGCTTAAAATAAGGGTAAACTCGAATTAGTTCCTCATTTATTGGGGAAAAAAGAGAGAGAGAGCTTAAATTACCACCTAAAAAAACAATTATGTCAATTAAAACGAAAAAAAAATACAAAATCTTATATCAAGTCCTTAAATCTGACATCTTTTTAAATGAGAAATTACTTTATCGATTGCATGAGATTTTGACATGTTTTACCAATTGCTTTGCCGTCATTGATGCAGGGACTTTTTTTTTCTCCGATATGCTCTAAGGAGTTGTGGGAATGGGAATGGTCTCGTGTTTCATAAAGCTTTGTTCTTCATAAAATAAATCGTGTATAATTTTTTTTCATTATATATTTTAAATTAAAAAAATTAATGGTATTATATCATTTTTTGTATGCTAATATTAAAAATGATTTTAAAAAAATAAAAAAAATATTATTTTGATACATTTATGAATGAAAAACACTTTAAGAAACAACCACACTCCCAAACAAGCTACATCATATATATTTTCATGGGAAATAAATCAATTTTGTATATTTCATTACGATAATGAAAAATTCCTAACCACATATATAAATCATAGTTGTGAATCTAACTCAGGATGACAAGATTTGGTTTACATCATGGAAGAGTTGACCTGGTCAACCCTCAATTTTATTAAAAGATAGAAATGATGATGTTTTAACCTGTTTGTTGTTGAAAAAAACTTGAGTTAAGTCTGAATTGATGACTCATAGGGCTAGTTTTTTTGACCGATTCAGCTAAAAAAAAATTTTTTATATCTTTTCTATAGTCTAGAATTATTTAGATCCCGAATCAACCCAGCAAATTCTTTAATCTTTAATTCTATAAATCCAACGTCACCTCTAAATAAGATCAAAGATCAGAAATAATAAAGTTTTTTTTTTAAATATTAATTTTTAGAATATAGATCAATTCTTCTTCTTTTTTCATTATTTTCCTATTTATATACCATGTTTAACCCTAAATAAGCTTCTAATAAAATCACTCCTAACTTAGATGATACTTTATTTTACCATCAAAACTATAAAAATACTTTAAAATAAGAATAAACAATATTAAAAACCAAAATACTAAAATTGCATCAAATTATTAAATTTTTGTAGAGGTTTTTTATTTGATTGAAATTCTAAATAAAAAAACTTCATGTGATCATAAATTATAAAAAATAATATTTTTTTAAAAAACCCAATATTTTAATTTTCAATAAATAATAATTAAAATGTTATTAACTCATAAATAACTCAAACAATCTATTAAATAGTATAAAATAATAATTGAATGAAATACTTGAAAACCAACTAAGTGTCGAAAAAACTAGTTATAATTCCTTCTTTTTTTTACGTTTATGTGAAAAATAAATTGCTAAAAAAAAATAAAGGTTTGTTGATGATGGTTGTGGGATCCATGTTTTCATGACAATAGTGGATTTGTAAAATATCTTTTTTCAAGTTGGGAAGCGTAAGATATTCTCTAACTCTTAATTCAATACATACATAATTATCTAGAGATTTGTGTAATAGCTTGCGGTTTATTTATATATAAACATGAGGGATTTGCATGAGTGGAGAACATGATCAACTCCCTCGTCTAATCTTATTTGAACTTTTCCACAATTTAGTGGGCCTTTATCAAATCTTAATGATTATATATAAATAATTATATATATATTTATATATATGATGAAAGGAAGACAATGAAAGAAAGGGAGAGTTACCTTGGTAAGTTGGCAGGAAAGGTTTGGCCAAAATTTGGATGCCTATGGTCGAATATTAAATAGTTCGCAGACCAATTTTCAAATTTATCATCAAAAGGCATGCCATGAATTCTGTAGAGAAACATTAAATTCGTCAATGTTTTCGACTGCTTGAGAGGGATCTCTTAAGCTTTTTCACCGTTTTCTTTCAACATTGTCTGAAAGTTTTTATTGCCCTCTAAAATATTAAAGAATCATCTCATTTAAGAGTTTAAGTTTATAAGTGAGATCCTAGAAAAAATTTATATTATTCTCTAACACACCTCCTTAAGTGAAAACTCTTTCGGCTTGAAACTTGCATGGACCCACATTACCTTGTGCTTGATTTTTTTTTTTATCAAATAGAAAGGGGTGGTGAGATTCGAACTCGTGACCGCTGGATCAACAAGGTTCTGATACCGGTTAAGGAACCATCCCATCTAAAAGCTTAAACTTATAAGTGAGGCTCTAGAATATGATTTATATTATTCTCTAACAGTATATAGAAAAAATAGAGATGAGGATATCAAATGAATGTTTCTATGATAGCTTTCACTTGAATTTATATAATTTTAAAACAAAAAGAATATTTATATAAATCTTGTAGATGATCGGGATTGAAAGATGGATTTAATTTGCTTTAGTGTTCGTAAAATTGGCCCTAATTTACACCTAACTTTATAGATCTTTTCTTAGAGAAGAAAACTGTTCAAATTCATCCTCCTTGTATAATTTAGAAGAGCCGATGTTTTTTTCAATATCAAGTGCAGCATTTGCTGACTTAAGGGTGCACCAGCATAAAAAAAGAAGTTGAGTTGATGTTGTTATCGCCTGACTGAAGCTCATACCTCTTTCCCACATTGTTGATGATAAATTCTGACGCACACTTGATTCTCATTTTTCAAAATAAAATTTAATAATATTGATTTAAAATAATTATGGCTTGAGGGATTCAATTTGTATAAGGAAATTTTAGTGATAGAAAAATATGGATAGGGCAACATGGTTGACACGTGCAAAAAATATGTTATCGAGCGAGAAGTGCCTATCATATTTAGGCAAAATATGGGTGCTAACACGGCATCCAAATATTGTCTATCATGATAAAAAAAAATTTAATATGGATGCTTACGTCAGCTTGTGTGCACCGTGATTGATCTTACAAGTTTTGGAATGAACGATTAGTTACCAGTCTCCAATAATCCTGAAGGTTGTCCTCATGGTTGTGAGACTTGTCGATCATGATAACGTTGGAAGCATTTCTTCATGATAACGTTCCGTGCCATTAAAAAAACCGAGACGAAACGGTGTCGTTTTCATCTCGGTTTTAATTCCGGTTCGTTTCGGAAATTCCGGCTGAATTCCGGTCGGAACATCTTGGTACCGTTCTGGCTCAAAATCATAATATTTCTTTTATTTTAGAACATTTTACTATCATAATATTTTGGAATTTTAGAGATGTTTCTAATTTTGAGATTATGTTTGTTTCACTTTGTGTTTGTATTGTATAATTTAAAGTTAATTTATCTTGAATTTAAATATACTTGTTAAATTAATATTTTAATTTTTTCATATATATATATATATATATATATAATTAATTATATATGAACAGTACAACCCCGAAATGGCATGCCGAAACGCTTCGAAACTGAAACGTTCCGTTCTAATAGAAAAATCGGATCGGTGATTGGAACGGCGACAGGAACGGTATTGACAAGACATCTCGAAAAGAATCATAGTCTAAAACATATCTTGCAATACAGAAAATAATTCGTTATTTAATAAATAAAATAAGGTTAATATATCATACGTAAGGATCTAATTTAATATATTCCTGCTAAATAATGGCATGGAAAAATAACATAAGTTAGGAAATTAAATTAATTTAGTGCCTTGAAGGGATAAAAACACAGAAACGTGCATTTATGCTAATGATGAAAGGGATGAGAGGGATTATGGGCAAGCAAAACGGTGGCAAAGATCTGCGCGTCAGTCTCATAATTCTCTTTGAATTTCAAAACCCTAAAACACCATGCTTAATTTGCACGCACTGCAATAGGGTTTATGTTTTCTAAAAGGGTATAAAAGGCGTGCAATTTATTAATTTAATTCAAATTCTTTTGCTTCCTCTCTAATCTCTTGGTAATCACTACTGCCCACCTACTTTTAATATTTTTAATTAGAGAGGTTAATTTCTCTTGTTCGTGAAGTTTAATATTACTTCACATGAAATATTGTTTTCTAGAATATTGATTTTAAATTTCATTATATATATAATAACGGAATTAAAGTGGAAAAAAGGAATAAAAAAATATATGTACCATGACATGTGACTTTTACAAATTACAACCACTAATATCGATGGAAATTGTTTGTTAGTAATTGCTGGTAGTAAATTCAATGAGAAAATTATGGTGGGATTAAAAAAAACTAAAAGTATGATGACATGGTATTGTTATAGATAAATTATCAATGAATTAACAAACAAATATATTAACTTTATAAGATATGTTAGTAAATTTATTAGTAATTTTTTAATTATCATTAACTATCCTCTCTCCCTCCCCTCCTTCTCGTTCTCCTTCTCCACTTTCCCCTTGAACTAGTAGCTACCCCCTCCCCCCATTTCAAAATAATAAATTTGACGACCACAACTCTTAGTTTGTAGGTATTCAAGTTTCTTACAATTATTAACTTTAAGTAAGCAAATCTATCCTTTTTAATTTAATTTTATTTGCATATTTTTGAAGTATATTGATTTTGTTTGGGTGTTTACTTGTTTTATATTTCTTTTTCATAGAAATTTGTTGAATGGATTTATGATTTGTACATGTTGGAGTATGTTTTAGATTTTATAAAATTATATTTGATTAGTTTATGTATTTAATTATTACATGATTATTGTATATAAGTTTAATATAAGTAATGAAAGATCGTTCATGAATGTATGGAGAATCACCACAAGGGTGGCGTAGGATGAATTATTGCGGATTCAGGGTTTTATTAATTATACAATATCTAATCTGAAAAATATTAGTAGATACAGTATTAGATGTTTATGTCAAAGATGCAAAAATAAAAGTTTATCGATTGAGATGTTGTCAAGATGCATCTTCTACAAAAGAGTTTATGGAGGAATATTTGTGTTAGTATGCATATAGAGAAGAATTGTTTCCTCACAATACCATTATAGCAAGGATGGTTGAGTCAATTTCTAGTTCTAGCAACGTGCATAAAATTGTGTCAACATTAATCCTTATAGGAATACAATTTTGGATGCAATGAGAATGAATTAGGATGGTGTGGGCAAATATTCAAATGTAAATGAAGAACCTAATGCAAACACAACCAAGTTTTTTTTATTTTTTAAAAGACTGAGATGAAACATTATAGGATAGTTGCCCAAAACAAAGTAAAATTTTTGTTATGGCACAAGTTTTCACCATCAAGTCAGATTATAAGTTGAGTGAGGTAGAATATAAAATAATTATTGAAAGAGAGAGCAACATTTTAATTATAGAGAATATTCCCTCCATTTTTTTATTCAATATAGCATATACTCATCATGCATTTACCGATTAAGGAAAAAATTGAAAGCTTGGTTCAATATAGATGGATGTATCCATTTAAGATATTAAGGATCACACATGCATAATAATTAAAATTACATTGTCTTTTTTATTCTTAAATGAAAACATTCATTTAATTTCAAGCAGGTACTTGCTCAACCTTAAGAAAAAAATTAAAAATAAGGCACACATTAAGGTTTCGATATGTGATGCCTATATTGTTACAAAGATAACAACATTTATCTTGTTCTAATTTTTCTTTTTCCAATTTTTTACTACAAGGAAAATTTTGATGGGGAGGATGTTAATGATGATTTTGCCAGAAGTGTGGGGAGTATCACGCTACAACTAGGTAATTTCTACTACCTTCGTAGTTTTCTTCTTATTTTTTTAAATGTCACAATTTTATTTTCTTATGTACTAACAAATAATTAATTTGTATTGTGTAGGCTGCTTAATTTTTGGCACGGTGCATAAAAATGATAAAAACTATGTGCGAGTTAAAAAGAAATGTATACATCTCGGAGGCTATATAGGCGAATTATATTGAGAACATGATGTTTAAGTCCTTGTTGTATAAAAGAAAGCACAATGCAGTTTACTTTGAATTAAATATTCTAAGTTAATGTTTATATTTTCTCTAGTATAATAAGCCTCTTTTTAAAAAAATTTAAAGATCAATTTAGATTTGTAGTTACTATTGATGGTGACTTTTTATTTTTACCTTCTTACTAACATCCCTCTTTATTTTAAATATTGATATACATTAAATTCTAGTAACCGAAGAGACGTTATATCTATAACTATCATCTTGAAAGTCTATTACATTTGGTCAAAGAAACTTTAATAAACATCTAAACATTGCACACACACGCAATTTCTTTGTTTTCAATCGGATGACTCCTTAATCTAACGATGGAGTATAATAAATAAATCAATGTTTTTTTATTATTATTTTTACTAGAGATGAGGAATATTGATTGGATTTTTTTGACTGAGAGCACTCATCTTAAAGTAGGTTATCTCGAGATATGACTTATAAATTAGGTTCTGAGTTAGTAGACGTTTTCAAAGAAAGAGACTTGTGGAACGACGAGGGCAAATAATAATAAACTTTTTTTATATATATAATCGGGGTGTCCGAGCCAGCTTATACGCACCACAACTAATTCTCGGACTCACTGAACATCCTGCAAATCCAATGAGCATGTAAGACACCGCGGAGATGACAGACATGCATGATGAGACTTGAACCCTGGTAGAGAAAACAAAAACAAGTTCTCTTCAACCGCTAGGCCAAAGACTCCACTTGCAAATAAACCCTTTCTTTACTTACGAGTTACGAGGGAAGGTCTTTTCTACAAATTCTTGGATCAAATGAAAAATCATAATGATAGAGAGTTAACTTTTTATTTAAATATATAAATATTACCATGTCATTTTTTATCCCCCTCAATTTTCGAATTTTATTTTGTTGGGGCAGTGATTTAATTCAAACAAAGGCAAATCTTCTTTGTTTTTTTGTGATTTAATTCTTCGTAGGGTTGTCCTCTCTAGACCCTTTGGTATTGAAGAATGTTTGAAGTCTTTGAGAAGTCATCAGGAGCGTTTAATGGACCTCCTCTGTTTCCTGCATGCATGGCAGGTCATAAATTATCGACAAAATTGCAAGAATCGATGCATAAACTATGGAGAAAATTCAACGAATTCATCATTCGTAACATGTACTTGGTGAGGGTACGTATAAGATCGAGAGAGAAGTAAGTTTGTCAATTCTGATTTGGTTAGTTGTATGTTTTTTTTTTTAATTAAAACACAATATTTCAGTTTTAAAGTATGTTGACGTTCAATTTTAAGGTTGTACTATATATATATATATATATAATTAAATATATTAATTAAAAAAATATATTATTTAGTTCAAATCCAAAAATATAATTATTTAGAATTGTGCAATTTAAATTTCAAATATAAGTAAAAAAATGAGAGTTGAACTGATATAACTCGACCGACTTGATGAGTTCTAAGGTAACATGATAAATTGATAAAAATATAATTTAACTAAAAAAAAATCAAGTTGACATCTTAAATAAATATTGAAACAACTATATATTGAATCATTTCGAGTCAACTTACGTTAACTTTTCAAATGTGTGATCTCTGTTATAAGACCATGATAACTTTAAATAAAGCAAATCAAATCAAATCAAATTACAAAGTTCAATTTGTAATAAACTCGTTGTTTAATGATGAAAATGAGAAAAAAAATAATCTAAAAAAAAACACAATAAAATAATTTTTCTAAACAAAATCATGAGCATGTATAATATTACGAGAATGTCATCATCAATTTTCGTAAGGTCATTACATTCTCTGATTGCTCTGAAATTTTAACATAATATATACAAATATGTCAAGAGACTCTTCAATCTAACGGTCAGATCAAGAGATATGACTAATATTGTAAAATTATTAATTATTAAAAAAAAATACTATTTGGCCTGAACAGAACGGAACAAAACCAGAACGTTCCAGCCGAAATTTGGATAGAATTTCCGAAACAGACCAAAGTTTTAAGCGAGGTAAAAACTACACTGTTTTATCTCGTTTTTTAACCGATACGAAACGTTTCAACAATACTAGAGAGGAGAGGTGGACAGGAAAGATGTTACATGATTTGGCAGGTAACTAGAGAGACAAAGAGGCAAGAACATATTGAGTAGGGTGAAGGAAATGTGGACACACACACATGCAGAGCTTGAATGAACTCGATCCCCATGTCGATAAGATGACAGAAGAAAACATTGTTTATTTCTTCGAACCAAAGGCAGGCAGGCAGCCAAACTCATTCTCTTTCACTCCTCCATTATATTTTTTGACTTTTGCTTGGAAATTTGGATCACAGGATGGGGCTGGATCAGTGAAGGATAGATTAAACTAAATTATCTAGTGGGTCTCGTGTTCATAAATATACTATTTAACCACTACACGTGTGCTCTTTTTTTGTTATATATATATACTAGTAAAATTAGCTCAGCTGCTATCGGGACTTTTTATATATATAGCAAACTCGATTATTTATGTGGTAAACAAAGAATTTTTTTTAGTTGATAAATAGAGAATTGTAAAATTTTAAATCATGCTATAATTTTTTTTTATGTATTGAATTAGTTGATTATTGTTATAAGCTCAAATACTCGGATAATAATTCAATTTAGAAATTTAAAAATTATAAAGCGATAAAATTTATAAAAGATCAGTAATTGTAATTTGAGTATTGCAAGACCATAATTGATTAATTATTTAGTATGTATTAATTGTTTTGATGGTTATTTAATTGGTTGATGTAAATCTGTAATCAATAAAATGAATGAAAGATGATTTTTTTTTGTCTTGAGCTGAATGTGTTGATGGTTAAATATTTTTTTAACAGTTACTAAGCGATTAAGCGGTTGATAGCAATATTATAATCGTTGAAATCTATTAAAGATAGATTATTTTTTTGTTTGCATTGATCCGGTTGGTTGTTGACATTATTTTTCTTGGCTTGGAGAATAATTTAATCACGGTTTGGATGTGAATTATGTGTTGATTTAATTAACTCATAGATTGCAAAATTTCAATGTTTTGATTATCCCGGTGTGTTTTAATTGGATTGATAATTATATAATCGGTTAGTTTAGAAAAAATGTAATAGATTATATTGATTAGAGATTTTTTGTTTCTTTGTAGTCAATTGAGAATTTGTTGGTGGTTGGTTTTGTTGTAATTGTGTGGCCGATCATCTAATTTTTTCTTTATTAGGTTGTGTTTCTTGGTTATGGAAATATTTTTTTGTATCCATTTGTATGGTGAATTATTTGATTGTTTGGTGTGATATTTTTTTTGTTGTAGTTTATTGATCAATTTGTGAATGTGTTTTAATCGGGTTATTTGTAATTGTGTGGCCGATCATTTACTATTATATAACTATATTAAATGTATCTCGAGTACTTATATTAATTTTTTTATATTAAAAAAAAATCCTAGGTCATGTTTTTCTTTTTCCCTATATATATTCTTAGTGAAAGACTAAAAATATATATATAAAAAATTAACACCATTACTGTCAAAACAATAGAAATTATTAAATTATGAAGAGCAAAAAAAAATATTAACAAAAGAGTTACTAACTAAAATAATTGTTATTATTATTATTATTATTATTATTATTATTATTATTATTATTATTATTATTATTGTTATTATTATTATTATTGTTATTATTGTTATTATTATTATTGTTATTATTATTATTATTGTTATTATTGTTGTTGTTGTTATTATTGTTGTTGTTGTTGTTATTATTATTATTATTATTATTATTATTATTATTATTATTATTGTTATTATTATTATTATTATTATTGTGTTAAGTACACTTATATATACATGGACAAAAATAGACATTATTCTACAAATAAAAAAAAATTAAATTTGTAAATGTGTTTTAATCGGGTTATTTGTAATTGTGTGGTCGATCATCAACTATTATATAACTATATTAAATGTATCTCGAGAATACTTATATTAAGTTTTTTATATTGAAAAAAAATCCTAGGTCATGTTTTCTTTTCCCTATATATATTCTTAGGTGAAAGACTAAAAAATATATATAAAAAAATAACACCATTACTTGTCAAAACAATATAAATTATTAAATTATGAAGAGCAAAAAAAAATATTAACAAAAGAGTTATTAACAAAAATAATTGTTGTTATTATTATTATTATTGTAATTATTATTATTATTGATATTATTATTATTATTGGTATTATTATTGTTATTATTATTGTTATTATTATTATTATTGATATTATTATTATTATTGGTATTATTATTGTTATTATTATTATTGTTATTATTGTTATTGTTATTATTATTATTATTGAAATAATTGTTATTATTATTATTATTGTTGTTGTTGTTGTTGTTGTTGTTGTTGTTATTGTTGTTATTGTTATTATTATTATTATTATTATTATTATTATTATTATTATTATTATTATTGTGTTAAGTACACTTATATATACATGGACAAAAGTAGACATTATTCTACAAATTAAAAAAAAAAATTGTTATTATTATTATTATTATTATTATTATTATTATTATTATTATTGTGTTAAGTACACTTATATATACATGAACAAAAGTTGACATTATTCTACAAATAAAAAAAAATTAAATTTGTGAATGTGTTTCAATCGGGTTATTTGTAATTGTGTGTCGATCATCTACTATTATATAACTATATTAAATGTATCTCAGAATACTTATATTAATTTTTTATATTAAAAAAATCCTAGGTCATGTTTTTTTTTCCTATATATATTCTTAGGGAAAGACTAAAAATATATATATATAAAAAATTAACACCATCACTGTCAAAACAATAGAAATTATTAAATTATGAAGAGCAAAAAAAATATTCACAAAAGAATTAGTAACAAAAATAATTGTTATTATTATTATTGTTATTATCATTATTGTTGTTGTTGTTGTTGTTATTATTATTATTATTATTATTATTATTATTATTATTATTATTATTATTATTATTATTATCATTATTATTATTATTCTTATTATTATTATTATTGGTATTATCATTGTTATTATTATTATTGTTATTATTCTTGTTATTATTGTTATTATTATTATTGTTATTATTGGTATTATTATTGTTATTATTATTATTGTTATTATTATTGATATTATTGTTATTATTATTATTATTGAAATAATTGTTGTTGTTATTATTATTATTATTATTAATTATTATTGTTATTATTATTATTATTGAAATAATTGTTGTTGTTATTATTATTATTATTATTAATTATTTGAAATGAGGGACAAAATTGAAAACAATATAACCTGCTTTGCACTAAACAAATTAAAGGGATCTAATAGGAAAGCCGAAAAAATTAAAGAAGAAGGGATGACATGCAAATTGCATATATATCAATTTGAATGCAAGGATGAAAGTGAAAAGAATTGAAACTTGGATTCAGAAATCAAACAAAACCAAGGGATTTGAAATGCATGCACAATAACTTCGAGGGATGAAATTGATTCAGTGAGGAGAGAAAAGAGGACATATACGTTCAACCCAGACTATTTGAGCCTACCGTCCATATTTAAACCCTGCAGCGCCACTCCATGAGCTTCGAGGGGAATGCGTTGCGAATCGAATTAGTGGCGGAGGAAAAATTTTTTCACCGCCCAGTATGAAGCCCGTAGCGCCGCTGAATCAGCAGGGGTCACAAAAGCAGCAGCAGCCGCGTGCAGTCATCGTGGCAGTGGCGCATAGCGCCACGATAGCGGCATGGTCAATTACTAAACCACCCTGCTCAGAATTCATATATTTTTGTCGTTTGGAGACTACTGAACGTCATTACACATTTTCAAAAATATTAAAAAAAAGAGTCGGCGGTAGGACCGAACCGGACCGGTCCGATGCGTAGTCAATACGCCCGTGCCCCTCAAGCGTAAACCGTTATTTTGTCTTATTATCGAGGGGGCGAAATCGGTAAAACACCATTCACATCGGGAAAAAGACAAAGGGTGGAGCCGAACTTCGTGCACGCATCGGATGAAAAAGCTTCAGCGTCCACGGTGATTTTAGACACAGTGAACAGTAAATGAACAGTATTTTCCGTAATCTTTTAGTTATATCTTAATATACATACATGTGTGTGTGTGTGTGTGTGGTAGGAATGGAGGAAGGTTGGTTGCTTGCTTGTTCTTTTTTTAATATATTTAATAATTTACAAATTAAAGTAGTGAGAGTTGAGAGCACAACTTGGACTCAAAAGAGTTATTTAATAACTCAAAAGGGTATTTTTTAAAGTGTTTTTTTGTCCAAATCAGAATAATATTTTTTTATTTTTTTAAAATTATTTTTAATATTAACCATCAAAATAATTTAAAATTCTTAATTTTTTTTTAAAATAAAAGATAAAAATAAAAGAATAAAAAATCAAATTTAGCATGCTTTGTAAAGCTTTTTGAAAACCTCGATTTGGCTTCAAAAAGGCTAAAATGACTATCTCGGTTATAGAGAAGTGGTGGGTGAAATGATATGCTAGCTAGAGCTCTAATAATAGGATGCAATCCACACTAAAAGGTCGATGAGTTTCATAATCTATAGTTTGCATCTAATATATGAAACGTTTATAATATTGAGAATATGAACACCGATTTTTTACAAGATTTTTTAACTGATATAAAATATTTTGACCGTAATGAAATGAAAATTAATAATATAACAAGGTATTTCACATTTTCATAAAACACTTTTCCATTTTGAAGAGGTCTAATTTTAACTCGTAATAAATTGATCTTAATTGGGACAAAACAAAACATTTTTTTTTATATCATTTTGATTATGTGCTGTATCAAAATTAATTTTTGAAAGATACAAATTATTATTTTAATATATTTAAAACAAATACTTTAAATAAAACAATATTCATTTCACCCCTTCCAAACAGTCCTAACTCGGGTAATTAAGAAGACTCAAATTGGTGCATGTTGATAGGCCCATATTTCGAAAGAAAACAAAGTCCGTACGGTAAGATTGCTTAGGATTCAAGAAGCACTGCCACATTATGCAGCCAAAACTGCACCAAAAATACATAAAACGCAAGCTTCCTTCTTCTGTATATATTACTGTCAAAAAACTTTTATCAGGTCAACTCACAAGTTCAGAAATTTCCAGCACAGAGTATCTACAGCTACTTCAGTATAGATATCAAGAACAAGAACCATAAATTGTTCAATCCTCTATCGTACAGAAAAGGTTTAGTTTGTGACGCAAATCAGGGGATAAACCACCATGAAATTCACACCATCAATGGTGGTAGAAGCTTGAAAGCAACCTGTCCATATCATGGGATTGGAAGCAAATGAAGGAACAGTCATTTACTTCAAAAGCCCCTCGTGCTGGGGAGGGTGATCCATTGGAGTTGGATTTCCACCTCACCACATTCCACATTTTTTAATCTGAGGAAGAGATCTTGAACAACCTTGCCATCACTGTAAACAATGCAGCTATCTTCAGATAAGCAGTTTTGCCGGCTCGGTTGTGTTCTTGTGATGACAGTGCCATTTGGAAGCCCTGTCAAGTTCATCTTCAAGGTCTCTATGAATGGCCTAATATCAAACTCGGCCTCT
Organism: Salix viminalis; assembly: GCA_029228465.1. Lineage (NCBI taxonomy): Eukaryota > Viridiplantae > Streptophyta > Magnoliopsida > Malpighiales > Salicaceae > Salix > Salix viminalis. Next base: position 8,038,225 of record CM055437.1, read on the forward strand.
CCCATTTTATCGTCTTTGGTAAACAAGTCATGGTCGTAGACGGTCTGAAATCACAAGGAAACATGAATATGAATCTGGGAATATTAGGGAAAGCATGATACATAGCAAAAACATAACAGATGATGTTTTCTGCATGCATTAAGTGGTCCTATAACTATAGGTCGAGGAAGTAGAAAGCCTTCAACATTAAAGGGTACTACTCTACGCCCAGAAATGGTGCGTTCTTGAAGTTAGTAATTCATTGAATACCTCCTAGTTTTCAGGTTCTTGTGTTTGGAGTAAGTGATTGTTTTGACTTTTAAAAGTTAATGGAGCAAGACATCATGCACGCAGCTGTCCCTCCACAATATACTGCATGTTCCACATCTGTTACGAGGAGTCGGCTGTAGGAACACTGTTGAGCTCTCATATCCAATATGTTGTATTTAGCTTAATTTAAGTTTCCAGAATAAGAACTGCTTAGGTCACTAGTACTATGAAAGAATATAGCAATCCCTATCAACCATCTATAGAATCACTTCGCAGATGCCTCAAATACAAGCTCAACAGAAGCACATTTAACTAATGAAATGCATGTGAGGTTACAAAACAATGATGAAATATGATGGTTGGTTTTGATACTAAATCAGAGAATCCGACTTAAAAGGTACAAGCGGAGGAGAGGCCCATGCATTCTGTGAGGACATTACAAATACTGTGCAGCACCAACGTGGGGATTACTCAACAAATTGATGACAAATTTTCTCAACAGGGAAAAAGGGAACAATCCCAGTTTGATTCTGCATGTCTCTCAAGTAAATAAAGGTTGACATGAAGAAGCATTACTGGCCAGTGATGGATATCGGTGAATATAGAGGTTCTGTGACAATCTTCATCATAATGGAAGATTGGTGATTTTACAATTGGAGTTGCCCCTTTCAATGAAGTGCCAGTTTAAGATTTCAAGGACTCGCCTTAAGTAATCCTACTGGGACAGGCAATGAAAATAATGTTGCTCCTACCAACTTAAAAGAAAGACAAGATAAATAGAGATGGAACCCGATATCGATCGACTGAAAAAATTTAATGAATTTGAGATGTATTTTATAATGAAGTTTAACTCTGTTTCCTTCTTGTCTCTTTCCCATTAGGGGGTCTTAGGAGGATAGGGGTGTCAAGGGTTGCAGTATTGAGCACTGATGATTCAGTTTAAACCACATACTCTGTAATGTTAACTAAACGTTTCCAACATAACTCAATTTTTCAAGGCTCCTTCAACCAGTTAGGCTTTTTGAATTCAGAAAGATTGTTATAATTCTCATTTTTTAAATAGATTTGCAGTTGGACAAAGAGCACTGAAGAGAAGGTAATCATAAAAGTAGTTCATTTCTCCACAATAAACATGTTCATGCATGTCCCTTGCTGAAATATTTCCCAATGTGACAAAACATAAAACTTACCAGCTTGACTGGAAGATTAGGATCTGCAACAGAAAGTGTTAAATCTTCATTCCAGTGTGGGTTAACGTCCTTCTTGACCACACGAGTTTTCAGTTTCTGCAGCAAATGTTTAGTCATAAAATTAGCAGACTAAAACGGCCTGAAAGAAGAAAAACATTTACTCCAAGTAGATATGAGATACTACAACATTTGCATCCTACAGTACTGTTAAGTAAAAAAATCCCGACAGGAAATTAGATGGGGACAAATTAAATAAATGTAAAAAAGAAGAAAAAAGCTTGAAAAGCGATAAAATATTCTAATCTATGTGTGGTTCTTGTATTCTTGTTATATACAAAAGCAATCAAAATCTATTCACAAAACCAGATGAGATAGCTGGAGCTAATACCATCCTTAGTTAAACTTGCTAGCATAGCATGCTGAACTGTCAAGATTAAAGAGAAGATGTCGAAGAAATTGTACCATCTTATGTTGCAGTAAGAATCGTACAGAAAACGCACATACAGAAATTGGAGGTGTCAGAAGAAATTATTTTGCACCAGGATTACAGCAGAAAATGAGAGATTAGCTTCCAGATTTTCTAAACAAAACAACTAGGCAGCAGCCAACTAGCATTGACCTTTTCTTTTTTGCTAACTTTTTTTTTTATTCTAGAAAACCCACCCCGGAAAGCACATTTTATGGTTCCAGGTGAGTGAATAAAACCTCGTCTGTCCCAGGTTTTCACAAGAAATGCACATCCTGACTCGAATTCGAGACCTGCTGTGCAGTGTTCAAGGCCTTTGCCACCAGGCAACACCATTGGAGACTTTTTATGCTAACCTTGCTAATCCTGAATTTCCCCTTACGAGAACTTAAGATTAACATCCAAAAATAATATGTTCTCTCACGGAATTTCTGGCTTCTGATTATCAACCCAACCAGCAAGATATTATACATCATAGCTCATTAATCTTACCACAACAATTTGGTTGAGGGCATAATAGCATCATAGACGTAAGAACATAGTTTCCAATAAGAGAAAAACATTTAAGCATCTAAGAAATACACGAGACTTGAGATTTCTGGAGTTGCGTTAAAACACCATCAAAACAGAATTAATTTTCTTTTTTCCTTGAAAGAATTAAGAACCCAGATTCAAAAATACAACCCAGGATTAAAAAGTTCTTTCCTTTTTTCGAGATTTTCCGATCACGAAGAAGAAACAGAACCAAAAGAAAGCAAAGAACAAATGAGGGGAAAATAAGAACAAAGAAAGAGCACAAAATTATATGAGAGATGAGAAAAAACAAGTAGACAAAAAAAAAAAAAAAACCTGTTTGCCCATCCTGATGACAACATAAGGATCACTGCTACGAACATCACGCACAGCAAGGTTAATACCACGTTTGACACGAACTCTGAGCAAACCCAAAATGCTCTCCATTAAACACAAAGCTTCTCCTCCTCGAGGTGTTGTTGGTTTTAAGTTATTGCTTTTCCTGGATCGCCTTCCCTCTTTTATATTACTGCATTTTCAACAAACAAGCCCCACCCATGATGAAACAGACAGAAGAGTTTCCAAACTCCATCAAATTTAACTATCTGATTTCTTATGCACAACCTGCTACAACTGTCTATAATATTTCTTTAACAGATTAAAAAAACAAAAACAAGAAACAGGGAGGCCCACCTGATGCCAAGTCCGTTCTACAGGTTTTGTTTCTTCCTTCTTGTCAGGTAAAAGAGCGGCGAGTGAGTTTGAGAGGGAGGAGGGTGAGAAATGGTGTATTGGGCGAGGCTGGCATGAGATGGCGTGGCATGGGAGTGGGGTTTAGAAGAGGAGGAGATGGAAGGGTTACCGGGACATTCGGTGGACAGAATCCGGTTAGTTAAGAATAGCTGATGGTTTTGTCTTTCATTAGACAGACAGCTAGCTGATCCAGGGCCTTCTCTAAAAATTTTGTTTTAAAATTAATTTTTTATATATTCTTTTAATTATTTTAACACGTTAATGATAAAAATAATTTAAAAAAATAAAGGGTTTTATTTTATTATATGTATCTTGTCTCTTCCCACGTTTCATGTCGGCTAACTTAGCCGGACAAAATTCGTTGACCAGAGAAGAAGCAGCAGCTTGAAGGCTTCCCCAGCCGTCTGGCTCAACGAGTTTTACGCGTATCTATAAACTTAACGATTGGGTGTTGTCATATCTAGACTGGTTCCACAAACAAAAATATATTAGCCAGAAGTTCAGGCAAAAAAGTCAACTCTCAAATGGTCTGATCCATAAAGAAATTCAATTTGTTGACTTTTTTCGTCCCTTTGCTTTCAAGAACCAACCGTGTCTGATTTGATTTGATTTGATTCGATTTATTTTTTTATAATTTTTATATAAAATTATAAGTGACCTAACATTAAAAATATCATAAAACTATCTTCTTATTAGTTAAACTCAAGGTTATCAATATCGTTCTAGTCCTTGTTCTGGTTTTTCTATTGGAACGAAACGTTTTGGTTTCATAGCGTTTCGACGTGCCATTTCGGGGTTGTACTATTCATATATAATTAATTATATATATAAAAAAATTAAAATATTAATTTAACAAGCATAATTAAAATTCAAGATAAATTAACTTTAAATTATATAATATAAACACAAAGTCAAACAAACATAATCTCAAAATTAGAAAAAAAATCATAAATTAATCAAAATAAAGATGATTTTCTTTCTTTTTTTTGAAAAAAATGATAAAAGAAAACATAAAATGAATGAATTTAAAAGATCTAACAACTTGTAAAAATAGTGTTCAAGGAACCAAAATCATTTTCTATGCTAAAATAAAAAGAAAAACATTTTATTTTACTCTCAAAAATTAAAATGAATGAAAGACCACATTTTTTTTTTCAAAAAACAAAACCCTTGAACACTATTTTTACAACTTGTTAGATCTTTTCTTATCGTGAAAAGATAAATATACATTTCTAATTTGATTATTAATTGAATCCTCGGTTTCAAATCTTCTTCCTTTAAAGTCAAAACTATATATATTGCTAATTTTATATTTCTTTATATATATAAATAGACACAATTGTTGATCTGTCCGAAAAGTAAGTAGGATGCCAACATACAAGCACATATATCTATTATTTTCGATAAAATAGACACAATTGTTAATTAGTTCAAAAAGTAAGAAGGTTAGGTTAGCAACACACATATATATATTCGGTTTACCTATTTTTCTTTAACTTTTTTGTCCTTTTTTAATTTATTTAATTTATTTTTTTGCTTATGTCCAAAAACAATTTATTTTTCTATCCTTGAATTTGAGGTCGGTGAATCACATTTTAGCAATAAAAAAATTGATTTTGATATCAAGAAGTTATATTTTAAGAGAAAAGTGTCATTTAGGTATTTTTCATCCTTTATCTTGCAAGAAAAAAAAAGTAGATTCGGGCTTGATTAATTTGGATTCAAGTTAATGTTCCATTTTTTAAACCTATTCCATTTTAACTTAAGTTTAAAATAGGGTTACTGAGGTATTTAAATTTTTTATTTTAGATATTTTTAGGTGAAAAAAAAATTGCAAATAGAATTTTTGGATCTATAGAATGAGGCCTGGCTTTACATCTAAGATAATTAAATACTAACTAAACAATAAACTGCGTGCCTCTTTTACTGTACACACAAACTCAATTCACTATTCATTGCTACAATAAAATTATTGTTTTGCCCCACGGGCCAAAAATTTTTAACCCCGGGACCAGGGATATTTTTGAATTTTTCAGGGGACACGGATGGTATTTTTGGATTTGTTTCATAGTGAAACGATGAATATAGTCCCCTTAAAGGACAAAAAAAGGCAAACCTGACCGGGGATACTTTAGCAATTTTCATGAGACATGAATGATATTTCCAAATTTATTGCATAGTGAAACGACAAGTTTAGCCCGCTTAAACGGAAAAAAACAGGCGCCGGACCCGGGGGTATTTATGCATTTTCCACGGTGATTTTTGCGTGGTTGTCGGGTGGGTTCAGGGGTGTGTTGGTAATTATCCATTATTTTATTTTTATTTTTGAAAATATTGCAGGTGAGTCGTACGGACGGGTCTGTGGTGTTTCCGTCACACTCGCCCTTCGGGTTGCACGTATGACTTCATACGGCGGTCAGAAACTAGCTTCCGTCGTGTCACATGGTACGCCGACATGTCTTCTTTCTCCCGATGCGGTGCGTGTCAGGGTAAGGTGGTCGGTGAAGTTCTGGTGGACGGTTTTATTTTTTCATCTCTTTTCTCTCTCCTGCCTGCCGGAAATACACGTCTGACCTTGATGTTTACGAAATGTTTATTTTGGTCCCTCGTCTTTTAATCTATTTTATTATTGTTTTTTTTAATATAGTTTTTGATTTATTTCAATTATGCCCTTCAATTAAAACTAATTATATAGGTTAGGTTTCAATTGAGTCCTTATTCTTTTGATTTTATGTTTATTTAAACCACTTGAGTATAATAAGTAATTACGAAGTAATGCTACGTTTCAATCATAAGATATTAACCGTAAATTACTCAAATGGTTTGTAGGAGGAGCATCCAATAAATGGCAAAATAAAATAAAATAAAAATAAAATATTGAACCTTTTATCGAGTTAATGAGGTGACGAGTCAACTCGAGTTTTTTTAACTCATCACACCAGTTCAATTCTCGCTGTAGCTAACAGACCTCTCCTGAATCCTAATCCTTCCCGCGCTTTCACAAAACCCCGAAAACCAGAAAATGGACACACCGTGGGAAGAGGCACTAGACCTAAACAACTCGTCAGACTCAGACTCGGACCTCCTTTCTCTCCGCCCTCTCAAACGCCATCAGAATTTCAACCCCTCCACCACCACTACTGGTGGAAGGGGTGGACCTAACCACTCTCTCCCCCAACCATTTCTTAGGCGCTGCTCTCAAAACAACCCACCACCGCCACCAACCACTTACTCCAAAATCCCGGGCCCTGCTGGAACCGTACAAGCTGCCATGCACCGCCGCAAGAGTCAAATTAATGAGCATCTGATGGAAGAAGAAGAACCGATCCCTACTCAAGAGTACATTAGAAGGGCTGTGGAGGGTAGTGGCTGTGCTGAAGATAATGATTTCACCAGTGATCCATGGCTCTCTTCCGTTGATTTTGTTCGTCATCAAGGTTGTTCTTGATCTTTTCTTTTTCATTTGATGTTTGGCTTTTTCTTTCTGTCTTTTATTCATTTGGATTATGCAATTTAGGTTTGGTGGTGGATGGTGATGGTGCAATTGGGATCCCTTTGAGTGTGATAAAGAGATGGGCTAGTTTTGATAGAGTGGCTCAGGTATTTATTCCTAATTATGAATTTTATGTGTTTAATTTAGAAGTCACAATTAGAAGCTTATGTGGGCTATGTTTGGTTCCTGAGAAAGCAAGGGAAAGTAAGAGAAATGCCCATGTTTCCTAATTTTAGGATAGCTGAATGTATTATTAATTTATTGTCTACGAAATTTTAGTGAATCTTATTTTCTATGTTTAAAAATGTGATTAGGTTGTTGCCATTGTTAAATCATGTAGACCAAATGGCCATGGTGATATGATGGTGACTCTAAAGGTATGTTTACTGGAGTTTTGATTTTGTTGATAAAAAAAAGGTTTTGATATCAAATGCAGATAGATTTCTTGTTGTCCTCTTTAGGAATTATGCATGTATTTTGGTATAACGGAAATGGGTTCTGAATTAGGATCCCACGGGTACAATCGATGCTAGCATTCATCACAAAGTCCTCACCGATGGAGATTTTGGAAAGGACATATCTATTGGAGCTGTGATGATAGTCCAAAAGGTTCACTATTATTCTTCCCCTGAAACCACTTTCATGATAAATGTTCCTAGATCATGGCTTTTCTTATAACATTTTGAACAAGAGGAGTGTTATTGTCTCTAAATATGGACTTTGATACTCATATTAAACTTATGTCTCAAATTGGAATCAATGAGATTGTTTCTACTTTGAGAGATTGATCAAAGAATGCTGTTTACAGGTTGCAGTTTTTTGTCCTACACATTTTGCACGTTATCTCAACATAACACTTAGTAACATGATCAAGGTATGTGTTCTTTCTGGTTGATGCAATTTTCCAAGTTATCAGTGAAGAAAAACTCTCATCACCCACTTCTATGAGCTTATAGAAATGTCCCATTGATATGTTAATTCAAAAAGAGCTCTCATACTATTTAATTTTTTTATGATTTAACATGCTGGGGTATATGTTGAGCCAATCTGAAGTTTTTGCTCTATACATGTTGATGCAATGGTGTAGTTACTGATTTTGTTAGGATCTAGAAATTCATATTAGTTTCCATATTTTCAAATTCTAAAACATGCAAATACTGATCTCTTAATAGAACAGTGATTTCCTATGTCTGAAATCAAAGCAACTGATTTGAGTTTGTGGTCCTGGATTATAAGAAATGCTTAGATGTTCCATGCCAATTGATATTCATGTATAAAAATGTGTGCAATCATGCAAGTGTTTATATGGTTGATAGACAATATAATACCAACTTTTTTCAGGTCATCTCTAAGGATGGCAGAGCTTCACCAGAACAAAATTGTTCTGCTTATGATTTAACAGTCAAAAATGCTGCTGTAGTTTCTGGTAGGACACAGTCTTTGCACTTATTTTTCTTTTTGCCTTCTGAAATCTAAAGTCTTTAGATTATATGCTTGCTCTCCTTGTAAGAGCATTTAATACTTTGGATGGTGTTACATTTGTCAGAAAGAAATGCCTGATACAAATGCTTTTGATCCCTTTAGATATCACAGGACAGGGTGAAAGATCACAGATGACACAAAATCTATTCTCATTGTCACAAGGAAGAACGGAAGGAATCATGAATAGTCTGAGACAACATGCTATGGCAGTTGCATGCATTGATGAACAGATGGAAGAAGGTGCACCGATAAGAAGCAGATGCCATAGCATTGGAAGCAACAGAAATGAAAATGCTCCTCCAATGGAAGATCATTTATTTGGCGAGACAGGATTTGGATAGTAGCCAAAGAGAAACGGATGTTGAAACAGACACTGGTGACGATGACAATGGATCTGTTACAAGTGAGAAGCTAAACAATCACAAGGCAGGAAGAGAACATTTATTGGAAGGTACTAAATATGGTACTTCTGCAGCAGACTCAGGTGGTGCCATTGACAACCAAGAAAAGAGCAGTTATAACGGAACTGAAGATAGACTACCACCAACTTCAAGAGCTGCATTGCCACAATGGACAGATGAACAGCTGGAGGAGCTTTTTGCATTTGATTGAGTTGCTTAAGCTCCAATTCTGACTAGTATTTTGATCACGTTGAGGATAAACTGAAATCAAATTCGAAGTTTAAAGGTTTGTGTCCTTTTCTTTCTCTTTCTTTTTGAAGAAAATGGACTCATCTACAGTGATGAATATGCTTTAATCTAGTGATAGTTGCGCACGCAGACTGGCCTAAAAGTTAAAACAAACTGTTTCCTTGGCGTTGTTTTTGTCGTAATCTTTTTGCAGGAAAAGGTATGGTTGAACCCACAATTATCTGATTATGTGCATGGTATTTCACTGTATATTCATCCCGTCGTTTTTCCTTTCTAAGAAAATTTAGACAATTAAGATCTAATTCTTGAAAATAGCTTGCTTGCATCTACATAAATGATCAACAGTAGAGCTCTTTTTTTCTTTCTCGCCTTCTTGCGCTGTCAATGGACATGCTGTAATGAAATAGCTGGCATATCCATTGAAAATCTAATATAAAAAGAGAAAACAATTATACACACACACACAACTTTTGGCATAAAAGCAATCGAACAAAGCAGTAAGGGCATGGAAGTCGAAAAGGACTGGTTCATATATGATCCTTTTTGGGAGAGGTGACCAGGTCACACAACTCAATCAATCAATAAAGCCAATATCAACCATATAGTAGATGTAGATGGCTTAGTTGTAAGAATTTAGGATTAAAGGGTTTATTTTTCAGGATTAAAGGGTTTAATTTTTCTTGTCATTTCAGGTTCAAAGTCTTATGATTGTTAATATGATGGTTATTGGAGGTTTACATGATTGTTAACTTCAAAATCTATAAGATTAGTCAAGTTATGTGCAAACTGGTTCAGACACTCATGTTAATCCAAAAAAGAAACCATAAATGATAGCCATTTGCTGGCTTGGATTAATTCAAAAAAAGAAATACCAAACAACAATGTAACTTTGGGGAAATTCTTTCAGTATTGTTTTACATAATAATATTTATTGCATTATTTTAAGGTTTGGAGAGGTTTAAGAAAAGTTCAAGATGTAATTTGATAAAATGATAGTTGTTAATTTGATCATTGAATTAAGTTACAATTTTGACAAACTATTATAAAGACTCCTTTTTCCTATTAAATTTGTAATGATAAAAAATGTAAAAAAAAACCCTTTAAATATAGCCTAAAAGTAACTGTGTGGTATTGTCTTTCCATCCCTTGATGTATTTGGATTATTTTTCATAATTAGCTTAGGATTTTTAATTTAAATATTATTTGGGTGGTTAGGAATCGTAAAGGTTAGATGTATTCTATTAGTTAAGTAAGTTTTAATTAGGAATACTTTCTATAAAAAAAAATGTTAGATTTAGAACTAATATAAATAGGAATGTGAAGTTTATTTTAAGAGGATTCAAACACTGTCAAGGAATAGAGAAAATCTTTTTTTATATATATATATATATATATATATATATATATATATATATATATATATATATATATATTATTAAAAATATGAATAGCTTGAATCTTCTCAAAATAAACAAGACATCTTTATTTATATAAATTTTAGATCTAACATCCTTTATAGCAAAAGAATTCCCAATTAAAACTAAAATCATTTATAGAAGAAGATTTCTAATTAGAATTTACCTAACTAATAGAATCCATCTAGCATTAGGATTACTAACTAATAAAATGCTAATTAAATTACAAGTTCTAAATTAAATAGGAAAAAATTAAAATACAATAAGGTAAATAAAAACAATATCTTATAGTAATGTTTAGGCCATATTTGAAGGCCTTATCATTTTTTTATCATTAGAAAATTTTGATCCAATAGAAAGTAGTCTTTTAGATTTTTTTTATCAAAATTATAACTTGATTCAAAAGTAAAATTAAAAGATATGTGCATTTTTATCAAACTACATCTTAGACTTTTCTTAAACCATTCAAAACCTAAAAAACTTTTATTATTAATGAAATAAATCAATAAATATTATCATACTAAGAAAATGGAGGGTATTTTCCCATGTAAGTCCTATTTACTTCTAAAAAATATTTCATTGAAATATCCGTCAAGAGTTGAATTCTTCCTCTTCAAATGAACAAATACTTTGCATATAGTATTGTAGCATGTCATTGATGTGTGAACTTCAAAATTTAATCCATGGCATGTACATGCTAAAAAAGTCATATTTAATGTTATACTTTCTATTTATATAAAATCCATTTGTAGTTACTTTACATATTTCATTTCTTTATCATCTCTACTTCAAATACTCCAACATTTGCATCTAAGAAGACTTCAAAATAATCTTTCATGATATCTTTGGAAGAATTGTCATAAATTACCATGTTTTTCATGTTCTTGTTTTCAAGTTCTTCAAAATCACTACATTATAATAATTCAAGAGCTTTCTTGATTTATTTATTTATTTGCTATTAGAACATGAAATGTCAACAAATAAAGTTATATTTGCAAAAATGTTGTTGTCAGTATTATAATATTAAAAATGTCTACTTTGAGGAGACAACATCCCCTCCATATTTTTTTATTTGCTATTTTAAAAGGTTGAACAAAAAACAAATAATAACAATCTAATTGATTATCCATCCAATTATAACAATGCATAGTAACATTTGCACCATGTTAAAAAAACATCATCATTTTTTATCACTATAAAATTTTGATCCAATAAAAAACAAAAACTTCATAATCTTCTATTAAAATTACAGCGCAATCCAATAATCAAGTTAAAAATGTCATGCTCATTTTCTCAAAACTAAAACCTTGTTTAGCCCTACATTTCAAAAAAAAAATTATATTTTTTTACTTTAATTAAATATTTTTAATGTTTTGATATCATTTTCATATGATAATATCAAAAATGAAAAAAATAAAAACATTATTTTAATATATTTATGAACAAAAAACAATTTTAAAAACAATAAATCTTAGACTCTCCTGAAAACCTAAACCTAACCCAAGCAAATCTTAATCATTAATGAAACAAAACAACAAACATTATCAATATTGAAGAAGCTTCGCCACGTCAAAACAAACGCTCCCTGATGTGGATATTTAAACAACAAAATTGGAATATAATTACAAGTTTCGACAGCTTTGTCACCGCTCCAAAGTGTCCTATCGGATCAAATAACAAATTTCGCCAGGCCCCTATACCTCCACACGAAGGATTCACTCTACCCACTAAAACAACACCCCCATGTAAATATCAAACATAAAATTGCATCTATCAAGTAATCATCATTGGCATTATCGAGTCACAAACCAAAGCTTTTCTGTATGAAACTAAATTCAAAACTTCCCCCGTCCCAGAAACTTTTGTGTTTGCTTCAATAACCTAATGGAAAAACTTTCCTTAACCTCTCAGCAGACAGGGATGCTCTTTTATTTGTTGGCTCAAGCACCAGGGCATATTTGAAATCTGTAAGAACAAGAAGTTTCATTAGTCCATGGGGTTGGGCAATAAGATTAGAAATAAGTAAAGGAGGTGCGTTAGAAGAATTCCAAGATCAAAAGATATTCAACATATTGCCAGTCTCAACAAGCCGATACAACATAAATAGCTCAAGAAAATCAAGATAGTCCTTTAATTGATACCGACGTCGTTTAATTTGGATCCATTTAAATTATCCTTGTTTTCTGTTAGACATCACCTGGATTTGGCTTAAAACCTCGGAGTAGGTAACTAAAAGATGACAAGATGAAACAAAGAATGAACCTATTCGAAGAAGGATGTAATGTGATGAAATGAAATGACGTACCTTCAATTGCATCCTTATAGTAACCAAGCATCTCTCTTGCTGTCCCTCTTCGCAAATAGGACTTTACGTTCTAAAAATGAAATAAAAAATAGGAACCAATGTTATAGTAGTCTGAATAAAGCTACAGGACAGTCCAATAAATCTCCAGAAACAACTGATGTTACAGCTGTACCATGCTAGCCTTATCAAATTTGCAGGTTTCAAAGTGAATTTCATCATTGATGTAAAAATAGTTAAAACAAGCAATCTGTAACAAAGCTAATCAAAATAGCAAGAAATCACCTTTTTATCAAGGTTGATAGCCTTTGAACAATCTGCTTCAGCTTGATGGAAACTGAAAGAAATGAAATTCGTCAACCAAGTACAATAAAATACTAACACGACAACGTTCAAGAATAAAACAATACCTTCCCAGCTCAAGATATGCTGCAGCTCTGTTACTGTAATATGTTGCATTCTTGTCGTTAAGTTTGATAGCTTCGTTATAATAGCTAATAGCCTTCTGCCACTGCTTCTCCTTAAATGCTTGATTGCCCTTCATCATAGAAATGGGTGGCAAGTAAAGAAGTTCAGGCTCTAGAGATTCATTAATTAGTATAGCACGAAAACATTTGCAAATTTTATAGGACAATGAAACAATATGGAACTGATTAATCTTTTGCATGAAATCAAACATTGATGGTCATAAAGCTAACTACTAACATAATTTCCAAACTATGAGAATCCCAAGTCTTCCATCTTATGGATTCCTGGAAAAGTTGAAATGAAAGGGCATATTTATAGAACGTGATCAAATTTAAATATAAACATCCATTTATTTAGCAGCATCACCAAGCTTATGTCCAGATGTTGTTGGTCTGTAATCTTCCCTTGTGCATCTTCCCTTTAAACATCTTGTCATTTATTTATTGAAGCTAGTTTAACACCATTTAAAAAAAAAGGTGGAAGGAGCAACAAATAAGATGCCAAATTTTCTCAAAACAAACTATCAATGGTTATAATGATCACAGATAATTGTAGCTGCCATGCTGATCATCAGTACAAGTGCACACCCATCAGATCTATATTTTTAAATAAAAATAAAATAATTTAATTTAATTCAAACTTATCATATAAACCATTGAAAATTAGCAGTGTCATTGACAAAACGAAATAGAAGCAAATACATTTAGAAAAATTCAGTGGTTTTCCTTTTCTCTTTCCATGAGAGGGAGAGAATCACAAGCTAATCATGAAAAGATGTTGAATTCACTAAATATATTTTCTTGATATTGAAACAAGACAGGCACTAGAACCAACATTAAAGTATATTTAATTATCTAAGACATTGTGCAAAAGGTGTACAATGAACAACTCGTTCATTATGACAGTAAATCAATCAGCACATCTCAGTGTAAGGCCCAGTATCTCGTGAACAGTTTGACACACGCTCCACTCCTGAGATGGATATGGAAATAAATTTAAAGTAGCATTAAAGTCATCAAATGAAAAGATCAAGATTACCATGCTATGTTCAATCAAATTCAATCCAAAATAGAGTTTTGACAGGATAGACACATTAAAGAAGCATAATTTACCTTTTCTTTAGCCATCTCAGCAGAATTTCCCTGCATGTCTGTGTTCCTTGATTTAGATTTCACATATGTCTCTGCCTGTTCTTGCAGAGATGCATACATGATCTGCAATGTATCTAGTAAAAAGCGATCATTTCCATGCCTGGCTATCAAGGACACCGAAACAGGACACTTGTCGTAATATCCTAATGGCACGGTGACCTGAAACATGAACAGGAGAAATAAATAAATTTAAGTGACAAAACTTTGCCATTATAATAGGAAACAGGAATTTAGTTCCATGTCTAATTGCCATTTGCGCATGCATGTGAGCATGAGTGTGTGTGTGTGTGTGTGTGTGTGTGTGTGTGAATGTGTCTGTGTGTGTGTGAGTGAGTAAATGTGTGTGTGTGAGAGAGAGAGAGAGAGCTTCACCTGACAGCAACCCGATAGGCTAGCAATGCTTAAAAGACTAAATGAAGAGCTCTGATATTCTTCAGATAAAATCTCCTTCCCACCAAGTTTTGAAGGAAGATAAGCTGTTGTAGGGAGAACCAGTATCCCATCATCCTGGATTGCCACAGGAATTAAGAGAACAAAAAAGATGAGGTATTTAAGCACCATCAATATAGCCATTCTGAATAAACAAATCAAAATAAGATAATCAACAAGATTGCACTATGAATGGTATTCTCTATTTGGAAAAGCAATTGCTTCAAGCTCCAAAACCCTACTCATACCAATTACACAAATTAATTGGTTGCTTCAAGCAAACAAAAAATAATGTTGTTGTTGTTGTTGTTGTTTCAATTATGTTCTTTTCCCCAAGACTTAAGTTTGTTTATTTGTGCAATAATAAAACCATTGAAATAGAACCATTGTAATAAGACTTTTCCCCAAGACTTGAGTTTGTTTATTTAGGAAAAAATAAAGCCATTGTATTAAAACTCTAATTGACTACATTTTGTCCTTTAATTGTATTCATTAATGCATCCATTAAAATTTGATTGAAGGTAACACAGAAAAAAATATTGTGCTTGATTGACACTAAGATAGCTTCTGCTTTTCAAATTGTTTTTTGCCTAAAAAAGCAATATATTGGTTTTTTTTGTGTGTTTTATGATGGTTTTGATGTGCTGATGTAAAAAAAGAGATAGAAAATATGAAAAGGCATTGTTTCGATGTATGTTCAATTGAAAAGCACACTGCACCACATTACCAAACAAACAATAAGTGCATGTGCTAGTTTCAAAGTGTTTTTCGCTTGGAAATGCATTAAAATATTATTTTTTATTATTTTTAACATCATCAAATCAAAACAATAAAAAAAACACTAAAAAAAAATAATAATTTGAAGTTTTTTCAAAAAAAAAACAAAACAAAAATTTGGAAAAGTGTGGAACAACCACACTCCCAAACAGCCTTCTTCTCTATGTCAATGTCAGCTTGTGATTAACAAAACATGTCATTTAATTTTTAACGAAGGATACTTTGGTTTATAAACACCATTGCTGACTTAATATACAAATTCAAATTGTAACATTTAAAAAAGAATACCTTCAATAGAGAGTTGATAGCCAAACGCATTTCTTCTCTAATAGACTTGCAGAGTTCAATCTCTGCGTCTGATGTCTTCATTATTTCATTCATCTGTGCTAAGAAATCAGGATCAAGAATTGGCTTTTCTGTGTTAATCCATTCCTCATGATTGCTTCTGAACTCGTATCTATTACAAAATAGAGACAAAATTCATATCTTCCTAAACATATTACTGGTGAATATCAAATAAAAGGTATAATAAAATGTAGCATCCAACTTTCACGTTACACATCATGTTCAATTGCTCATCATGAATGTGAACATCACAGGATACTATCATCCACCACAAGGTCAATAAACACATACAATTAAGTCTAAGATCACCTGGATCTGTCCAAAAAGCAGAGGATAACAATTATTTGGTTTGCTCATTGTAACTTGTAACTAAAGTTCACCCCAGAATAAATGGATCATAGATCAGTTGATGCAGCATGAGAAGTGTGCTACTGCAATCAAGGCTTACATGGCCTTAGACATTACATCAAAAACATGGTCTTTCTTTAGGGCTTATAGGTCTGCAGCAGAAGCCCAAAGCATACAAAGAGTTTGACTTTGGTTCCAGAGAGCAGCTACTTTATACAGAAGGTTGTCTGTTTGAAAATTATAACAATGATCTCAAGTTGGTATGACGATGACCAAGTAATGGCCTTTCTTGGAAAGTTTAGGTGCTCTTCTAACATTGGTATCTTAGTAGCCAAGTCTAATGCATTGAAAAACATACATAATTTGGTTGAGAACCCATGTTCAGCAAGCGCATCTACATTGGTCTTCTAAATCTTGACCAGATTATCTTTATTAAGAGGAAGCCTTGTTTCTTGCAGGATGGGGAGAAATAGCAGATTCAATATGTACCTTTTGCTCCACAGACAATGAGACTTCTATTAACAGTATATTCAGAGTATTGATCACAATTTGAAGATAAGAAAACAATTTATATTTCCATTACTTCTTGGTTTTCCATATACTTCTCTTTTATCATATATATTCTTTAGAGCTGTAATGTATTATTCATGACCAAATACAAGAATCACTACTGCTGACTATTAGAACCTGCTTTCACAACCCTCACACCTCTTCCCTATCTAATCATCTCTCTGCAGTCAAAATTACTGTCCCTACAGATATTCCATTCATATAAATTGGATTCACAACCTACTTGCTTGAATTCAGCCATTATTTCTAGTAATGATTTTTCCATCTAAATTCTAACTACACCCGATTAGAAACCATAAATACATTTTATAAGCCATAAGCAACTGTTGCTCAATATCCCAAAGTTCTCCTAGCTCAGAAGTGGAGAGACCTAACCTAACCATCTGATAATTTCCCTCATTTTTATCTGATAAATTCTCTCATTAACTGCAAACCCAAATCAAATTATGTTGAATTCATTGTTGGAGACAACAGAAAAAAAGAGTTTAAAGAGTTTCAAAACTGATTGAAATTTCAACACAGAAGGTATTAGTATACACTTCTCACAAGGACCATGTACATAAATATGATCTATAATAACACCTCCATAAGCATACATATGATCTATAATGATACCACCTTCCACCCCAAGGAACCAAAAGATCAGATGAAAAATGGCTATTCAGAAACTAATTTAGATTGGTTTTCCCATCAAATAACAGAAAGCAGAAGAAAGAAGAAAGTCCTATGTAATGCATTCACAAACAGTAGATGAACAATCACTTTGCCTTCAGAGGAAATTTTGACTAAAAGTGCATCCTTTTCTCAGCTTTTCCACTAAACGATCCATCATACAATCATACTTGATTAACATCTGAAAGAAAATCTTACCTATGAAGAAGCTGCATGACATTTGCGAGCAATCTTATTGAAGAAGTTTTAACTTCACCATTTGTTTTCTTGTTATGAAACTCTTTCAAGCTTGGAACTTTAGAATTCAGATACACGTCAAGAATTTCATGCTTCAAAATTTGTCCTGAAGAGGCTCATTGAGGTATAATTTAGAGAAATTCCACCAAAGGAAAGCAAATATTTGTGAATTATAACTAAAAATTTACAACTCATGGTCAGAAGTTCAGGGCATACTTCCGAAATGCTTTTCAGTTGAGTTAACCACCACCTGAGAGACTCTATCAACAGGAATCTTTAGTGATTGAAAACAATCATCTGCCATTATAATTTTCCTAGGACTACGTTGACCTCCAAAAGCAGGTTGAAGAAGAACATGACCAACACGTCGTAGAATATTAGGATCCTTAGCAAACCAACCTGCAGGAGTTGTTTCAGAAGTTAATCAAAATTCAGTATTCATCAGGGAAACTGGAGAGCACCAAAAGGAATCCCATCGATACAAAGTAATATCCAATCAATGGCTAGATGAGAAAATGAAAATGACCTCTATGTCAGAGATGATGTTGCACACATGCTCATAACACAATAAATTACAAATAACATGGTATGAAAAAAAATAGAGTCAATCTCAACTTCAGCACAAAGTTTTGATTGGTTTTATTTTATTTTGATCTCATTCAAGGAGCTTGTTAGACCAACAAAACCAGCTTAGGACATTCCAAAAGCTTGGATCAAGTAGAAGTTTATTCTCCCTGAACAACAAAAAATGAAAAATGATATCCGTCAGTTGGAGCTACTTCATATCAGGTCAGTCGTACAGGTACTACAAAACTTAAAACTTCAGCTCATTATATAGATGTGCAACGAAAAGGCTAGACTTCACTGTTTACATTATAGAAAATTGATATCATGAAGTAAAATTACACAACAGTAATTATATGATCAACCCTGACTATAACATTTGTGTGATTGATTTTTTCTTGAAGAGGTAAAACCAACATCAGTGAAAAAGAGAGCTAAACCATATTTTGTGTCCCAGCTATATTTTTAAAAATTTAAAACATGTGGATCAGGTTGAAATGCACATGCATCGATCAGATTTATACTTGAAATGATTGTGAGAGAAAATGTTCAATCAGAAAAAACCTATCTTGATTTGCAATAGAGAACAACATAGAACATTTAATAACTGCAATAATGTAAACTATAGGAAATCCAACAACATAATGTCCTTCACTTAACCAGGACCAAAATCAACAAGAGAATCCTAAAACAGATGAATTCCAAAATGTTACGAAGACATACCAACAGTGTCAAGACTGGCCGAAACAGGTAAGACTCCTATCTTTGAAATAGCTCCATATGAGGGTCGAAATCCTATGACACCACAAAATCCAGCAGGTACTCTCACACCACCAACAGTATCAACACCTGGCATAAAATATTTGTATCAAATGCATATTCCAAAATTTACAACCATTCCAAAGATATTAAATTGTTGTCCAGAAAAATAAAATTTTAGTAACATGTGATCCCAAAATGCCAAAAATACACTACAAACTTGCACAATCTAAATAAATTTAACAGCATAAAGACCTGACCAACAAGCATCCTATATTACATAAACCATTAACATGGAAACAAAGAATCATGCATCCCATTTACAGAATAGCTCAGAACCAGGTTCCATTTCATTTGAGGAACCACAGAGCAGAGCACGGCACTATAACTTGCACAATATGTAAATCAACTTCGATTACACTATGATAATGTACATTAGGTTTCCATAACAATTATGATTACAATTATTATCGATTAAAATGTAGGTTATAGACATAAAATAACTCAATTACAAAACACTTTGAATTGCTAAAACATTTGGATGAAAGCAATTCAAAAGCTTTCTTAAAATCAAACCCAGCGATCAACACAAATCACCTGGTGGTCTAAGGAGCCAAGAAATCACAAGCATGCCAAAAAGGCAATACGAAACTCACCCAAAGAAAAGTCGACCAGATTAGCAGCCACAGCCACAGCAGCTCCACTGCAGGATCCACCAGGTACTCGTGCAGGCACAACAGGATTGGTAGGTGTACCATAATGCTTATTTTCTCCATGAATACTGAAAGCAAACATTATCATCATCACCATACCAAACGAAAGAAAAGAGGAGAGTATATACACCCCAAGTTTGCATTGCATCGTGTATCGAAAGAAATTCGAAAACAACAACATACCTATAAGCAAGTTCATCAATAACAGTTTTACCGACGCAAGTAGCACCCCCCGTCAACAAGAGCTGACACTACAAGAGAGGTTCGTGAAGCTGCCTCGTGTGTCTTTGCCCACTCTGGATGACCGAATCCACTCACATATCCCTTCTATCTCAAATCTGACAATCCAAATATATTACTTTCAAGAAATTAAAAAGAATAAATACGAGACACAAACTTTCCAGGAAATAAAAAGAATTTACGAAGGGGAGTGAAGGAAGATACAAGTCGGAGACGGCGAAGGTGAGGGCCGTGAGAGGGTGAGGAGCTTTAGGAGGAGGGGGCTGCGGCGGAGGAAGTAGCAGAAGCTTCTCGATAAAAGCGCCAAAATCCTGTCTGATAATAGATTTTTTAAGCTTTTTAGTCATTAACCAAATCCCAGCTAGTCCTAATCCTAATAACACCCATAGATTTGCAGAATTCGACGCCATCTCTCTCTCCTTACTACTGCTGCTATCTTTATTTTAGAGTAAATAAATAAAAGGAAAAACCCTAGACCTAGACGGCATAGAAGATGAGGAGCAAAACGGAGTGCTCCTCCTCCTGGACTGGTAGTGGGGATTGATAAGACAGTGACGTTGTGAGTAAGGTGTAGACGGAATTTGGATTTTTCTGGGCCGTTGATTTCAAAATTATAAATCTCCTTCTAATTTTTTGTTATTCTATTTTTGGTCCATCTTTTTCTTATATTTCTCATTTTGGTCTTTTTCATTCATCAGTGCAAGCAAGCTTTACCTTTATTATAAGCGAGAAGCTTACGTGTCCAGGTTTCATTCTTAATCCCAATAAACAGAGATCACACGCCCACTGTGGTCTTCGTCGAAGTTCGTAGTTCGTACATTCATCATTCAGTCACGCATCGAAGCCACTTCTTTGCTTTCTTCCACGTACAAGAGCAGTGATTTTTTAAAAGTATTTTTTATTTAAAAATATATTAAAATAATATTTTTTATTTTAAAAATATGAAAATTTAAAAAATAATTTGAACTCAAATTATAAATAAATAAATATTTTAAAAAATCACTTTTAAAACACAAAAACAAAAACAAGGACATCGGTGTAAGCTTCCCTACAGTATTTTCCATTAAAATGGACTGACGGGTCTTAAAGACTCTAAATACCAGTAATTTCATTTTGTTTCCCCCAAATGTTTGAAATATTTTATACTAATTAAAAAAATAAAATAAAACAGCATAATTTTTTTCTTGTTTAAAATTTCAGCTTGTTTCGGAAATTTTGTTAATTTAATCCAAACATTCATGTTCTTGTTTCGTTTCGACCAAATAATGTTTTTTTAATAATAAATAATTTTACAATATCAATCATATATCTTAATCCAGCTGTTATTTTGAGATGAAATTTTACGAGGAGTCTATTGACATATTTATATATATTATGTTAAAATTTCAGCGCAATCAGAAAATATAATGACCTTGCGAAATTGATAATGATATTCTCGTAATATTATACATGTTCATAATTTTGTTCAGAAAAATCATTTTATTGTCTTTTTTATATTAAATTGCACAATTCTAAATAATTTTATTGTTGGATCTGAACTAATTTTTTTTTAAATTAATATATTTAATTATATATATATAAACAGTACAACCCCGAAACAGCGCACCGAAACACTTCAAAACAAAAACATTTAATTTCAATTAAAAAAACGAAGCATTAACCGAAATAGAATTGACGAAATTGCTAAATACAGCAACAAATCTTAAGAGTAGTTTTGCTACCACCAGTAGCATCTATAAGAGCAGAGAAAATATCAGATTAAGATTAAAAAATCTTATGACACCGAGTCAAATGATATTTAATCTTCAACCCAAGAGCAGAGAAGCTGCGCCACAAGGAGACTCAGCATTGAACAATCATCAGGAGAAAAGGGAAAAGAACAACAGAAAGAAATACATGGAGGATTTTTTTTATAAGCATCGTTAATGAGGTCAGTAAAAAAGCTGAGGGTGGAGGGTTCCAGGAAAATAAGAACAGAACGATCAAGACGCCAAGTATATTTCCATAAAGTGGTGGAGACTGATGCAATAAGTTGACCTTCAAAAATAAAACGGATTCAAAAAAAAAAGAGTTGGATCATCAGCCTAGGATGATGCAATTGCTAATAAGAATGATGGGATTGAGTATATTTCCATGTCATTTTGCAGGATCTGACTGATCTCTATAAAGCTTTAGTAGATGGGGGGCTTCATCAAAACAATTCACGAACTTCTCAAGGAACAACTTCTCAGAATACACAAACAGAGTATTCAAGTTAGGCTTCTTGGCAATCAACTTATTCCGTAGCAGAAAATGAAGAACCAAAGCCCTTGGTATGAGTCTCTTCTCCAAGCTATACATCAAAAGATTTGGGTGTTCTGCAATATATAAGGACTCACAATCCATTTTCTCAACGAAAAATTTCATCACTGCCATTATCTTATTCTCCGATGTCATCAAGCTCCACGGGTTCTTTCTGAAAGCAACAAGAATGTCTTTCTCGGACCAACCCCAACTCTTATAAACAGCAGACTTTCTTTCCCACCCACCTTTGCCCAATTGACTCAATACCACCACTGATCTAGTAAACTCTGCACTATAAGGATCATAGCCCATTTCTCTTACTTTCTCGACGCACTTTCTGAAATGATTTAGGCATACACCGATAGACCTGGGCCAGTTGCAAATTAAGGACGCAATCTGTGTTCTGGGAACTCCATGGTCTTGCAAAAGGGTGATAAAAGGTTTCAAATATCTGTCACCGTGACGAAATAGAATAAACGGGTCATTTCTGGCAGCAGCAATGACTTTGTTGTCGGATGTAAGCAGATCACTAAGTAAGTTGAAATTAGGAGTTATATGATTTTCCAAGCTTCTACCTAAAAGAAGAGGGCATCCACACAAAATGTGGGCAATATCAGTGTTTGACATGCCTTTCGAATAAAAAAACTCGAGTCTTGGCAAAAGGGTTTTGTCAGGATTGCACGAAAGGACTCGTGGGTGTCTCTTTAATTAGTCTAAAGATATCGGCATCAGAAAAACCATAGCGCTTGAACATGTGAATCACTGCGTCAGGTTGATCTGGGGATTCAAAAGTGAGACGTTTAGAAGCTGAAAGAGCAGATCCTGGAGAGAACCCACATTTATTTATGAGGTAAGAGACTGGGAATGATTGTTGACTTGGATTTGCCTCACTGGAGACACATCTGACATTCATAAATAGGTTTTGAAGCAAATAATGTTTGTGTTTTGAGCAAGAGTTTAGCAGCCGAAGCTTGCCTCCCACTCCCATGGCGGAGAATGGTTTTGCAGAGAAAATAAAACATAGGAAATCGAATCAAACGAAACCAGATTCAGTTCCAGGCAGTATCAGAAGAGGGATAGGAGAAGACTAACCTCTTTCTCGAGAGAGAAAAAGATCAAGAAGAAAATGGGAAGTGGACTAAACCCTTCTGTTTTCGAAGAAGACCAGAGCAAAACCCTAGAGGACTTGGACAACCGAAAAAATTTTGCGAAACGCGTCGTTTCGTTTCTTTCAATTTTCAAAACATAAAAATTAAATTATCTTAATTCTTGTTCCCTTTAATCTTATTTTCCAAATCAATGTGTTTTTGTGATCCATAAGCAACACACAGTCTATCCATCTATTTTATAGATTAAAACTATGTGGTGAAGTTTTATGTTTATTGGCTGGTAGATTGGGTGGGAACCATGGTTGTAAAATCCGTTTAGGGTACCGTTCCGGTTTTTTGTTTGGAACGGAATGTTTCGGTTTTTTGTTTGGAACGGAACGTTCCGGTTTCGGTGCATTCCGGCGTTCCGTTCCGGTTTTGTACTGTTCATATTTATTTAATTATATATATGAAAAAAATAAAATATTAATTTAACAAGTATAATTTAAATTCAAGATAAATGAAATTTAAATTATACAATACAAACATAATCTCAAAATTAGAAACATCTTTAAAATTCCAAAATATTATGAAAAAATCATCTGGGATATAATCGAGATTTCTTATCCGAAATAGAATTTGACATTAATGTGCTTTAGATTAAAATTAAAACAGTATTATTTTGATATATTATTGTTGAATAAAAATTAATTTCCAAAACCGCCACGGTCACACTTTTAAATACACTTTAAATTAAACTTGTGTAGATTTTTTTTTTTATATTTTGCGGTGACATTAATTTTTGCTGGTTTTGTAAAAATGAATGTTAAATAGAACATTCAAAATTGGAATAATAATTTATATAAAATTATTTTATTAGACTTTTCCATATAATATAATTTAATTTAATGTTCTATCCAAATCGATATATTATATATATATCTTCTCTCTCTCTTTTTATTAATTTTTTGGATATATATATATATATAATTTTCCTCCTCTCTCTCACAGCCCTGCTTCCTCCTTTTCTCTCAGCTCTCTTCCACTTTCTCCAGTCCAAAACACCGCCGCTGGATGAGGATCTTAGTTTCCTCGAAGAAGAAACCGACGTCGTTCCTCACGACCACGGAAATGGCCACAACCACTACACCGATCCGGACCAATTCGACGAAGAACTCGACAATGACGATGACATCGAAAACTACAAGGAGCTGGAGCGAGAGCGAGAGAAGGAGAAAAGTTTGAGGAAAAGTTGGAGGTGTTGGTTGCAGAGGAGTAGAGATGGGAGGTTGCAGACGAGAGGATGATTGAAGACGAGAGGATGAGAGTTGCAGATTTTCAACGGTAAAAAAATTGATTTGTGATGCAGATGAATCGTGGTTTTGATGCAGATGAATCGTGGATAAAAAAGCACCTAATTGAAGAAGATCATGCTTCTCTTCCTTTTCCTTTCCATCCTCTCCTTTTCTTCCTCTTCCCTTTCTCTAAACCAAGAAGGGCTTTATCTCCGAAAAAAAAACAAAGCTCTCTCTCGTGACCAGACTTCGGCTCTCTCCGGACCGGAACGCCTTGATGCAGAACGATGCGTCCGACCGAATTCGGCCGGATTTGCCGGATCGGACGGGATTTTTACCGGGACAAAAAGTCGTCGTTTTGTCCCGGATTTTGCACTGGAACGGGCCGTTCCGGCCGGAACAGGATAGGATTAATAACTCTGGTGGGAACCAATCTGGATAGCATCCAAACGTGCCTTTGTGATGGAAATGGATGGTAGCCAAGTTCCAGTCATGGTGTTTACAAGTTAGTGAGCATGGAAGAAGAAAAGGAGAGACAGAAACTTGGGCGCCACTTCTATCCAGCTACAATCGGTTTCTTTAGTGAAGTTTCTCGTCTTCATTTTTCAATTGGAATAGAATATTTTAGTTTTTAAGTATTTCAGTGCGTCAATTCAGAATTTTATATATATATATATATATATTTCAAATTCAAAAATAATATTATTTATAATTGTGCAATTTTAGTTTCTGAGTATTTCAGCGTGCCAATTTGGAGTTATACTATTTAAGTGTGTGTGTAAAATTAAATATATTAATTCAAAATAAATTTAGTTAACATGTATAATATTAAGAAAATATCATCATCAATCTCACAAGGTTACTATATTCTCTGACTGTTCTAATATTTTAACATAATATATATAAATATATTAAGAGACTCCTCATAAAATACACCGAGGACCAAGACATCATGCCCATAGATGGATGGGGTGATCAACTTGATAATCCTTTCCCATATCCATGGATCTTTAGACAACTTTTCAATTTTTCTCTGCCCTCTTGAGTAAGCTTTTACGCAGATAAGAGATCCTGCTTCTTCGTGACATCGTTTGTTTCGATTACAGAGACGGGGAATCCATTCTGTGTTCAAAGACAGGTCAAAATTATCTGTATATATTTCTTCCCCAAGTCATGCACAGAGAATCAAATCATATAACAATATAATTTCTTAAGAGTATAAGCTTCTGGTAATTTCTAGATAATGTTTGCTCAATGTTAACAGTGAATGGCCCTTTTAATTGGCATTCAGGGCAAGAACCAACCTGTACTTCTGAATAAGAATTCTGAAAGAATGGTCTTAAATTGCTCCATACCTGTTGCAATCATATTTTACCTGCTGCAACTGAGAACATACACCAAATCACCCAGTCACAACTCCTCCAACACGAATTACAGTGTTCATATGAATCTGCGTAATATTTATGATCTGATCATAGATGGGTAAGTTGATGATGTGAGCAAAAATCTTAAGATGGATATTTGTGTAGGTAGGACGTATATCAAAGACAACTTTCTTGGCTACTTGTTCCATGACCTCCAAAGACAGCATGAGGGGCATCAGCAGGCCAGATGGCAATATTGGGATGGTTATAAATGAATTATTTGTAATTCATCTGCAAGACACACTTATTGGCTGACACCATTTTGTTTATTAGTCGAAGATATTCAAAGTATCCATCTTCATTCTTTGGATTCACATATGTAAGTAAGAATTCCTTAAACTTCTTGGCAATGAAATGATGAGCTTATCTTTGGTAACCCACTCCCTGAGAGTTCTCTGGACACGGTACATCTCAAACTCATCTTCATCACCATCTTTATCCTCATGTTTAAAATCCTCTGTTTGATCAATCATGGTCATTTATCTTCCCTTGAATGGCTCCTCTGTGATCTACCTAGCGAGCTCTGCAAACCATCATCAGAATCAAAACATTATCATAGCTTCTTGGAGGCTTGGAATCAACTCTAGACCTTTTTGAAGGCCTGTAACTGCCATCATGCGTATTGTTGTCATGTAGAAGCTGAGGAGGCTTCTGATTTGAAAAACAAACATCACGAGCCTCAAGCTTCAGTCCAGCCACCTTTCAATCCTGAATCACTTGATCAGTATCCATATCATCCTTGAATGATTCGTCCAGCCCCACGGGATCATCCCGATCATGCTCGTCCATTCTCCGTTAATCATCGATGAAATTACCATTGAGTAGATCCTCTCCTTCCTCCTCGCATTCATCATCATCTTGCTTAAATTAAGCGGCGGCACTGAGTTTTTCCAAGTGCAACAGTTAAAGCAGGGACACCAGGTAGAGGCATGAGACTACTAATGAATCTGAACTATTCATGAAGCCATTTTCTTCACAGCATTATTCAAATATGTGGTATCCGTTGTTTCCATATCACCAATCACAGCAGCCTTGTAGGGGTAGTGATCTCCTTTCAACTCCGGTAACACAGAACTTGTTTGATCTATCATCCCATGAAGAAGATCCTTAATCTCCTCAAATGCATCTCGCGTCATTTGTCATGTACTGGGTCCAATGACCAACCACTCTGATACCACTAGTTACGTGTTTGACTATGTGGGAAGCAATCTAGATAACATCCAAAGGGGCTACAAAATAGGAACGGATTCCAGCTCCACATATTGTGAGATAATGCTGAAAGATTGTGCCCATACCAGTTGTTCTTATAACTACGAAGTGACTCCACAAAATTTTAAACATGCAAAGAAATCTTGATAGAGCTCTAATTTTCCATCCAAGCACACATGCAAGAACTCTTGATCAAATAATCTCTTTTTACACTGTATCTAGAAGCTATTGATGATCAACAGGCCACAGTATTGCACTGCTGCCAACAAAGCATTAAATGCAGGCAGCCATTAAGATCACAATTTTGTGTTACCCCTAGAAACGGTATTCAATTTTCAACCTAAGAGGAGCATGTTACAAGGAGGGTGATAAATTTGAAAATAGGCTCCTAACTGAAAGGAGGAGGAGGAGAAAGGGAAGTGTCAGGGATTAGGTAGAATCATGCAGTTACCTGAACATGAGAGATTAGACATACAAAAACATGCTACTGATTAGGACCTGGACATAGACGAATTGCCAAGGATCAAGTAGTTTTTGTACATTAAACATCTAAAAGGGAAGAATGCCACATATTTTAAGGACAGGCATCCTATAGAAATTAATGCAGTACTTCCAACGTGGATGCAGTTGCTGAGTCCCAATTTTAAACATGTCCCATATATGCCCGAAGAGAAAGCAAAACCAGCATTACATGGATCTATAGTTCTATACGACTACTTAAGCGAAGACCAGAGAGCAGAAAGATGATTTCTCAGTGTCAGGGAATCAAAAATCAATTGCAAAAGACCCAAATGAAAAAACATAGTAGAATTGCATACAAGACAAGGACACAAGTGTAGCATTGTCTTGCTCATGCTTCAGTGAAGAACATGGAAATTAGAGAAGCCAAAGAAAAAATGCAAGTTAATCATGGGATTTAGATGCATTCCCCTAGAGTGGCAAAAAAACATACCCTAGTATCCAAAGTAATCAAATTACACAGAAAATCAATAAGATTGTAAACCTAGATATGACATTTACCCCTATTACATTTCCATGTCATTTTGAAAGATTCAGTTTCTCCCTGTATATCTTTAATAGCTGAGGAGCTTCATCAAAACCATCCACAAACTTATGAAGAAATAACTTCTCTGAATACTTAAACAAAGTGACCAAGTTAGGCTTTTCATCAATCAGATTGTTTGATTGTAGAAATTGAAGGATAGAAGCCCTTGGTATAAGTCTCTTCTCCAAGCTCAGAAACAAAAGAATTGGATGTTTGGCAACATAAGAAGACTCACAACCCATATTGTTAACCAAAAAGTCCATCCCTGCCATAATCTTATTCTCGGATGTCATCATACACCACGGATTCCTTTTGAAAGCAGCCAGAATCTCTTCGTCTGACCAACCCCATCTCTTATAAACACTGACCTTCTTCTCCCATCCAGATTTAGTCTGCCCAGACCGTACCAGCACTGCTAGAGTAAACACTAACTTAGAAGGGTCAAAACCCATTTCTTTTACCGTTTCAACAGTATTCCTAAAACGGACTGGACACACTCTCACAGTCCTAGGCCACTTATAAACTAAGGAAGCAATATGTGATTTGGGAATTCCATTTTCACTTAAAATGCTGACGTAGGGTTGCAAATAGCTCTCAGGACGATGATAGATAATAAACGGATAGTTTTTGACAACAGTAATTGCCTTGTCTTTGGATTGAAGCAAATCACTAAGGAAGTTAAAGGTAGGAGATATAATGTTTTCCAAGCTTCTATGCAAAAGAGGTGGACTTATGCATAAAAATGTGGCAAGGTCAGTGCTTGACATGCCTCTAGAGAGAAAGAAATCCAGTCTAGGCAAAAGGGTTTTCTCAGGATTACAGGAAAGCACCTTCGGGAATTTTTTTACGATTTTAAAAATTTTGTCTTCGGGGAAACCATAGCGCCTGAATATGTCGATGACTGAGTCAGGTTTATCTGGGGTTTCAAATTTGAGATGCTTGGAAGCTGATAGAGCAGATTCTGGAGAGAACCCACATTTGTTTATAAGATAAGAGGCTGCAAATGAGTGCTGATTTGGGTTTGCAATGCTTGAGATGCATCTGGAAAATGGTAGCAAGAGTAATTGGTGGCTGTTGGCTTCAATAAAATGAGTTGGTGAGAGTCTCAAAGCGTGTATTCCATGATGATGGAGATTTGTTTTGCAAAGAAAATAAGACATGGGAGACCAAAGGAAATGAAATTCAGGTATAGAGAGAGAGGGCTGACCTCTTGTGCAAAGAGAATCCGTCGCCGACAACAGGGAAGGGAGCTTAACCAGTGAACCTCTCCCGCTCGGCTCACATTTGATGCGACAATGCGGCCTCACGCTTAACTAGGGATATACCAATTGCTATCCATCAATGCTGTAAATTTCATTATAGTTTACCTTTCAATTGAAATAATATGTTTGAATTTATCTTGTTATTTTAGAGTTATATATATATATATATATATATATATATATATATATATATATATATATAAAATAAATTTATTGTTGAATGATAAAATTAAAAAAAATATAATTAAATGATATTTTCTAATAAGGTTACAAAAATATCATTTATAGTCTCGTAAAATCTTTCTAAATTTTTATTTCCCTGAAATTTAACCTAGAATTTAATATATGTAAGGAGACTCCTCTTAAAATCTTAGTTTGATTCAACAGTCGAATTGATAGATATAATTGATATTATAAAACTAGATAATATTAAAAAAACATTATTTGTTCTAAACATCTCGGCCGAAACAAAACTAAATGATTTTGGCTAGAGTTTAAGTGAAATTCTCGGAACACGCCGTGATTCTAGACAAGAAAAAAATATTTTTTAATTTATTTTATTTTTAAAATTGGAGTGAGATATACTAATTATTCTAAACAGAACATAATAACATTGATAATAGTACTATACATTCCTTATTTTCTTACACATGTTGGAATTATCTTGTTATCATGTATTCCATTAAATTAAATCAAAAGAAACTGAAAGATTTATTTTTGCATCCTATCTCACATGACTCCATATTCTTTTTTTAGTTATTAAAATTTTGAAAAAAATACCCTAACAGGATTTATTTTATTTTATATTTGTCTATATTATGTTAAAAATCACAAAAAATATCAATAAAAAAATTAATTAAGCAAAATAACCAGAAAGAAATTACCAAGGGATTGTTGATGATTGTGTTTTTTTGGTGGTATGTCTAAGGCTACATGTGAGTATGGATTGCATGAGTTATTGAATTTGGATTATTTTTATAATTGCTAGTAAATTTATAAAGTGATATAAAGTCTTAGGTAGAGTTCTTGTATAGGGAAACATTGCTGAAAATATCTCAAGAGATAGAAGAGTGGAACTCCCTAAAAATATTTGGTTGATCATATTTCAACAATTAAAATAGTTAATTATGGTGTCAACATGTCTCATTCAATTAAAAGAGTTTGATGAAAGTGGGGTTTTTTTATATATATAAAACATGATTGAGATCTATTTAAATTTTTTTAACTTGATCGATTTTTAGCTTGTTAAGTGATTTTAGAGTGTTTTGAGCTTGGTAAATGAGTCTTGAAGATTTTATAGTGTTTTCAATAAATTTTTAGGTAAAAACACAAAAAAAAATGAAAATTAGATTTTGGGTCTAGAGACTTGGAATCAATGATCGAAAAACATTAATATATACACTTGTGCGCGCTCGTGTGTATATGTATTATATTAGTATTAAAGTATGCGTATAATACATGTATTATATTAATACGTATGTATATACACAAATATATGTGTGATGCAAATGCATCTCTTTTCATGTCTATGTTGAATTGATAATATTTAAATATTATTTATTATATATCAAATAAAATAGTTATTGAAGAAAACTTGCTTTTTCAATATCAGTGAACTCATGTTAAACTTCCACCCTTATACTTCACCTTAACGAATTAGAAAACCCTTACTAGTACCCAATTGGCCTCATTTATTATATTTGGTATATATATATATCTTAAAAAAAAGTTCAATGTACAACATTTTATAATAAAATAAAATAAATTAAATAATTAAAAAAAATAGAAAATAAAGATGGAAATCAAAATTAAATTTAATGAAAAACAAGTCACGAAATCCACTATCAATGACAATTTAACTTTCTAACATATTTTTCATAAAACAACAAACTTTAAACTGAAAGTGATTTTCATCAGAATAACCAAACCTCAACCCATTCAAAAGTCCCATTTGGCATGCACAATAGAGGGAAAATTTTAAGGCAATCAAACGGGACAGAGCAGGATAAGGTATCCATTACAGAATACAGATAATTAGCATTGTGCATCTCCCAAACAAGGACTATGGAATTTAGCTTCGACTTGCAATCCAGTCCTTTTATTTAGCATTGTGCATCTCCCAAACAAGGACTATGGAATTTAGCTTCGACTTGCAATCCAGTCCTTTTATTTTTTGTTTCCCAGTGCTGAACAGATAACAGATTAACCTCATCGGGGACAAGCTCCGGCAACAACTGAATTTAGCAGATTGTGAACTCAATAATAATGCTAAAACATAAACTTGCTTAACAAACGGAGGGATCAAAATAGCATTTGTCCTAGCATTCTCACCAGGCAAGAAAAAATTCCCAGATCCAATACCATCCCATTCTCACATAGAGATTACAATCCAAAGAAGTTTTTGTCGACCAATAGTCAGATTGAAATAATGGTGGCTCTGTAATGTACCAGTGGAAAAAAATATCACCATCCACACAAGTAGTTTGACAATACACACCTAAACTTTCTTTATTGTTTTCACCCTTTATCCATACAATAATGATTATTTTACCTCCTAAAAATGAGCTTCAATTTTGAATTCTTATATCAAAAAATTGTTCATATGATCAATATCGTTGTCAGATCGTTTTCGTTCCTGTATTCATAATGCGACGGTGGTTGTGGAAGCTGGAGGCTAAATGAGTAGAGTGCAAAATAAATCCACTCTAAGCCTTTATCCTTGCGGATACCCCCACGGCGTTCTCCATTCTTGTGTACCAATCTCCTATTCGAGTTTGCTCCACCATATCTCTACCAGACCTCAGATAGCGAATGGGTCTCAACACCCCAAAAACAGCAATGTCAGCTAAATTTGGCTTTGACCCCCCTGTTGGACGAAAGAACATCCCATAAATATCTGTCACATGGCAACTTTGAAAGGTTGTGCAAGGCTAGAATCAGAATCTCAAGCTGAGTCAGCTGCACAACCATGTAATGAGATTTTATGCTAAAAATGGGTTTCTGCATGGGTCATAAAGTGAGCGCATGCCACATGTATTAATCGAGTAGATCACAGTAAGAACAATCATGTATATAACATAAAGTATGTGAGTCATGTGATATAAAGAGAGATGCATACCCAGAAACTCTCGGCCATTCAGAGCATCCACCCATGTTTCTGCAGCTTCATATAGGGCAGCACGTTCATCAGTAATGTTATATTTCTTCTTCAATTTCTTTGACACAAAATACATTGCAGCAGCTCCAGCATACTTGACTGTGATTTTCTCTGCAAAGCTAAAATTACCTGCATTTACAGGACAAGTTTACAAGTAAATCAAGATAATTGGATAAAATACATGCCATCTCACATACAACTTTGGACAGAGTAACAGTGTGAACCTTAAGAGCATAATTCTGTGAGCATTAACAACTTGGAATAAGTAACCTAGAACCTATATGAGATGAGTTCAGGATTATGAGGTAATCATGAAAGAAACAATAGCTGTGACTTGCAAACAAATGGAAGGGATGACTACAATAAGTTAAGGTGTAGATGTGATCCCAGGATGAAACAAATACATGCAATTATGAATTTCATGATCTTCAAAGGTTCCTCAAAACAACATACTCACGCTATTACATGACAAGAGAGATGGTATACAGAGAGTGAAACCAGAATAGCACAATTAAAGCTTGATGGAATCATAGACCATTCCTAGAACATTAAAGACAGGTCAATGGGATCAACTATCTGATGACCAGAAGTATAATAATTAGAAATTCCCAATGAAACAGGGGTTGTCAAGTCATTTGGTTTCTAATATCCTGACCCGATATTCTATAACAGCAACATCAATGTTGCCCTCAAAATAAGATTGCTCTCAAGAACAAAAAAAAATCCCCCTTTGCTCTTACTAGGAAATTATCAATAATTCTAAGACACAAATGAAGGCCACCTCTAACATCCTAGGGAATAGACAATGAGGTGAAAATGCTCAAGAGCTTGGTCATCTTATCATTAACATGATGAAAGTCAACTCAAAAAAAAATGATCACTATTAAACTAACCAAAAACCTTAAATTATGCACTTCCTATAAAATACAGTGCATTTAGTAGATGCAGGCGATGAGCTGTACTTCTTAATTATCAAACTTTGCACGTCAGTCTTTTTGTAGGAACAGATAATTTATATGATCATTGCTTTGCAATGTTTTATGGAAAATGTTAAGTTATCTTGTCCATCAATTTACATAGTGTGTCATATTCTCAAGCATATCATGTTTTTCAGCACAATCATCAATGCAACAAAGTTAGAGTAATCTACAAACAATAGTTTTGCAAATGCACCTGAATTTAAATATGTACAAGAATAGGGACTAGGTAGGTAGTTAAGTACTTTGTATCCCAAAAATCGTCAAATATTTTTCCAAGGCATCACAAGAAGCAAAAGTTATAAGAAGAAACAGGCCAGACTTTCCTGGTTTAATGATTGAGAAAAATTGGAATCATATAAAAAGAGGTACATACTTATGAATAGCACAGTCATCAATGGAAAAAGGGCAGAAAGTGAACCAAATAGATCTTTCCAATAAGAGTTTGCCATAGAAAACAACAGTTTCATTCAGGTATTATTATCCATGGATCATCTAACCATTGCTTGTGATATAGTCGAAGGATTCAAGAGCCTCAGAAGTATTGCGATATATGTTTGGAGACAAGACATGTACCAAGTGACTGTCAACCCACCTAAATAAGCAAAAAATAATGTCAAGATCAAGCATTGGCATGCCAGAATCAACTAGAAGTTAATTAGTATTGTGCTCACAAAGAAAGAAAAGAAACAAAAACATGACAAGTTGATAGCTGTTTTATATCAACAAAAAAAAATGGCATAAAAATGTTAGACCAAATTATCCAAGTATCGCAAGGGCAAGTGTCAGGGAGTGTTGATTTTCTGATGTAGGCAATTATGTATGCATCAGATCACAAGCATGCATGTCGCCAAACACAATTCTACAAATGATACATAACTCATCTATATGCATAAGCAAAATTAAAGGAAATTACTGAAATAGTTTATTTGCACATTTAAAATCCTCAATTTAAGTCTAGAATGAGAAGTTTTTTAGGAAAAACCTGTTTAGCTAGTAAACGGTGGCATGGATGTCAAGGTGGACAGAGTTACAGCAGATGAGATGCAAAAGTTAAGTAGGGGAACCATGAATTAGGGAGAATAAGAGAGTATTGCTTTTCTATTTGAATTTACAAACTTTTAAAAACACATAAAATGAATGAAAGATTTTGAAAGGAAAAGGAACAAGAAGAAAGAAACAATGTGGACCTTGGAATGAATTGATGCCATAATCAATGAGAGAATCTCTCCCTAGTCTTAGGAATTTAATGTTTGCAATTGATTTATGGTCTGCATGTGAGAGTTTTTGATCTACACAATTTTCTATCACCTATTTTAAGAAGTCACAACTCGAGAGAGATTAATGAACTCATGGTTAAGTGAGAGAGAGTTGGTGGTTTAAACCAACCACAGAGAATCCGGCAAACAACCTACCCAATTGCAATCAATTTAACACATGGCTAAGTTTTCATCCAACAAGGCAACCATAACTAAATCATCAAGATTGAGCAAGTTCTCACTCCTTATCTTCTGCATGATTAGATTTCACAATAAGATACAATAATGAAAGAGCCATTGCAAAACTGATAGATTACCGATTATGAATCTTTTAAAAGGAGATCCAAGGCTGAAATGTAAATGTGTAGGTTTTGACTCAAGGGACAGAGGAACTGATACCAGGCACTCGTATAAATCTAAGAGATAAAGTTGGATTCGAATGGAAATTTGAGAAAGATATATAGACTCACATTGAAAAGAGAAAATTTCCTAAGCTGAGTTCATGAAAATCATGGAAAACTAATCTGCATTACTAGCTGGTCCAAACACCATAATGATATAGATCTTTTCTTTCGACCATTTATGCATTTACAAATTGGCTTCCATGAAATGATCACAATATCATTCCCCTAATAGATACATTTAAAAGAATTTAAAGTTTTCAATTGTTCAGATACTTGATTGAAAAAAATAAAACAAAATAAATAGGATTCCAAGGGAATTTTAAGAGTTAAAGCACTACTCCCTGCATCATATATCCTTTTTTGTTTATTTTATACAGCATACAGTTTCTTAATTTCACATGCATGGATACGTAGGTTTTCGCTCATGAAGCTATGTGTACAGATGGATACATAGGTTTTCGCTCATGTAGCTATGTGTATAGTTAAACTTCATGGATGATGACAAGAATAAGAAACTTTTTTTGACACTTTAGTATTACTAGACACTTCAATTATTGACATCCCCAATGGTAGATAGGTAACCTAATTAAGTAGAAAGCCAACCAAAACTCATATTAGCAATCCAGTTCCTCCCATGTGACAGGAGCTTAAGTCCAGGCATTACCAATTCATTCAAAATGCTTAAGAATATTCATCTGAGGACATTGAGGTCCTTAAAGCTAAGGTTCAAAACTACTTTTTAAGTGCTATTCCCAGAACACCAATCCAAAACGTAAAGAAAAGTTTTTTTGGTTTTTTACCAAAAGAAAAGAACAAGCTTGCTGAGCGTTAAGACATTGCCAGCAAAATTAATTAGCACTCAATTTAAAGCATTCCCGTTTTATATGATAAATAAAAATAATATTCACTGTTCATGACACCACTAATGCACCTGTCTCCATTGAAACCCCATAAACCAACATGAGCGAAAGAGAAAACTAAGCCACAGAACAAAAGAGAGACCATACCTCCGCCACTTTATCTCTTCATCATCATCATCCTTATCAGAAGCAGATTCTACAATTTCCTTACCATGTATCTTGTTTCCCAACTTATCAATGATAGCTGCTCGCATTCAATTAAAAAAAAATCAATAATTAACATTTACGCCACCAAAATAGAATCTGTCAGCACAATTCAAAACCCAAACAATATAACTAACAAAAAACATTTTAAAATAAAATCACAGTAAGGAAAAACCTGAAGAATCAACAAGCTGTTCTCCATCCACCATCAATATAGGAACCTTCTTATAATCAGACCATTTGATCTCTTTCTTACTAATTGGATTCACTTCAACTACTTTGTATGGTATATCATAGTAATCCAAATAAGCTGAAAATTTACCCCGAAAAAAATCAACAAATTTAAATATAACTCTAAAAAAGCTCTAAATTCATAAACTTATTTCATAACTGCATACAAAGACGAGACCTTTAACTTTATTGCAAAAAGGACAGGCCTCGTACTGATAAAGAACAACTTCCTTAGGCACGAGCTCGGCCCGTGGTGGCTCCTTGGCGAGGACGTCTTGAGAGAGAGATGCAGCGGCAGCGGCGGAGACTAAGGCTCCGGCGACACCGAGAGACGAGGAGAATGGGTTGAAGATCCGGCGACTGTGGGAACTGCCAGTATTGCTGGTGGTGCTGTAGAGTGAAGCAAGGAGGAGGCGGTGTTTGATGGTGGAGAGTGCACCGCCGTCGTGGAGGGTGGAGGTGAGGGTCCGAGAGAGGACGGAGGAGGCGAGAGTCGACGCTCTTCTCATGACGGTGAGCAGAAAGGAGAGATCTGTGAAGAAGAGAGGAGGTTTATGATGGTTTTTGTTTATATTTTTTGAGATTTTTGTTTTAAGAAATGTGGGTTTTCCCGTTTGTAGGGATGCTGGGGTTACTGGCGGTGACATATCATACCTTCTTTAATGTTCCTTTTTTACTTCACAACTTTTGACTCCAGTTTCGAGCTGTTTGCCAAAATTTGCAAGTACTGTTATTTTTATTTTATCAAAATTATTTTTATTTTATTCTTCAATTTCGGTTTTCATGCTTTGAATTCATATAATTTTTATATCTAGTTTATTCTTTATTATTTTAATTGCCACTTGTTTTTTATCATAGATTTTAATTTACTTTTGTTCATGATTTTATTCATCAATATTTAATTTTAGTTTATTTTTATATCAAATTTTATCTATATTTTTCTTATTGTTATTTATTTTATTTTATTTTATTTTATTTTATTTTTTTAATTGGAATTTTTGCTTCGTGTATTTTTTTAGGGTTTGTCTCTTTTGAGTTTGGTTTGAGGCTCATGATTTAAGTTATGTGTTTTAAAGATTGATCCTACTTTTTATTTTATTTTATATTTCTTCAATTTTATCCTTTATAATTTGATTTCATATAATTTTTATATTTAATTTGTTTCTTATTATTTTGATTGCCAATTTTTTTATCCTTTATCTTAATTGAGTTTTGTTCTTAATTTCATCTCTTGGTATTTGATTTTAGTTTTTTTTATATCAAATTTCATCTCTTATTAGTTTTTTTATTTATAAATACATTATTTTATAAAAAATATTTTTGACATCATCATATTATATTAAAATGATCTCAAAACTCAAAAATGATTTAATTTAAAAATAATATTTTTTTTTAAAAAATACTTTTAAAAAATAGAGACAAATATGCCTAGAGTAATGCTTTTAACTCTAATTTTTAGCCCAATTTGAATCGCAATATTATGGGCCGAGACCAAACACAAAACCTGTTAATAAAAGTATCAGACGCGTGCGCGCGCGGTCTTCTTAAGTGCTTGCTTGCTGCCTACTTGCCTATCCGTAAACCCTGCAAAACCCCTATCTCCTTTCTTCTATCTTCCACCAATGTCTTCAGCCTTTAAATTCGTTAACTTTGGCACTTCGCTCTTCCTCCGCACAACCAATAATGGCCATCCCCACAAAATCATCTCCTTTAAACCCTTCCCTTCCCTCCAATTCCACCTCAACTGTTCTTCCTCCACCGCAGCCGCAGCCACCACAGATGATGATATCATGGAAACCCTGAACTCCCTTCAACAAGAAAACAAACAAAAACAACATCCATGGCCTGAGTGGGTCACTTTTGTTGATAAGTTGAAGAGTAGGGGTTACTTCATGGAAACTTCAGGGGGTGAGGACATTATTGCGTACACTGATATGAATCAGTTAAAGGATGGTTGTCTTAGCTTTGCTCGTGACAGATATGATGCTCTCAAGTAAGACGCTATTTTGAAATTTGATTAGTGGTATGAAATGAAGAGAAGATTAAAAGATTCAGAATTTGGGCTCTCAGATATTTGTGAATCAAGAAATGTTTATTGGGTCTTGAATTTTGTTTTATTTTTACTTACGCAGATCATTGTCTATACCTGATATTCAAACAGTTGTGGAGAGCGGATGTCCTAATCTTCTTCGAAAAGTTGTAAATTCAGCTAAAAGAATCAGAGCTTACGTGCAAAAGGATGAAGGGGATGTATGTTGCTTGTCTTTTATATATTTTGTTCCTCAATTGTTAGTGATTGAAAAGCTGCATTCTATAGAAATTCTCAAGTGTTAGAAGGATTTATGTTTTGTATACTGTTAAAAACTCTTGCTTGCTTGCAGGTTTGTAGTGCGTGTACTCAGCTGGGTTCTTGTGATAGAGCTCATGTGATACTAAAGAGTAATGAAGCAGAGTGTCGTACCATAGACATAGTGCGGGTCTT
The DNA here is from genome assembly GCA_029228465.1 of Salix viminalis. Taxonomy (NCBI): domain Eukaryota; kingdom Viridiplantae; phylum Streptophyta; class Magnoliopsida; order Malpighiales; family Salicaceae; genus Salix; species Salix viminalis. Next base: position 8,077,191 of record CM055437.1, read on the forward strand.
AATGTTCCATGCACTTGATCCCCTTGTTATTTCAGAAGGAGAGAAATCTCCTGGTAGTGAGCTTATCGAAGCGTCTGCAAGGAAGCTGCTTTCTGAGCTGGTTGAATTGAGTGAGACACCCCATGATCCTGCGCCGCCAAAGCATACTCCCAAAACCTCCGATAAGAAGGAGCGAGTTGTGGATTTCATGGGTGGCTTACTTCGCGAAAATATTGAAATGAAGAGAGGAGATTGGACATGTACCAAGTAAGTTACAATAGGAAAATAATTAAATTTAGCTCTTAAAGCTTTTTCCTTTACAACTTGATAACTCTGCATAATTTTGAATAATGTAATCAGAGGAGAATCTTTCCTTCATGCAAAAGGGGTCAAAGTTCGGATGACTAATCCAACTTGATGCTCCTTAATAGCTTATGTAGATGCGTGACCTCACTAGGAATTGCTATTTTTTGGTGTGCACATTAGAATTCCATTTTCTTTATTTTAATTTTCGTGGGATTTTTCAAAACCTTGCATGTGGAATTTTGAAGATATTTTAGACTTAGACCTCAACTTTTTAGTTGTTGAGAACTTGAATTCAAAAGTCAAAAAAGAATTAGTTAATTGGTATTGAGAAAGAATAAAATTCATGTCTTTTGTACCATTCTTGTGCGCCATGAGAGGTCCATTCCTTTTCAATGTTTTACCACCAATCACCCCAAGTCACTTATCACTGAAAAATGTCCATGGCATTGTCTCTGGTAACAATTCAGCTGTTTCTTGTGAATAAATCAGAAATACAAGGTCTGTTGTCTGTAGAACCTTGATGGATGTAGATTATAAGGGTGGTGGATTCCTGCTCAAATGTGTACGTGCTAGAGCTTTCTCCATTTGCACAAGGGAATACTTGCATGTGGATGACAATATGATTATGAAGCCAACACATATATTTTATAAGTGTCCAAATGTGATGAACATCACCCAAGCATAATTAATATGGATAAGAAGTCATGACAAACAATTGTCTATATCAATACCGCATTTTCTCTTGCTTTTAATTAAGTGTTTATATGCTTCTATAGTTTAGTGTGACAATCCACTAAAACAATTTCATTTTTTTATTAACATTCTAGATATGTTTTTGCAGATGCAACTTTATGAACTTTTCTAAAAATAAAAGATGTCGAAAATGTGGTGAACAAAGTGCAAAAAAGGATGGCGATGACTCTATTGAAGTTAAGAAAAGAGATTGGATATGCTCTGAGTAAGCTACTTTAATCTTATTTTCCTTACCTTGTGATAGATATTCTTTATATTTTTTGCTTCATTCTTGACAACATTAGGAGAAAAAAACAAAAGGAACAAATGTTGGAACCATGATTGATTTTTCAATCATAGCCATTATATGATTTGTGTTGTTCTTTATTGGTCTAATTTTGTTATGTCTTTATGTCTTTGGAGTTTCTTTACCATATTCTGGAACCCATTTATTCATCTAGAGCATTTTTTGGTACAATTTTGTCTCCATTAAAACTATTTTTGGTTTAATGAATTTCATTTTCTTTATTTAAATTTTTATGGGGTTTTAAAATTACCACTCCTTTGAATTTGGAGATGGCGTTTTGGAATTCAAGAAAAAGGTTCCTTTGCTCTTAGTGTTTCTATGTAACCCCAAACATGACCAGTTAGCTTGGTTTATAATAATTTCTAGATGATATACTCATGTGTCATCCATTTTGAATAGCGCCATAGTTAAAATTTGTGTCCTTACACAACTAATTTCTTGTTGATTCATGTACATCTTGCAACTGCATCATGAAGTTATGTGCCCAAAGAGAATTGATGATGAAATCATTTCAATATTTGAAGATATCTTAGACTTCAACCTTTTAGTTGCTGAAAACTCAAGGTTAAAAAAATAGAGAAATTTTTACTGAGAGAGAATAAGATTCATGTCTTTTGTACCGTTCCCATGTATTTATTGTGCACAATGAGAGGCCCATTCCTTTTCAATATTTACCACCAATTACCCTAAGTCACTTACCATTGAAAGATGTCTATCACATTGTCGACTCCAATAATAAGTCAATCATGTATTGTGAAAAGGTCAGAAATAAAAGGTCCATTGTCTCTGGAACCTTGATTGATGTAGTTTATAGGGGTGGTGCATTCATGCTCAAATGTGGAGATTTCTCCATATGCACAAGGGAATACTTGTGTGTGGATGACAATATGATTATAAAGCTATAATTTATTATGTAAGTGTGAAATGTGATGAACTTCGACAAAACATTGGTAATATTGCTAAGAAGTTCTAACAAAATATTTTGTATTTTCATTTCCTAGTAAGTTGACTGGTGTTGGGAAGATATATGTTACAGTATATCAATGTTGCATTTTGTCTTGCTTTTAATTGAGTGTTTATATGCTTATGCAAATACCGTGTTACAATTAACTAAAAAATTGCATTCTTTGTATCGGCAACCTTGATATATTTTGCAGATGCAACTTCATGAACTTTGCTAAAAATAAAAGATGCCGAAAATGTGGCGAGCAAAGTGCAAAGAAGAATGGTGATGACTCTATTGAAGTTAAGAAAGGAGATTGGATATGCTCAGAGTAAGTTACCTTTAATCTTATTTTCTTTATCTTGTGATAGATCTTTTTAAGTTTTTTGCCTTTTTCTTTAAGAGAGAGTTCTCCAGAAATTAGTTTATTAACTCGATTCAAAATAGACTATACAAGGTTTATATTTGAAAAAGAATACAAGACATGGAATGAGAAACCAAATCAAATCTTATATAAACTAATTAGGAGTGACCCTCCTATTTATAGACAACCTAATATGAAACCTTCTACTTTACAACACCCCCCTACAAGCTGACTTGAAGATATCTTTCATTGTTAGCTTCTCAATCAAATAGCCAAATTGTTTTTGTGAAGTTTCTTTGTAAGTAGACCAACAACTTGCTTAGTGGTTGAAACATGTGACATGCAAATCATTCTACCATCAATCGTTTTCTTTGACAAAATGTTTATCAACTTTCACATGTTTTGCTCTGCCATGAAGAACTAGATCATGAGCAATTGAGATTACAGTCTTATTGTTACAATATACTTGCATGGTGTGGCAAGGAGTGAAGAATCTTCAATTCTTCTAAAAGCCTTTTAATCCACACAATTTCACAAATTTCATATCCAATTTCTCTAAAGTACTCCTTGCCATGACACATTGTTTTTTGCTTCGCTAAGTAACTAAATTCTCTTAAACATAGGTATAATATCTAGAAGTTGATCTTTTATCAGTTATACTTTTGGCCCAATCTACATTAGTATTGGCTTTAACTTGTAAATGTAGATGTTTCATAAACAACAAACATCTTCCAAAAGTCTTTTAAAGTACCTCGAGATTCCATTAAAAGTATCAAAACATTTCGCTGTGGGTTAAAACATGAATTGGCTGATCATACTTGTTGCAAAGGCTATATTTGGGTGTGTGTGGACCACATAGATTAATTTGCCCACGAGTATTTGGTATTGCTTCCAATTCACTTTATTAGCAGATTGGAGCTTCAAGTTGACTTTAATTAGTGTTTCAGCTGCTTTACATCCCCAAAACTCTATTTCACTAAGTAAATCAAGTACATGTTATTGTTGAGTGACAAATATACCTTCTCTAGACCTGGCAAATTCCATTTCAAGGATATATTTCAAAGCACCCAAATCCTTGATCGTAAAATCCTTAACAAATTTCTTCTTAAGTCATTCCAATTTGACATTGTCATCTATGATGAATTCCAATGTAGTGGTTATAGAATCTAGTCTATCTGCTCTTTACTAAAAATGATTATCTCTGCTCCATTTGTTATGGGAACAACATGGGTTGATTTATCACCAGGTTTGTTGCTTTTCCAAGTAGGTAGCTTTCTAAAGAGCTTCCAAAAGGTTTCTTGTGTATGGCGTGACTTGTCACAGTAGTCACACCATACACGAGATTTGTTATTCACCCTTTGCTAATTTGCAATAATCTTGTTTACATTTGCATTAGTAGTAGCTAATGCATAGTTCTTAATAGGACCTTTTACCTATTTTCCAAGCATGACCCCCCTTTACTTTTCTATTTGCTAATTTATGAAAATATACCTCACCAATTGGAGATAGGAGTTTTCTGCCTATTATTCTCTCCTTACTTCATCAAACTCAATATTGAGTCCAATTAGTAATTTGTAAATTTGAAAGTCATTTGTTTTTTTTAGGGTTACATTCCTCTATAGATTTCTATTCATAATCATTTAACAGATCAAAGTCTTGCCACAATCATTTCAGTGTGTTCAAGTATTTGATGACATTGTTTTCTCCCTGTTAAGTCTCACCAAGTTTCAAAGTGAAGCCATAAACATGAGATTGATTGCCCAAATTGTAATGCATTTGATTAACATTATCCAAAAGTTTCTTTGTTGTTGAATAATACATAGTTAAAGTTGATATCTTTATCCATGGAGTTTACAAAGCCATGTTATAACTATGGAGTTTTCAGCATCCAGGTAGCTTATGTTGGGTCCTCCCTAAGTGTCTTCTTCTCACTAATTAAATAACTTTTTTTCTCTCGCCCTCAAACCATACATGTGCACATATTGAGACCAATGCAAGAAATTCTCACATTAAGACAGATGGTGGTGATCTAAACTGGGTGTGGCTCATTATTAAAGGCTTGGATAGCAGCGGGTTTCGTTTCACACATGGTGAACAAAAGAGAGAAAGGGATGAAAAAAGTAATAGGGTTTCTAAAAAGAGTCCCCGACCAAATTCCCGCTATAATACATTGTTAAATATCATTTTAATCTAAAAGTTTAAGTTATTAAATGAGACCTCAATATGTAACTTATATTGTTTCATAATATGTCTTTTAAGTAAAAGTTATTTGGACATGAAACTTGTATAAAACCATGTTATCTTGTGCTATTAATTTTTTCAAATAAAATAAGATGATGAGATTCGAATCCGTAACTATATGGTTAACAAGGCTCTAACACAATGAAAATAAAGAGGATCATCTAGAAATCAGTTTATTGACTCGATTCAAAATAGCTTTGTACAGGTTTGTATTTAAAAGAGAATACAAGGCTTAAAATCATAAATCAATTCAAATCATATACCTTAATTAGGAGTGACATAAGAGTGGATTAATATATAAACAACATGGACAATGTTGGATAAAATCTCTTATTTTATAACAATTTTTGGCAGTATTAAGGGAACGGAGCAAATGTTTGAACCATGATTGATTTTACAACCATAGCCATATTATGATTTGTGTTGTTTGTTGGTCCAATTTTATTATGCTTTTGGAGTTCCTTTACCATATTCAAGAACCTAATTATTTATCTGGAGTTTTTTTGGTAAGATTTTTGTCTCCATTATAGCCATTTTTCGTATAAATATCACAGCAATTAATGCAAATTGCTTCTTTTTTTTCGGATAAAAAAAATTCCTCCACTTGATGAAAGATCTGCCTAAAGCATTTAGTTCAAGGGACATTTGGTTTTCTTATAAATCCTCGTGTGACTTAAATGATCTTTTTGATTTTTTACAATTTTTCTTTTCTTTTTAATTATTTAATTATAATGTTGTTCAAGGTGGATGGCTGTAAATATCACAGTATTATGAAGATCATAGGGGCCTCCTCTTAGCTCAACAACCCCATGTTTGGGTTGTAAAGATGGAGACTAAGAAGAGGCATGGTGTGGACCAAATGAAGCAATTTGTAAACCTATTGGTCTGGTTCTAGAAACTAGAGGGAGTTCTTTGTAATTATATTACACTGCAGGGAGGTCAATGGTGAAACCAAATTTAAGGAAAAAAACTCCTAGGAGGCCAATGAAGTTTAACCCTCAAGTTATTGCATGTCTAACATTTCTTTCCTGTTGGCTGCATTTTTGCGCATCACCCTTTCTATTTTTATCCGATCCTGTACCCGAGGAATTGCAATTGATGCTTTTATTTTGAATTGTAGCGTAATAATATATAAACTCCATTTTCTGTAGTGGAGTCAATGTTACTATTGTCATAGATGATGATCTGGCATACTCATCTCTACAGTGTCATAAACCTAATGCGTCTCTTATTACATCCTCTGTATAATTCAATCCATTAACTGGTATGTTCCACTCTGTTGCAGGTGTGAATTCTTGAATTTTTCTAGAAATATAAAATGCCTAAAGTGCAAAGCAGATGGCCCAGAGAAGGTCGCGATAGATGATGATGTGGAAATGAAGAAGGGGGATTGGAATTGTACCAGGTCAGCTAGCCTTGTTCTTTGTTTTATTGATAAGTGCAATGTACATATACACAATTGACTTTGTGGTTCTAGCATACGTGGAGAAAGTATTGTTTATTCTCCCAGCAAAGCACATTTACATCCCTTGTCTACAGTAAGTGTTTCATAGATATACAAAAAAAAATGCTTGGAAAAATAAAAGAAACAAAAAGAAAAACCTTTGAAAGATGTGCTCCAGCTTATTAATACCATCCTTGTTTGTTTATCTTGAAAGCTATAAACTTTTCCTGGGATTTTAACACGTTACCTTTTTTTACATTTTGTTGTTTGTGCTTCTGAAAATTCTTGTGTTCATTTCACTTGGTTTCTGTTTGCAGGTGTGGGTTCATGAATTTTGCTAGCAATAAGACATGCTTGCGTTGTCTAGATCCCCGCCCTGAAAGAAACACTGGAGAGTGGAACTGCCCATCGTGAGTCTTCCTCTCTCGTGATTGAGTTTGTCTTCCAGGGCAAGATCTAACTCTTTCGTTTCTGTTTCTGCAGGTGTGACTTCTTAAATTTCACCAAGAATAAAATCTGCCTGAAGTGCAGTTGTGAGCGCCCCAAAAGAATGGGCGGAGAGTGGCACTGCCCATCGTAAGTCCTCCGCGCTCTCGTCACTGGGTGTCTTTCAGGAAAAGATCTATCATTCAACTTCTTTTCTTTCTGTTTCTGCAGGTGTGACTTCATGAATTTCAGTAGGAATTCAGTCTGCCTGAAGTGCAATTGTAAGCGCCCCAGAGAAGCAACAAATGAGTATGAAGAACAGATTTGGAAGAGCCCTTATTAAGTCATCACTAGAAAGAATCATTGCATGATACAATATTTACTCAATCAGGGTGTCATGTTTGCAAAACTCTTATCTACTGATTCAATGTCTTTCTACCATTGCTCTTGAGTCTTTAGTTTAGTGGGAAAGTTTTTTTTCAACAATTAAGCAGGAAGAAATTTGGCTGTTACCAGCTTGTTATGATTGTATAGCTTGGGAGGTTTTTATCATGTTAGCTGTTTAATGACTTCACTTTTTGAGAATCATCTTCCAGTGTAGCTCTGAAAGACATTTCGGCACTCATATCAAAGTTGAGGCTTACTTGGAAGGAATTTAGGTGCTGTTTGGAATTTATAATTGAAAATATGTCAAATATGCCAAATAAATAATCATACAATTTTGAGAATTCTATGGAGTTCAAGTTGCAAGATAAACATTTTTTATTACAAGGTTTTTGAAGTTCAAACCATTAACAAAACATTTTTTTGCTACACATTTTCAATTCTTGCCATAGCAACATTTATGGAAACAACAATTGCCAAAGAAATATTGTCATGAGCACAGCTCATAATTTCTTTTAACAACAATAAAAAATAATTTAATTAATTTTAGTTTGATAATTGCAAACAAATATATTAATTCAATTAACAATAAATATTGCATTAAGCTAAAAAAATTATCATGGGATATATGCTTGAGATTGTTGCTCAAAAAAATTATACTTTTCTTTTTCTTTTTCCATTTATACACTTTTTTGTTTTGTTTTTTAGTGTCCGAGTCACCTTAAGCGCACCATGACTAATCCCTGGACCCAATTTGTTTTTTTGATAACTGGGGTGTCCGGATCATCTTTCATCCCCTTGCTTTCCCGCTACAATAATTTTTTACCTTTTTTTTTCTTATTATACTTTTTTTTTGTTTTTTTTTTTTGTTTCCAACTATAGTGTTTTTTTGTGTGTGTTTTTCCCCTAAAATATTTTTTCCCGTTAATACTTTTTATTTTATTTCTTTTTCCACTAATATATATTTTTTGTATGTTTTTATAACTAGGTTGTCTGGACTAGCTTAAGTGCACCATGACTAATCCCCGAACTCAATTTTTTTTGAAAGCTTTTTGTTTTGTGTTTTTTCCCCTAAAACATTTTCCCCCTAGTTATACTTTTTTTTTCTTTCTTTTTCCACTTATATATATATATATTTTTTTTTATAACCGGGATGTTAGAGTCAACTCAAGCGCACCATGACTAATCTCCATACCGATTTTTTTTTTATAACCAGAGTGTCCACCAGTTTACATGCATCACAACTAATCCCCGAACCTATTTTTTTTATTTTGATAATCGTGGTATCCGTGTCAGCTTTCATCAAATATATTTAGGTTTCACTTTGGTCCTTAGTCTTTTAATTTCCGAATTGGTTTTAAATCCTTTAATATTTTCGATATCAAAGTTTGGATTTGTTTTAATTTTGTACTTGGAATTAAAATTGATTATATATTTATTTTTCATTTTGGCTCTTATACTTTAAACTTTTATTTTGTTTTAATTCCTTTATTTTTTAAAATATATTTATGAAATAGTTCCTATTTTTATCCATGTTTGTATGTATATGCTCTTAGTTTTTTGTTTTTAATTTTTATTATTTCCTCTTTTGTTAAGGTTTTTTTTTAATTTTGTTCTTAAATTTTAATTTTTGTTGGTGATCGTTTGAAAATTGTTATTTATTATTTTTTCCCTTTTTTGGTTTTTTATTATTTTTATTTATTGTTAAAGTCAAATAATATTTAAAATATGACAATAATAATTAAAATATTAATTATGTACAATAATGATTATAATGACAACTATAATAATTGTGATAATTAAACAATCATGATAATAACAATGAGAATAATATTCAAAATAATTCATCAGTTGATGTTATTTTTCTTAAAAATTGACTTTTGCAACTTATTTATGTATAATATTTCAGATTTAATATCACATAAATTTTTTTATGAAGTCACACGTAAACAAAACGAGTAGAATAATTGTGTCATATTATCTACAATAAAAAATTATACGAGCTACTGGGCCTACATTTTGCCATAGCCAGAAATAATTTTTTTAACATGCAAAAAAATGTTAATGGTCTTAGATTTTTTTTTTATAATGCTATATATCTGAGTGAAATAATCAGCCTATAATACTTTCAATTATTACTGTAACAAAATTATTTATAATAATAATAATAATAATAATAATAATAATAATAATAATTGTTTATTAGTTTTTAATATATTCATTTTATTATGTAAAATGTGTTTAAAATAATATCATGGTATCAGAGGTATTAAAAAAAAAAATCATTTATGTTCATAGTACAATAACCATAATACCCCTAAATAAGACAAAAACCAGTGGGGGTGTCCCGATAATTTCATATTTTCAGTACACAATAAAATAATCTTTGTAGCATCAAATAAGACAAAACAAAAGAGTTACTTATGAGGGTGTTTCAAACATTTCACGTTTAACTATACATGCATAAGAGAGAGTTTCACTCATCTAACACCACCAAAACTAAACTTACTATATTTTTTTAACGCAAGTTGCATTTAATGCAAATAAAAATAACAATAAAAAAAAAAAAATATAAACTAAGAGCAGATGTATATAGATACAAACAAAAAATTAAGAACTATCTCAGAAGGACAAAAAAAAATCAAGGGATCAAAACTAAACCAAAAAATAAAAACTAAAATACAAAATAAGAAATTATATATATTAAAACTAGACAAAATTTAACCCTAGCGGCAAAGCGCAGGTTTGGCTCGTATAAACTATACAACTTCATGTTTCTTTATGCTGTCTTACATAATAAATATAAAAAAATATTTTAAAGAGTTTATTCAACTCACCTCGCCGAATTATATTTTTATAACACAAAAGAATACATATGTAAATATTATTAACATATTTTTTTACATTGATTAAAAAATTATAATTGTGAATATATTATTATATATAATAAAATAAAAAGATAGTATGTGTTAATAAAAATATATAAAATCTTAAGTTGATTTTTAATGTAGTAGAAAATAGGACAATGTTGCGATTGCTTAGGTAAAAGACCATTTTCTTTTAGTTTTTGTATACTAATTACTTACAAAAATAAAAAGAGAAAAATTTACAAGAGAATAAAAATATAAATAAAAAAAATATTAATCTCAATCATAAAAATAAAAACAATATCAAACATATCCTACACGGACATGGATGACATGTATCCTGCTGTGTCTCCACTTTTTTTCAAACGCTAACATAGACTCGTATCAAGGATAAAAATGTAAAACACCCTTCAAATTGAATCCACATAAAAAAAATTGAGTCTCCCTCCATCCATAACCCTACAAAGAAAGAACAAGCACGAGAGGGAGCGAGAAATGGAAGAGAGAGACGACTACAAGTTTCTGAAAATAAAAGACGCCATTTCTGCTATCAACCAGAAAGTCAATCTAATCGGCGTCGTTCTCGAGTTCGGTTTCCCCAAAACCACCAGAGGAACTGGTACGGCTACCTTTTTTTTCTCCAGAAAATCTCCTAATTCTCAATTTTTTCTTCATTTAAATTAAAAAAATTGATTTTGAATGGCGATGATGATAATAAGGCCGGACTTACGGCTGCTACCATAAAATTAATTTTTTCATGGTTGGTAGGAGATTGATGAACTTCTCAAGTTAAGGTGTCTGTTCTGAGCCATTTTTTTTTTACAAATTCTTGTTCATGTTATGGAATTTTTATTTCCAGTGCACATGTTTAAAAATTGGTTACTGCTTGCAGATTGTTTTTGTTCACTGAAAATAGTGGATGAATCATACCCGAAGCCTGGAATTCCGGTCAACTTTTTCATGGCACAAATGGAAAATCTGCCTAGTGTTGGGTCACCTGGAGATATAATTCAGCTTTCTCGTGTCGTGGTAGACATATAGGATCTCATGTAGTATAAAATACTCTAATGTTATTTTTTATATTTGTGTTAGGATACGATGCCCAAGTCTTTCCGCAGCATATCTACGGGAAAAAAAACTGGAACTTTCCAGTGGTTGTTTTTCTTTGATGAGTGCGCTAGAACATTTGTGAAATTTGATGGAATAGGGAATTGTGATATTTGCAATACATGAGAGGCTGACTTTTATTTGTTTCTTTGTAGATCTCTTGTTTCTTGGTGAATTGTGATATTCTAAACCTCCAGTAATTCAACAACTGGATTATTCTTGTGATTTAGTTTGTGTCAAGGTTGACATTGTTGATTGATTTGTCCACTTTAATAGCTAAGTGAACCTGCAGATCTGGCATGGAATTTCATGTGAAGTGTTACATTATAGATTTGGTTTGGTGAAGAATATTTCGTTGAATCTGTGTTTAGTGAATTGAAGCTGTTTTGTTTTATTTTTTGATAGATACTCCATGTTGCAGTAGGGTGAAAGCCTATCATTTGGCTTCGGTTTCTGCCTATTTAAATGAAATTCTAATCTTTTTCTAAATATTTGTTGTGTTTTAGGTTAAGATTGGTGTTGTTCATACTTGTAGGTTCTCTTATGAAGTTAATGGTGTTTGACTTCTAGGATGCTGAAATCTACAGCATTTTGTTTTTGCAGATGAAAACCCACAATGATGGTGTCTATGCTCTTTTCAATAAAAAGTTTTCTTCTTTTGCGTTGTATGAAGGAAAAAATGGTGAAGACTTCCTACCTTATCAATGTTCATTATTTCGCCCAAGAGACCATGACTCGAAGTTTATAGAAGGCCTGAGAAAATGGTTGGTTGACTTTCATGTTGATGAAGGTACTCTCAAAAGTACACTTAACTGATGAGAGAAAAAGTCTTTTTTGGAATATCCTTATTTGCATCAATAAATTGCAGTTAACTGATATCTTGTGGTTTGTTGACAACCAGGATTAAATGTGTGGTTCTTATTAAGATTAAATATTTTTTAATCATGAGATTATTGATAAAGATGTGGTTTGGATTTTGAGGATTTCTGAACAAGTGCAATAAGTGTCTGTCTTATGATTCATGAAAGAAATGAGGTCAAGGAGTAAGTCATTGAGATGTTAATGTCCACGTCAGCCTTTTTATGCCAATGAGTAAGGTGATGTATAAGGTCACAAGCATTCACTAAAATTTTGTGGACTGGGCTTGGGAACCTTAATTCAACTTAACAAAATATTGGGCTGCCGTTTTATTTGCATTATGATGTCAGCATTGTTGTCTATTTGAAAAAAACTCTACAAGTTTCCAGCATCTTTTTAATTGGAATCATAACTGAGATGCTTTACTTGGAAGCACTGATGGATTTGCTATTTAGTATGTGTATTCATGGCATGTGGCAGCCATCCATCCTTCTGTCAGAATGCTTTGCATCAAATCATGCCTTTTATCATCATAAAAAAGCTTTTTTATTGTTTTGTTTTTGATAGGAGTAAGTACTTTCTCATTCCTGAGAGAGATGAAGGAAGGGCAGCATGCTAATTTGTCTTGCAAGGTGAGCCTAGGATTTTTTGTTTCCTTTTAGTATGTTTGAGTCACCGTAGACATTAATTTTTCTCTGCATTCCTTCTGCTGATAAATGGTTGTCAACGTGTTAAGATACTTCATGTTTGTGAGATTGCCAAGAATGAGTGGATGGTGCTTGTCTGGGATGGAACAGATTCTCCACCAATCAGCATTAATACAAAGTGAGTTGATGTGAGCCAACATGTTAGAATTGTGGATATTTACTTTATTTATTAGTTATTGCATAGCACAGCTATTGCCATTGGATTTTTTATTGTGATCATTCTTTTTGGCGCTCTTTGACCACACATCAAATTGAAGACAATGGGAAATTCAGAGTAGTAATCACAAGGAATTGGTGCCCTTTTCAAAAGCACAATTTTTCTAGGAGATTGCCTCTTTACAATCAGCAGGAATACAGAATGTTATGCTTAGATTTTATAGAAGTGTCACGCCATTTGATTGAAACAAAATTTAAATCAGATCCAATTCATCAGTAGTGTCATCTGTTCTATATATCAGAGCAAGCAATAATATTTCTTCTCTTAAAGATTTGTTGTCTGAATTCAAATAACTATTTGCATGTGAGAATTGGAAATTCCTTATTCCATCTGGGTTTTGTTAAATCATGATTATAATGATAAAAAAATGGGTTTGTTCACTGTTTGTTCTCCAACTCTGTTTACTTTTTTTTCTTTCTCTTTCATGCCCTTTGATCACTTTGGGTTTGATTTTGAGTTTGAACCTTGAGTTTTGGTTTGGTTTTTGGACATTGGGATTTGTTTGGGTTTCGATTTTGAGTTTTTATGATTTTTCACTTGGGCTTTTCTGTTTGTGTTTGGTTATTTTATTATACTGATATGTATAGTATTACTTTCAAATTGCAATCACACAAAATTAGACATGCAGAGTTAATTTTTATGCTCATTCTACTTGAATGGATCCTCTGTCTTACAGTGGTGCATCTATAGTTCTATATTATATATGGTGAATCCATGTCATTTAACTCTCTTAACTTACTCTCCATCAGTGGAGGTTCTCTCTATGGATATGCTCATTAGCTATCCATTGCCCTATGCTTTCACATATCTTACCATACTTATTTGACTATTTCTATGGACATTCTGATTTTTTATTGCCTGGGAATTGATTTTCACAGTCTAGATAAGCTAATCGCAGTCTTATGGAATTGACGAAGTTTACTGATGTAGTTATTCTGAATTGAATCACAGTCCAGAGCACAAAATGAATGAGCAACTTCCTTTACAGTTGGAACCTTCACCTCCTTTGCCTAGAGATTTATTATGTACATTTCCTACTGTTGGAACAATATTACGGGTAATCATCGACAAAGTCAATCAGAAGCATGTTCTCCACCTGCTCAAGACAGGTGAATGGGTGAAGTTCATTAGCATACTCTGTGAAGCGCGTGCAGGACTGTGGTGTGGTGTGTTGACACCTTTCACAAAGCTTAGATATTTGTCAAATGAGGACCATTTCGTCTTAGCATGCCAGAGGTATTTATATGTCTGCGTATATAATACATTTCAAATAGAAGTGCAGTTGAACATTGCATGTTTTTAATGGAGAATTCAAAGTTGATATTGCTTCTACTTTATATATCCATGTGAGTTAGGTCATACAACGAGCGCCTGTCACTGAAATTAGGGCGCATCCCATATTGGTGCTTTCCATGGTGTTCACCAATTACAGGTTTGACATTGTTGACTTCCTATATGATTCCTGTGTTTGCTCCATTTTCTCACCCTTTAGTTTTCTAATTCAGTCTTTCAGAAATTTCATCTCTCTGCTTAAAAGCTCTATGATGGTTGACTATTAAATTTCACAAAATTAATACATGTTCATTCCCTCCTATTCAGAGGTTGACTATTAAATTTCACAAATTTAATACACGTTCTTTCCCTCCTATTCAGAGGTTGACTATGACGACATGCCATTTGTTACGTTAATGGATGTTCTCACCTATTCAGAGGTAGGATAAATGTCTGTATGCTAATCAGTTCAGTTTCATGTTTCCGGATGATGTCTATTAATATTAACTTTCACAAACATTTGTATCCCTCCCCATTGTTTGTTGGACTGCTCTTCCTCATTCAGGGGATTGTTTTGTGGCCACTCTCCTATAAGAGAATTAGTACCATAATAAAATAGAAAAGAATCACTAATAGCAACAGTAATTGCATTTTTAAAACTGTTCATAGCAGGGGCCATGGCCATGGTCCAGTGCAATGTTAAAACTTCCAGCCGTTTTTAGAGTCTCATGTGAAAAAGAGGAAGGTATGTTACTGAAGTTCTCCCCCCCATCCTTCTGGCTTTAAGGGGTGTTTGGGGAGTTTTTTTGCAGTCTTGTCTGTACTGCATGAACTATGGTGCCCTGGCCTTTTTTATTTCTTTCGTTTTGTTTTTCTTTTTTCCTTTCAGAATAATATTTACTAGAATTAAAATTAACTTGCAAAAGTTGGGACCTCAGATTTCTGTGTTGAAATATTAATCATACAAACCAAAGTAGTTTGTGATTCTAGAAATATTTGGAGATGCACCTGGCTCTTGATTTTTAAGGTAGTGTCTAGAGTGTTCTCTGTTTGTATATCTCATGGTTAGGCTGTCAGCTATTGCAATTTTTTTCCAAGCATTAGTCTGGCATCTCAACTCATTAGAAAACACTTCTAGCACAAGATAGTTCTTTTGGGTGAGACAGTGAGCCAACATACATTCCTGTAAATGATAAATTCCAGAAAATAGAAGCTGGCTACAGACAGCTTGACACCACTTGCCTGGCTTTAAACCTTGCAGGCAACTGCTAGATTCAAGTGCATAATTAGAGTAGTGGCTGCATTTCCATGGCGTGCTGAGGACTTCTCTCATCATGGGACGTACAGAATTAGACTAACCATAGAGGATCCAACTGCCAGAATTCATGCTTTCATCTATGCTGAAGATGGGGTACAGACATTCTCTTACTACTACTCAACCTCCTATTATCTTGACAATATTGGCATATTATTCATGTAATCATGCATATGAGTATAATACCTTGATATTTCATTTATATTTCTCAATTGATATATGATGCTCTACCTAATTTAGTTGTTTGTTAATCTAAACAATACAAGTTCTATTTTATATTTTAAATTAAATGAATATAAAATTAATTACTCATAGAAACTAAATAATCTAAAACTTTAACATCAACTTTAATTTTCTGCAATTTAGAAAAAAAAGATTAATTTTTTTGTTGTTTTGCATAATAGACAAAAATATGAGATTGGGATCTATTGTAGGCAATTTTTCTTTTTGTGCACATTGATCAGGATAAATTACTGGGTCAGATTGTCCTGGGACATGTTGGTTAGCCCCTTTTATTTGATAGGATAAAGCACTTGTTGCACCACCTTTTTAATATATAAGATCTGTGGGTTGAAAAAATATGTACATTCCAACCAGTAACTTTTGGACTGATGCATTTCGGTCCCACTATTGTACACTCTCTCTAGCTCCTCTCTTTTCTTACATGTCTTCCCAGTTTTACTTGTCTGGAGATCAGTATGCTTTCACTTGAGTTTGATTTCATCTCTGCTGGTGCTCACCTTAACATATATAATATCATGCATAGTGACCTGTTTAGAAGTATGAAGTTGATTGTAATTATGGTGACACAATGAAGGGCTTGGTGGTGTCAAGGCCTCGGGTGCTTCTGAATTAGACTGAATTTTTTGGCCCTTAGAGTGTTGCATTCGAGATTGATTCATTTATCCTTGGATGGTTGTAGTGCATGTGCCCTGCTCATTTGATCTGGCAGCATGGTGATTGTTGTACCTGTTCACTTTACACACTGTCTTGCTGGTTTATAGGCATAAAAAAAACCAGTTTTATATAATCAAAATTATATACAGACCAAAGGAAATTGGCTGTTTGTGCTTGACATCAAGCAGAGAGAGAAGCAAAAGAATTAGTCGGCTAAAGAAAGAGAATATAAAAAAAAGGGTGGGGGCATCTGAAATATCTCTGTGTGTGTGCTTGTATACATTTCTTATTTAGAGCTCAGAAATTTATCTAAATGAAGTTGGTGTTCCAATTCAAAGAATTGGGTTAACCAATTTGTCCAGAGGGTGGTCCCTAACTAATAATTCCTCATTGGTTTAGGGCGTGTAGACTTTACTTTTTTGTGCTTTATTTGCTTGCTTAAGTTAAACCTCTACCATAACACAAGCAGCAGGCTTTGATATGAGGATGGCCTTCAAGGTCACTTTCAGGCCATTTTGTGATGTAGGCAAAATTGTTCTCACAATCTAGATCCTGATCATGTTGGTATTTCTTCACCAAAAAAGGTACCTGTTGTAACACAAGCAGCAGGCTTTGATTTTGGAATGGTCTGCAAATTAACTTTTAGGCCATTTTGTGATGTATACAAAAATACTTTCAGAATCTAGATCCTGATCATGTTGGTATATCTTTGTGGACAGTTATGCAAAACTACTATGTTTTTGTTTTTAGGTTTAGAGGCAAATCTTCTTAAGGGAAGTCCTTCAGCCTCATCTATTTTTGGCCCGTTGATGTACCATTGAGGAAGACTGGAAGAATGACCGACTGAAGTTTCAAGGGAGGAGAGAGTGGAGTAGCTGACTTGAAATAGAAAAAAAACCTGAATGGAAGTGATAGAGTGATTAAATGTCGTAACAACTTATAAAATGTTTACTTCTAACCAAAACTGGAGGAATTATCCATGTAGCTAACTCTAATTGGTTTAGGATGGGTGGTATGCCCCCCATGTGATTGTGGTGTGGGTAAGTTAAGCTGTGCTGGAGTCAGAGAACCAAGTTTCTTTCCCTATAAAGGCTATAGGTTTACCTTGCTGGAGTCAGACTACCAGTTTCTTTCCTTGTAAAGGCTATAGATTTACCTTTTTTTTTGTGTGAGAAACTGCAGTTTATTGTGAAATGTAAATTTTTATTTGATTGAAATATGTGAAAGTAATATGTTTGCTAACAAAAATGGATAAAAGAAGATTACCCTTAAGAGCCTCAAGGATATTGCTCTTGTATTTTCTGTTCTTTTTTCATCTCACAGCATACAGATGACTATTTCCTAATGAATTGTCTAAAAATGCTTAATGTGTTTGGTCAAAACTGGCTTTAATGTTCTGCAATCTACAGTGGTTTTTGCTCCTTGTGTGACCAAGCTTTATATTTTGCCATCTTCATTCCTGGCAGGAGAAATTTTTTGATGGTAAGCAGTCGATTGATGTTTTGACAAGGAAGCGAGACAAATTGCTTGGAGTGGCTGCAAGTAATGATGGCAAGGTAACCAACCCCGCATCCAGAAATCCACCATGGGTGCAGTGCTGCATGAAATCCTATTACCTAGACAAAAATGACATTTGGGGGAAGTAGGCAATATAGAATTTTCGGTACCAAGCTTGTGGATTAAGGAGTTCAATGGAGAGTCAGCTACTGGTTGATACGCCTAAAGTGTTTTGCTGTTATTCTCAATAATGTGAATTAGGGGTTCCCTGTAGTTTGGATTTTAACACAATGGTGAGCTATCTGTATTTGTAAATAGTTTGATAGCCTTAACATCATTTTGCTTAGTGTTTGTAGTGTTGGGTTGAGCTACTCCGAGCCAGAAGCCTTATGTATAATTTAAAATTTTCTTGTAATAGAATGGTGTTATTATATCCACAGTTTGTGATCTGCTAAGAAGCGCCCTGTAAAGGATGATATCTATTTCTGAAGTGTTGCAGCTGAATCATGAATACCTCAACCACCAAGTGAAAATAAACATGCAAGGGGTGGAGGATCGGTTTCAGCTCACCGAAGCCCGGAATGCATGCCAAATGCTTTGGTATGGTTGACTCTTCGTTGATTTGATTTACTATGAATTTGCACAGTGTTTTTAGTTTATTGTGTTTCTTTATAATGTATCAGTAACTCCGTGTGTTAATGGGCTCCATTTCCCGTTTTCTTTTACTTTCGTTTCTCTTTATTTTTCTCCTCAGCTCCCTCTAAAGGTGGATTGACCAGGATGAAAGTGCTGGGAAATGTTGACAGAGTTCAGTGATGATCAAATTCAACCGGGAGCTGATTTCGGAGAGCGCTGTCAGCACCAAAAGGGTGAGTGGTTTTTTTTAATAAATTTGATGCTAGATTGGAATGATAATTGCGGGATTGAAAATTTAGCAATGAATTTGTTTATGCCTGCACACTGATTTGGTAAAGATGTATCATTCGAACAACTGCTCCATTACGTTGCCATGTATTGGCCTCCAGCGGTTTGAATATTTTCCAGGTAAAGATGGATCTGGCTGGAAAGGCCGTCAAGGAAAGATGTTAATATCGAGTAGGAAAGCTCTTGGTGGATAAATTCTTTGCATCGTACTAGTTTCCAGGCCGCACCACGCGACTCAAAAAAAAGTTGAACATCAGAAAATTATTTCGGTCATGACCCAAGGTATTCATTTTTAAACCTTATGACCTCATTTCCTATCTAGTTTAAATTTAAATTTAAATTATGTAAAGATATTTTGACATGAGAAATTAAACTATATAAAAATCATCTGGACATGACCTTTCATTTTGCGGCCAGGAGAATGACACTTAGATCAGTTTTGTCTATTCGTTGCACAACATTACCCCCGAAATCCTTGCCCACCACAACATGCAGAATTCTTATATGGAACAATGTATCTGCTGTATAAACCACCTAGCAAATCTGTGACATTAAATATGGCGCCAGAAAATCCGGTGCTGAATACAAGGTCTTTCCACACGCGAGACAAATCATGTCTTATTTCTGCCTCTTCCATCTCCGTATCGTACAATGTGCCTGAAACAAGGCAGCTGTTTTGATAGAGATCTAAACCCCTGTACATCACATGGCAGCAATGTGAAATTTTGCCTCTCCCCTAGATGACATCACAATTGCAATATGAACATAGCTTTCCACAGATGAGCCCCAACAAAACCTTGTGATTCTGATGATCATGGTGAGCTGGCAACTAATTGAGTGCAGGAGGTGCATGAGCCATATTGTGGTCTCGTATGCCAACCTCACCAGCAGCAGCAGCAGGAACAACAACATTCCTTCGTTGCTGTTCGCGAAAATAGAGAACCGTAAGCAGACAGACAAAAAGAGCAAGTATCATTGCATTTCCGTCTTCCAGGATAACATTCTCCACCCATCCTTCGATTTTTGGGTAGACTTCAGGCAATGAATCAATCACATGTACCTAATATAGAGACAAAAAAAAACTTGGACCAGTTAAGTCAAAAGTATTATAATCAAATTCCAAAACTCAACCCTGAAAAACAAAGTAATTGTGATGTCATCTTCTGCTCATGCCCTCCTATAGAAAGCATCATGTACAAACCTTATATTCATTAGATGTGAGCTCTGAAAATATTTTGATTGTGATTCTTACCAAGCCCCAGACCTCCTCCACTCATGCTTGGCTTGAGGGGTGCTTGGAAGAGAAGAAACAGGTAGGAACAATTTTGCACCAAGTTTGAATTTTGCAGGAATTGATTCAGTTTATTTTTTTTTTCTCCATTATGCAGTTCTTTTTTGGGCAGCATGCTAAAGATTTGTTCTGTTCTTCAAAAAGAAAGAAACCCTTTTCTCCCTCAATTGTTCAGCAAAGCATACGATGAGAATACTTTTTTCCCATTCTAAACTGATTGATTTGTTGGGTGAGCTTCACATGAGATATAGGCAGTTCCTAGCTAGAGGGATCAACAAAATATGCAAAAGCAGGAAGAAAAAAAACACATCTATCCTTGTGATAATATGATTCGTGCATCAACATTCTAATTTTCTGCCACAGAAAACCACAAGAGACCCAAGGGGCGGGAATTTTCTGATCAGCAACAAAAACATGCCATTTCAACAGTAAACATGAATGTCAAGCCCTCATTATCCATTTCTTAACTTTTGTCTTCAACAAGTTTTAGCAAATTAGGACTAAACTTTCCAGTGGTTATAATACTCAGAACATCAAAAGAAGCACAGGCTAGAACATTTAATAGGGCAATAATGGAGGAACATGACCAGCTTGTGAATACTTAGGAATTCTGATCAATTGATAGAAGCAGCTGTCTAATTTGCACCATCATCTAATTTTAACTACCATGATTAAAGAAGACAAGCAGATAAAAAAACTGACCATGAAACTGTCTGCATAGTTCTTTCTTATCCACAAGCTTGAGAGGGCTAGTGTGACAGGTAACTTTGCTGCAGCATCGATCTCAAGAGCTTGGTCATAGTATCGCTTAGCAAGATGAAGGTCAACTGGAAGTCCTTGACCATGCTCATGCATGTAACCAAGATTGAACATAGCTTGTGCGTTAGATTGAGATTTGGCATGCATGTAAGCCTCTGCTGCTCGTTCATAATCCCTCTCGGTACCCTAAGAAAAGGAGGAAAGTTTTAGAATGAAAACAAATATGCAGAAAATGAACCAAAAAAAGCAACAAAAGGCTTCAAAATTGTGTAAGACAGGACACATACCCTACCATAGTAATATGCATCACCAATAAGCAAAGCAGCATGTTCATTGCCCTGTTCTGAAGCTTGCCACCACAAAGAATGGGCTCGCTGGTGTCTTTCCGAGTCTGTACAAAACCCAGATTCCCCCATACACATGCTACGCTCTGCATATTTGTCAAGTATCCATGCAGCATTACTCTGTGCAATTTCATAGCCCAGCTCGGCCATCCTTGAATACAACAGGAATGCTTTGCCCACATCACCTTTTAGGTATGATTCCAATGCCCATCTAGACAAGGAGTTCCATGGGCCCTGTTCTGCTACTAGTTTGTATAGCGCAGTAGCCTGGAAGAAAGTAAAGCTTTCTGGTAAAATGGATCAAAACTGTTTGCAACACCAACTAATCGATAGAGGTGCAGGGTCAAAAGGCATGCATACATTTCACAAAGATAAAAATATATGACCCCACAATCTCACTTCATCATAGGAAGTGGTGGGATAGCATGCCTATTGAATGCATGATTGCCAACAGCCTCCAGTTCAAATTGTATTTGGGAGCTTCCCAAGTTACACAAGTGAGATGATTTAGAGAACAAACTCATCTAATTTTGACAGTTCTCCAAAATACTAGATCCCCACAGGTCCCCAAAAAGCTAACCTGGCAATATAGATTATATACTTTGGTCGAACTTATTAGGCATTCAATGTTGTCTGAGGGTGGCTCCAGTACAGATTTATGGAGGATCTTCCAGGAATATGATCAATAACCTGACTTGTTAACAAATTAGCACCTAGACTTGCAATAGCTTGCATGAAAATATTGTTTTGAACATGGTATTATGTCACTAGACTTTCCTAATATAAGTGATATAATGAACCTAGCAATTATCGACAAAGACAATGTCCATCAGAAGCAAGGATTCTGAAAGCAGCGGGAAAATAACCGAAAAGACACTAAAGCAATCTGGTTGATCCTTCACTAATTGACTGTGGTAGTCTAACACCAAAACAAAAACTTATTAATAAGATATGGATTTATGGAGGCACAAGGAAAAAGAGAGCACACAAAAAGTTCATACATAAATTGTAATAAGGAGCTTGGGTAGGAGAAAATTGAAAGGTAAAGAAACCGAATTTACCACAGCAAGATTCTTTCTAAGCCCCACCCCCATATGAAACATCTTCGCCAGCTGGTAAAATGCCTTTGGTTGACCTGCGTTAGCAGCTACTATAAAATATTGGCATGCCATCCTTACATCTCTCTTTACTCCAATCCCTTTGAGATGCATTACTCCAAGGTTATAATGCCCGCCAGCATCTTCATTGTCAGCAGCCCGCTCGAAGTATTCTTTTGCCTGTAACAAAAAAATAAAATAACAAATAGGTCTGATGCATATTCTGATACTATCCAATGAAAGAACATTTACAACATGTAGGCAAATACAAAAAAGATACATTAGCGATTTGATATGAGCATACAGTACACAAACACTGCATTGATACGTATTGTTCAAAGGCCATTCCATCTTGGTCCCAAAAGAGAATTTGGTGACACATCCTTCAGCATTTTTTTCCTACGTGACTAGTCTCAGAACTTAAACTTGCACCCCTATGGTTGCAAGGTCATTACTTTTATATCATTGCATGCCACTTAGGTACAAAAGCTCCCATGCATGAATATAAACAGCTAAAGAAAACCACATCAGGCTCCTAACCTCAACGAATTCTTGATGTAATTGGATCACTGCCAAAACATATCTAGTCAACTAAATCTTAACACAATTATTTAGATATCAAAGTAAGCCAAGCTATATAATACAGATTAAGGATTAAAATAAAAATATTTCAATGCAAGTGGAGAAGAATAAATTCGCAACTGAATTAGCAGGATCCAAAACTGCATGCTTGCCCTATTAACCAAGTTCAATTGACCATGGGAATGACCATATCAAAGAGGAAGCCATGCATGACACCAGTTGACCAAATCAGGCAAGCATGCAATCCAGTCTTCTATTAACAAAATATTAACAAAGAAAGCTACATTCAACAATATGATGAAAAGGCAAACAGAATCAACTTACCTTACTGTAGTTCTTCTTTTGCACTCCATAACCCTTGACATACAAATACCCCATGCCGTTATAAGCTGAATAAAGCTGCAGTTTTGCAGCAAGTGTTAGCCATTCAAGCGCTTTAGTATAGTTCCTCTCAACTCCAGCTCCCCGGGCAAATATTTCACCAAGAAGTTCCATTGACCTGGGTTCCCCTTTCTCTGCAGCCTTTGAAAACCATGCCAATGCTTTGGCATGATCACGCCTCAATCCTCTCAATCCAAAGTAGTAAAAGTACCCAATTTTAAACATGGCTCCCGCATTCCCTTTTTGAGCTTGATATTCCAAAATCTGGAACACATCGTCATCCTCCCCTCGTGATTTCCTCAAAACATCTTTATTCTCCTCGGCCCCATTATGTATCCTAACCGGTTCAATCACCGGAGAATCCTTCGAAATCAAAAAATTATTTACTGCTACTTCTGCTAATTCCGCATATAATATAATCGCCTTTTCATACATCTGAAAACCAAACAATAACACAAACTATTATAACAAAAAGCAAATAGGCAGTAAGCAATCCATTCTCAAATCAAGCAAGTTAAATTAGCTCACCTGCTGCCGGTAATACGTGTAGGCAAGAGCTGATTTAGACTGCAAATTGCCTCCGTCAGCTGCAAAATGATGGTATAGAAAAGCCTTAGCTTTATCCCTCTCTTTAATTTGCCCTAATCCATACAAAAACCCTAAAACCGATCTAGCATGAGAATTCCCCTTCACCGTTGCTAATTCCTCAATTTCCGCCACTGCTTCCTCCACAACCCTAACCTCACCGTCAGTCACAGCCGAAAACATCTTCTCCACGGCGGAGTAGTACTGCTCCATCTCCGGATCGAGGTTCGATGCAGAGTTGGTGGCGGCGTCGGGTTCGAAGATCGGGCGCCAGGAGCCAGGGTCCAGCTCGTGTTCGGGTTTGGAGTCAGAGTCGCCGAACTCGTCCCACTCGGGTGGCGACTCAGTGGGGTCCACATCGGTAGTCGCGGGGGAGGAAGGGATCTCTTTGAGGTCTTCTTGAGAGAGGACGAGAACGTACGGGCGGGCGAGGAGGGAGAGGGGGAGGAGAGAGAAAATTAGAAGAGAGAATGCGAGTTTGTGTCTCTGCATTTTTATTTATTTTCTATCCGACTTTTGATTCGCAGAGAGTGAGAGCAGGAGGTGTTTCTCGCTATGTATTTTGCTTGGCAACTGCCACGTCATCTCTTGTTGGATAGCTAATGATTGCATGCCACGTCAGCAGTACGCTATTTCTAAAATTATATGGATTGCTCTGTTATTATCATAATTATAAGAAAAGGCCTGGGTAGCAAGCCACCGCCCGTTCTTGCATGTTGTGTACGAGCAGATTAAAATAATAAATATTTTCAATTAAATTAATATTATTTTATTTTTAAAAGTATCAAATTAACCGCCTCTAATTTTAATATAGGTTAGAAGTTGTTTTTAAAAGTGTTTTTTATTTATAAATATATTATAATGATATTTTAAAAAAAAAATTATTTTTGATATCAACATATAAAAATGATTTACAAATACCAAAAAAATTATTTTAAAATACAAAACAAAAAAAAATTATTTTTTTTTAAATTCTTTTAAAATGCAATACCAAACAAAGTCTTAATAAGAAAATTCAACCCACATCATGTTATGCGGGTTTCAAATTAATATTGATGGGTCATTAACTTGACTCCTCGTTGGATCAAATTGTGTTAATTACATATTTACTATGGTAAAGAAGTTTTATAATTGTTGTTGTAAGGGTTTTATTTCTTAGTTGAATTTGTACTTAATTATTCAAATATTTTCTTTACAATACAGCAAGTGAGTTTATTTAGTAGTTTGTAATTGCTTACTTATATAATAATTTAAATGCCTTCAAGTAATTAATTATTAATTAGATTTATAGTAATGACTTATTTTATCATATAGTAATTTAACTAGGGTTGTAAATATTGTGAATATTATCGTGTTTTGTGACTAAAATAATTAATAGTTTTTATGTATTCTATTTGATATTTGTTATGATATCCGTGTACTTAAATTATGGAATTATGTTGTGTACGAGTTGAAATTACTAATAAAGTAGTGTTTCATAAGTGATTGTCGAGACTTTAAAACTTTTTTGGCTTAAAAGTAAATTGTTTATTTTCATTTAAAAGCAAAACAAAAATACAATATATATCCAAATCAACTCATGTTGAAAAATATGATATAACAAACATGTATTACATCTGATGATATCTTAAAAAATTCAAGTAATTTGATAACAAAGTTTATGTGTCGAATAATTGGTTCATCTTTTGGTTCTAATAACCCAATTTGTTTTCCTTACCAATGTGGATGGTGTTTGGTTCTTGATATATGCAAAAGGCCATTATTAATGAGTCTGGTGACTCTCTGATACTTCAGTAAGTATCTATTTAAGAGAAAATATCATGATATTTTAGAGAGATATTTTGAAAATAAATATGTTACAAAGAGAGAGCCCTATGTCTAAAGATCTCAAAGAGTCTTTATAGCCCATCCTTATTTTGTCTTTATCGTCTTCTCATCTTCTCTTTATCAAAAAGAAAAATTATCTCTAACGCAATTAAAGGAATAATATATTTATCTCGATCAGTGAGAAAAATCTTTGATTCAATCAAAGTAAAAATATCTCTAACTCAATTAGAGAGAAAATATATCTATCTCGATCAAAGAGAAAATATCTTTTGACTCAATCAAAGGGAAAATATCTTTTTATTTCTAGGCTTACTGCTTGCCTGAGTATAGAAGAGTCAAGTTTGGAAGTCGTTAGGCTTGTTCAAGATTGAGTTCAATGCTTAGTTAAGCCCATAAGATGTTAAATTGAAGAGGTCTTCAAACTCATCCATTATTGGGCTCAACATTTGACTTAGCCTAAAAGATATTAGGTCTAGCAAGTATCCAAAACCATTTATGATTGAGCTCAACACTTATCATATGAGATGTTGGGTTTGAGAGGTTGCATTTTCATTCATGATTGGGCTCATCAATTGGATGAGCTTAAAAGAGCTAGGTTTAGCAAGTCGCCATGCCCGTTCATGATCAGGCTTAATGCTTGAATGAGCTTAATAGATGTTGAGTTTGCAAAATTGTAAAACCCATTTATGATTGAGTTCAACATTTAACTAAACCTAAGAGATGTTTGATTATCACCTAGTCTCTGGTTCCTCTCAATAAGTATAGAAAAATAAACATAAAATAAAAAAAATGTTGATCCATCAATAACCCTTAAGTCTTTGCATATGTTTTAGTTAATGTTCATGGGTAAGCTCCGTGGAAATCAAGCTATCATTTCCAGAATATGAGTAATTTATTTAAGTTATCATGGGTAATTTAGTTAAGTTAGTTATCATTTCCGCCCATAAAATTTTCCCATCTTTACAGAGCATATTTGATATGTTTTAATGTTAGCTTTATAGAGCATGTTTTAATATTGTTGAAGAGAATGAGTGACAAATTTGATATGTTTCTAGGGTGTATTTCCAACATGCATGTGTATGTCCAGTATGTGTGTTGATGAAAATGGTCGGTTTTTACTAGGTTTGGTTCAGTTTGGTTATATTTTTTTCAAAAAATTATAATTTTCAGTTTGGTTATTTTTTTTGATAAAAACTGAACCGAACCGAAAATATTCACCCCTATCTCATAGAAGACTGCTGAGATTCTTTATGACCAAGTGACTCATCTTTATTTTAAAAAGCATCTTTTATGAAGTGAAATGATGACTTGTACTTGAGTGGATTTTTGGATATTTGAGATGGTATGAAAAGACATTAATCTATTGGTGATGGTAGAATGATGTTTCCTTTATAACCCATGTCACAATGGTGTTTCTCACGTGGCCATCCCCAAGACGGGGAAGTGCGTGGAAATTTATTTTTTTCATAATCATAAAATTATGGTTATAATCTTCAGGAGTAACCACCTCGTATTAAGATTACTACGAATGGTCTATGAGAGTCTGGGTAAGAGAACTTGTTGTGCAAGAAAAAGATGCATCACCCTCAATGCACCCTATCTAAGGTAAATTGCATTGTTATTTGATTGTTTTATAGATTATATTTCTATTTGCGAGTCTTTTCTAAAATTCAAAGTAGATCTCTCTTCACGCTCGAGTCTTTACCTCATTGGGTAAAAAACCTAGCTGTTCTAAAATTAGAATCATTTTTTTTTGTATCTTCAATACCTATAAGTGTACTCTATGATGTAGTTTTACACCCCAAATATTAAAGTCTACAGTTAAATTCTATTAAATAAAATGAACATAGTGATTATTGAAAGATTTTTGATATTTTGGACGAACTCTAACATATAATCATAAATTGGTTACAATATTTCATTTATTGGAATGAACATCCCCAAAAAATTAATTTAAATTTTAGATGAGATAAAATAATAAACCAATACTTGAAATGTTAGCTAATGATAAATCGCTTAAATTTTCCAATGAAGTAAAATAATTATTTTAAAGAAAGATTATTTATAAGTTTGGGGTGAGATTATTTATAAAAAAGAATAAAGTTACAAATAAATTAATTTATGATTTCATAGGCAAATTCAAATTTTAGCATAAAAATTACTTACTATCTTTCTTTATGATATCAAATATTAACTTTCAATTTAAATAGTAGATCACACTAAAATCCTACAAGGAGTCTCCTCACATGTTTTTCTATCTTAGTGTAAAGTTTCAAGGAAATCAGAGTTTGATAAGGCCCTGCAAGAGAGCCGATGATCGAATAAGAATACAAGAAATAACTCATAAACTCATTAATAGCATTGCCATAATTTTAGCAAAAATCTTCTTTCCCTGAAATTGATATTTCTTACACTACTCAAAGGCATCCATCCCGTTCATGAATAAAGTCTAGTGTGTTTCCTTGATGAATTGAAGTTAGGTTTGTTTCTTATTCATATTTGCTAAGTCTCTTCTCCCGATACTTAGAAAGCTGTTTGAGAGAGCGGTACAATCGTCGTTTTTTTATTATTATTTTTAAATAAAGTTTTTTTTAGTGTTTTTAAATTATTTTGATGTGTTGATGTCAAAAATGATTTTTTTTAAAAAGTAAAAAAATATCATTTTGATGTATTTCTAAATGAAAAACACTTTTCAAAAACAAGCACAACCGCCCTCCCAAACAGAGCTCTTTAATTTGAATTTTGGAGAATAGGAGTTTCTCTTCCAACATTTGTATCTCTTCTTATTTATGTACGCAACCTCTTCTGCTCAAAAGAGCCATCAACGAATAATTGATGTCATTGAATAAATGGTTTTTGGGTGACAGGAAGAACGTGCACTCTGTGTTCTTTTCTAGATCCCATCAGTGGATAGTTAACAGTAGAAACATCAGCAGTTTCCATTTTCTTCATTTACATTCTGATATTCAATCATTAGAGGAAAAAAAAAGATTATTGTAGAAAGAATCAAAAAGTTTTCACAAGAAGAACATATTAATCTAAAATATCATCCACACGACTCTAGAGAGCAATTCTAGAAAATAGATCTAGGTACGCTTCTGCTTAAGTGTTTATATATTCTTGATAATTTGACATGAATAATTTCTATATTATAAAATATTAGTTTCAACATTACCACTTTCAAACTTCTTTCTTTCTCTGTGTTCATCAGATAGCAGAGGGAGATGTCTGCTGTAATCTGACCATGCCCATCTCCATCATCCCCCCTCGCCTTCTAACGTGTACTCTGTGACTTCTCTTGTTGTCTTGTATTTCCTCGGTCTGCTTGAAGATGGAAGGCAGAAACTATGGCAGAATTAAGATCAAATCAAACTGATGGTTCTATTCAAGGAGTTTGGAGTTTTAAATCTCTGATTTTCCCCATAGCAAATAGCAATGAAATCATATCATATTCTTGCTTGGAAAGAGATTATTTTGACTGAGATTTACGTTTCATACAATCATACACTCTTCCATATATGGTAGCAACAGCAGAGATCGACAGGAAAGTGATTCATCATATAAATTCCCAGAAAACAAACTAAATTCAAATGGAACAGCCCAGACACAGAAACGTTCTGCTGTTCTTGATTACATTTCTAACCAGAAAGTATTCTGAAGAACAGCACTCCGTTCACCCAGGACATCCCGATCCCCTTCCCTGCCTGAATATTTCTCGTCAGAGTAACCTGATCCCACTCTTCCAGACTGTATCTTCCGTTCATCTTCCTCACGAGCTCCATATTATACCTAATTTCTCTCTCAACATCGTACACATCAATGAAAATCCTTCCACGATATCTGCTTAGCTTTTCACTTTTATCGACTGGCAATCTGGGCATGATATAGTGCTCAACATCATGAACAGGGATGATGAGTCGGCCGCTCTTGACATCACCAGGTGTGAGTTGCTTTTTTATGGGCCAGTTATGCAATGCGTTCAAATCTAGCAGTTCATCGAAGCGACTCACGTAATTCATCGTTCAAGAATAAGTTTAGATAAGTTGTGGACGGGGAAACATTTCTCATGTTGTATTGTATTTATATTTATATGCCAGGGAATTATGCAGATTTTTTGTTTAATAGCTTTTCCTCACCTTTTTTTTTCCTTCCTATTTGGCTTCAGATTTTTTCCTGTCGAGTTTGTAATTGTGGAAAATGTTTTCTACATAAATTATTTTATTTATTTATTTATTTATTTCTCCTTTTGCCTTTTTTTTTCCCTATTGAGTTTTTTATTGTGGAAAAAGATGTTTACGTAGATTATTTCATGTATTGATTATTATTTTCTATAGTGGGATGATCATTTCTATCCTTTCCATTTTATCTTATTTGACATTGCGTTTTAAAAATATTTCTGAAAAAATTTGAATTTTTTATTTTAAATTGAATTTTTTTGGTGTTTTTAAATCATTTTTCATATAATAATGTCTAAAAATAATTTTTAAAAATAAAAAAATATCATTATGATGCATTTCTTGATAAAATCCCAAACAGAAACTAAATTATTTGTGAAAGTATTCAAAATAGAATCCTTACGTGACATCCTATACTTAATGTCGTGCATGTAAATAATTGAATAAATAATCATTTTTAGTGCATGGGTGCATGAGAAATTCTAGTCAGCAACAAATTAAATAAAGATTCTAACTAGCAAAATAATTAATTTTATAGATCTAATAATTAATAAGACTTCACCAACTATATGTTTTTCTTCATTATAATTTCCCCCATCATTTTATTTCTCTGTCTTCAAAATAATAGAGCATCCCTTGTCATTGATTAATAAAAGTTATTAAACGGGAATTAATAAAAAGTTAATATAATAATCAGATATTGTTTTTCTATATTTATGATGATAATTTAAGTGCATGTTTGACACTGTATTTTAAAAGTATTTTTTTTGAAGAAAAAAAATGATTTTTTTTATTTTAAATTAAAAAAAATAGTTTTTTTTAAATTATTTTAATGTGTTAATGTCAAAATTATTTTTAAAAAATAAATTATTTTTAAAAAATAAATTAATTTTTTATTTTAATACATTTTTTTAATTAAAAACATTTAAAAAAAACAATCCCATACAACCCTAAAACTTGGACAAAACTTGGACAATCAAGCTCTTACAACTTAGGCCGTAGGTTATTAACCACTAAACAACCCTTTAATATCTAATTATAAAATTTTTTAATTTTTTTTTAAATATATTGTTTAATTCATTTTCCTGTAGAACTATACCTTCGTTACTTAGTTTCGATTTCTTCTTCTTCTTCTTCTTCTTCTTCATGTTGAATTCATAATTGTGGAAAAAGTTGTCTATGCAGATTATTTCATTTATTTATTTTCTCTCTTTTAAGGATGATCATTTCTATCCTTCCTATTTAATTAAATTATTTCAACACTCCCTCTCGTGCAAATATTCAAAAAAGATTTTTTAAGTGACATTGTAGTTAATGTTGTGCATGTAAATAATTGAATAATTAAATTATCTTTAGTGGGTGCATGATGAATTCTAGTTAGCTGTAAATTAAATAAAAAGTAGAGGAAAATAATTAGTTTTTAGATCTACTAATAATAAAAGTTCCCCAACTTTATATTTTCTATCACTATAAGTTTTCCTTATCATTTTTTCATTGTCTCTGGATTCAAATAAGATATTGATCCTTCCTATTAATTAATATAAGTTAATCTATGGTAATTAATAAAAAGTAATAATCATATGTTTTTTCTATATTATGATGAGAGTTTAAAACTATATATTAAAAAAAGGATTTATATAATAATCATATGTTTGATAACTTAAGTCATAGGTTATAAACCACTAAACAACCCTTTATGAGCCAATTATATGATTATTAATTTTATTTAAAAAATATATAGTTTTTATTGGGTCCTTTTTAATTGATTTTTTTTTCAATCTTATCCCATGATATTTAGGTTGATTAAT
Source organism: Salix viminalis (assembly GCA_029228465.1). Taxonomy (NCBI): domain Eukaryota; kingdom Viridiplantae; phylum Streptophyta; class Magnoliopsida; order Malpighiales; family Salicaceae; genus Salix; species Salix viminalis. The sequence continues at coordinate 8,108,827 of CM055437.1, forward strand.
AATTAAGTTTATAATTTTTCTTATTTGACTTTCTATGAGGTTATCCCAACTTCATGACCAAAGTCAAAAGTTCGAGTGTGTTGACCTGAGTTGATTCTAGTTTTTTTTTATATTAATTTTAATTTTAATTTTAATTTTATCCTTTAATATTAGATTGATTGAGAATTGAACTTTATATATTATTTTAACTTGCTTTTTATTAGGTTATCTGAGTTCCATGATTCAAGTTTAGTAGATTAACCTAAATTAATTTCTCTTTCTCCGTCTTTTCAATTTAATTCTTTAACATTGAGTTGTTTCTTTTTTCTAGAGGTTATCACGGTTTCATGACTTGAGTTGTGGATTTTACATATTAATCTGGATTAACTTGGGTTGATTTGATATGTTATCTTCTCTCTTCTTTTTTTTCTAAAATATTATATTAATCTATTTTTAGTCAAGTTAATTTTTTTCTCTAGTTGTCTATATTGGCTGATATGATTTGTTACCAATCTGATCTGATTCTATTTTCCTTTATTAGTTATTACTTACAGATTCTCAGGATTTATCTTTGGAGAAATATCAATGACATAACTATAATTATGATTGTAATAAATGTAATCTGTGTATATATATGTGACAGAATGTAATATAGAAGATATAAAATAAACAACAATCTTTCTCTTTTATTTTATGTTGATTCTCCATTTCTTCATGGTATCAAAGTTGGTTCATCTTTACCAGTCTCTTATATTATTTGTTTAAATAGGTTTCTCTTGGATTTGAGGTTATGGAAAGTTCTATTGCTCCTTTCATCACTAAATCATCATTTGTTTTATGATTTGAACCTCCCTAATTTGAGTGTCAATCAACGTTTGTGTTCTATTCAATTGAATGATTTGAATTATCTTTCCTTGGTCGAGGTCTATGTCATTAGCGCTTTGGTGGAAGGTCTACAATTATGGCATCAACGTTTGGCACATTCTTTAGAGCCTATTTTGTCAAGACTTTTTTCCAAATTTCAAAAGCAATTCAATAAATTATGATGATTGTCATTTGTCAAAATATACTCGCTTACAATTTCCCACTTTCATATCTTATTCAGTTGAACCTTTTGATTTAATTCATTCCAATATTTGAGGGTGCAATCATCGAGTCCTTCGATGGCTATACATACTTTGTTATATTTTTTGATGATTTCTCTCGATTCACTTGGCTATATCTGCTAAAAGCGAAAAGTGAAGTTGTCACTGTATTTCAAGATTTCCATAATTTGGTCCATACTCAATTCTCATCCAAAATTAAAATTTTATGATCAGATAATGACCCTGAATATATGTCCCATCATCATAATACAATAATTGAGCATGCATGACATTATTCACCAAACTAGTGTTTATACTCCACAACAAAATAGAATAGCTGAGAGAAAGAATCGAGATTTACTAGAGAAAACAAGATCACTACTATTTTAAATGCATATTCCCAAAATATTTTGGTCTCAAGGGGTACTCACAACTGCTTTATCTTGTAAACCGATTGCCTAACAAACATCTAAAGTTTATCTCTCCAGCTGAGTTATTGACAGGAATAAGCCAACTTTTCACATCTAAAAATCTATGATTGTTCTTGTTATGTTCACATTCCATCATCTCAACGTGACAAATTGGATCATAGAGTAGTCAAGTGCATCTTCTTGGGCTATTCTCCAACATTGAAGGGATATAAGTGTTATAATTTGACCACTCATAAGCTTGTTTTTACCAGGGATGTTCGATTTGATGAAAACACACCTTATTATTCATTTTCCAGTAAGATCATTAGACATAGGGTTTCATTGGATTTATTTTCATTACCAACTCTAGTAGTTGATGCATATTTCTCATACCAGTCTTACTATAATACAGGAATGAACCTCCATATCGATCCTACTCCAACCATAACAGAAAGGGTCGAGCTGCAAATTGAACATCATGGTGATCTTAGTTCATCTCGCAGGTGTAATCCTATTTGTAACCGCATACAATCATTAAGGCTTTATGATTATGTGACATATACAATGAGGAACCCTCTAACCAATGCTCTAGCCTATCATAGATTGTCTTCAGCCTATCTCAGCCTATGGAGCCTAAGGGTATCCACCCTTATATCTTGGGTAGTAGCCATGGAGATACCATAAAATCAATTATTATCAATTCTTTCAGTTGCTCTAACCTCCAATCACAACTTTGGATCATATTCCAGATGGGTTAAAAAATCATTTCTATATTTGACATCTATATTATTGTTATATGTTTTCTACATTAAAAAGTCAAAGATGTTAAAAAAGATAACAAACATTTATATATTAGGTATAACACAAACTATTTAAGTGATCAAAAGATAAGTCATTATCGTATATGAATTAGAAAAAATATCATATACATTCTCAAATAATATTGATTGTGAAATCCTTGCACATGATATAATGATATTTGATAGATTTATTAGTTATGCTATAATAAAATAATGTATAAATTTATTATTCATATATCTTGTTCATTTTAATGTTATGTAATAGACAAATATTTTAGACTCTAATTGTATTTTATTTTCACTTTTGATGTTAAGGTTCTACCTTAACAAGATGGATATAAAAAGAATTTGTGATAAGCAAAAACGAGAAGAAAAAAAGAAAAAAAAAGATTGAAAGTCGTGTTATTTCATTGCTTGAATCTTATGCAATGTACATCATGTTATTTATTTTCCAAGTAATTTGATCCATAGACATATATATATATATATACACTAGACAATGCCCCCACGCTTCGCCGCGGGTGGCACAATATTTTTTTTCAATGTAAAAAATATTAATTGTATGTATTTTTTATTATAATATAAATTTAGCTAAAATAATAAATTTATGCAGAATTCATGTCAAGTGCAAGTTTTTTATAAAATATATGAATTTAAAATCTATATAAATTTATCTGTTTAGTAGTTTCAAACGAAATAACCAACATAAATTTATCATCATCATTAAAAAAAAGAGAAAACTAGGATATTTGAATTATTAAGTTCAGTGTATTAAGATTAGTTCATTTTATAATTCAATCTAAATCAAACAAAAATAAAATATAAATTGTGAAAATACCTACAATAATCAAATAAAAAAAATAAGTTGTTAATTTTCTATCAACAAAAAGACGAAAACATAGATTGAAAATTCATCCTGACATTATTGTCATTATCATTGCTATTAAAGCTAAAATTATTACTAACATTACTGCCAAAACAATTAAAATAATTAAATTTCCATGAAAAATAAAAATAAAAAGCAAAATATTTTTATAAAAAACAATAAAAAAACAATAACTAAAATTATCATTATTATTGCATAAATAATAAAATCATAAAAATCATATAATCTAAAGAACAAATAAAGAAACAAAAAACAAAAAAAAATGAATAAAGGGAAAAATAGAGTAATATTACTTTTAAAATGATCATCGATATAAATTAAAATTTCAGGAAAATCTTTAAAAAAAAATCAAAAGATTTTTATAAAAAAAAAATCACTAAAATTATCATTATTATTGCGCAAATAATAAAATTATAAAAATCATTTAATCCAAAGAACGAATAAAAATAAAAGTGAACAAAAAAACGTATAAGGAAAAAAAAATTGGTTTGGAGATTAGTCATGGTGTGTCCACGCTGGCCTGGACACCATTATTATCAAAAAATAGATTTTGTCCGAGGAGTAGTGGTGATGCACTTGAGCTGACCTGGAGATCGTGGTTATAAGAAAATATATAAGTGAAAAAAATGTATAAGTGAAAAAAAGAGCTTAAGGTGGCTGAGAGACCATGGTTACAAAAAAATATATAAGCGAAAGAAAAAAAAAAGTATAAGCGTGAAAGCACTGTAGCAATCCATATTGTTTTTAAAAAAATTCGGCCCAAGAATTAGTCGTGGTGTGCTTAAGCTGGTCGGTGATCCCGGTTATAAAAAAAATGTATAAGTGAATAAAAAAAAATGTACCAGCATGAAAGCATTTTATAAAAAAAATGTGAGTCCAGGGATTGTCGTGGTATGCATAAGTTGGCCTGGACACCCTGATTATCAAAAAAATTTGGATATGGAGATTAATCGTGGTGCATTTAAGCGAGCTCGGATACCCCGATTATTAAAAAACAAAAAACCAAAAAAATATATAAGTAGAAAAAAAAATATATATATATATATATAATAAGAAAAAAAATAATAAGTAAAAAATACAAAAAAAGGCAAAAAAAGAAGAAGCAAAAAACGGAGGGAAAAAAAGAAGAAAAAGAATAATTAGGAAAAAAAAGCAAAAAAAAAAAAGAAACGAAAAAAGTAAGCAGAAAACAGAAAAAAAAAGCAAAAAGAAAAAAAACAAAAAACCTACTATTGCAATCCAGATTACAGTGTCATGATACATGGTGCATGCAATCGGTGCACAATGAAAACCCCACTGGGCTTTATATATACTAGCAAATTGCCCGCGCTTTGCCGCGGGTATTTTTTTGTATATAATTTAACATAATTATATCTATAATGATATATTTATATGATATAAGTAAATAAAAGCTATAGATTAGGAGATAAAATGTTTAAAATTTTGAGTTGAGTTTGTCACGTAAGCATAGATCACATCTTTTAGAATATAAGTATTGCGTCATAAACGATCACAAAAGAGCGTGCACTAACATTCAAAAAAAGAGCAAAATATTTGAATAAGAAAAAAAAATACTGAAATCATTATTGTGCAGATAATAAAATTATAAAAATCAATTAATAGAAAGAGCAAATAACAAAAACAAAGGGAAAAGGAAGTAATATTAATTTAAAATATTATAACAATAGCAACATCGGAGTCTTAACATCTAAAATTATTATTGCCGCTAGAATAAAAACAACAAAAATTATTAAATTATACCGAGGAAAAAAAATAAAAAGCATGAACAAAACAACAAGCAAGAAAAACCAATTAGAAAATAATAATAATAATAATAATAATAATAATAATTATTATTATTATTATTATTATTATGAAAGAATACATAATCACTATTATTATAATATTAATAATAATCACTATTATTATTATAATAATTATTATTATGTTAATAATGAAAGAAAAAAAATAAATGCAAGACAAAAAATATCCTAAACACTTTAATAAAAGCTAAAAATAAAGAAAAAAAATATTATCATTGTTATTACTGGAAAAAAAATTATCAAATTATCGGGAGGGAAAAAAATAACAAAAGAGTAAGAATAAAAAATAATTAAATCATGATTATGATTATTATTATTATTATTATTATTATTATTATTATTATTATTATTATTATTATTATTATTATTATTATTATTATTATTATTATTATGGTGTTAAATACACTTATATATACATGGACAAAAGTAGGGATGAAAAAAATAAAAGTGTAAGGGCTGAAATGAAAATCAAATATAAAGGGATTAAATTAAAAAAATTAAAAGTCAAAGGGCTGAAATGCAAATTACATTTATTGTCAATTGAAATCAGAGGACAAAATTGCAAAAATTGGAACTTGTGTACCGAATTCATTGAGTTCTATACAACCAACCTCGAAATTGAAAGTAGAAGGACCGAAGTGCAACTTTCACATTCAATCAATTAAAATCGGAGGACCCAATCGAACTAAATCAAAATTTATATTAAAGAAATGAGGACCAAAAACCAAATTAAAAGTAGAGGGACCAAAGTGAAAAGTTATGAAATATGGGGGACTCTCCTGCACATTGACGTGCAGAAGAGAGAGAAACGTGGCCGGCGTCTTTAACCGGCCTCCGCCGCGTCCATGGACATTTGGTGATGACACGCACCACCGCGGGAGGAAGACCACGCGGCGGCGCATCGATCTGTCCTCCGGTAGACAATTTCCGGCCACCGTATCACGCCGCACGCGCCGCCTTAATAGGGCGTGAGGCGGAAAACCGTCTGGCGCGTGCGGCGCGACGACCGCTGCATAATCGAATATTAAATTGAAAAAAATAGGGTCAATTACCGCCCCGTCCCCTTGACCCAATTCAAGTGTTTTTGTCTTATTAGGGGCTAAAACCGTCTTTAGCCATTTCGAGAAAATAATTAAAAAAATCAAAAGTTGCGGGCGGACCCGGTCCGATCACAAGCACTAATCTACGCCGGTGCCCCTCAGCCAGAACCCTTATTTTGTCTCATTACCAGGGACGAAATCGTAAGTGCACTGTTCACACCTGAATATTTTTTTAAAAAAAAGGACGGGAAAAGGAAAAACCGAAAATAGCCCCGCTTGCCAGCCCCGCTTTGCCGCGCGCCCGAGGGCCAAAATCGCCCCTACACTGCTCGAATCCACAGTGTAATGTGAGGGAAGCTACAGGAAAAACCTCACGCAGTTTATTTGTTTTGTAATAGTAATATACTAGTCAACTGCCCGCACTACGTTGCGGGTGTAGTGCGGGCAAAAAAAATAATTTTTACAGTTGTTAATATTAAAATATAATATTTATTATATAAAATTTGGTATACTAAAAGGTATCAACATTGTCTATTATAATAACAATAATATCGAAGTCTCAACTTCTAAAATTATCATTATTATTATTGTCAAAAAATTATCATTATAATTATTGTCAAAAAAATCCTAAAAACCTCAACAGAAGATCAAACAATTTTTTTTTTATCATTGTTATCACTGTTAAAACAATAAAAATTATCAAATTATCCTGAGAGAAAAATACCTAAACACATTAACAAAGGAGTAAGGAAAAAAAATATTATTATTATTATTATTATTATTATTATTATTATTATTATTATTATTATTATTTTTATTGAGAGAAAAAAACCTAAACACATTAACAAAAGAGTAAGGAAAAAAAATATTATTATTGTTATTATTATTATTATTATTATTATTATTATTATTATTATTATTATTATTATTATTATGGAAAATAAAACACAAATATCAATTTATCAAGGGCTTAAAATCAAAAATTAAAACTATTATTATTATTATTATTATTATTATGGAAAATAAAACACAAATATGAATTTATCAAGGGATGAAAATAAAAAATTAAAACTATAAGGGCCAAAATGAAAATTCAATATATTATCAATTTCTATAAAAGGATCCAATTGAAGAAATCAAAACTTCTGTACTGTATTTATTGAATAATTTAAACCCAATCCGAAAATTAAAAGAAGGAGGACCGAAGTGCAACATTGACATTCAATCAATTCCAATTGGAGGACCCAATCGAACTAAATCAAAACTTATCCAACTAAACTCGGGGACAAAAAAAACAAAATCGAAAGTCAAGGGACCGAAATGAAAAGTATCACAAAATGGGGGACTCTCCCCGCACTTTTACGCGCGAGAGAGAGAGAGACGTGGTCGGTGCTTTTAACCGGCCTCCGTGCGTCCCACCGGACATTTGTATGGTACACGCCACCGCTGGGAGGAAGACCACGCGGAGACGCATCGAGATAGACGGCGGAATCTTGACTCCGGCCACCGGAGGACACCGCACGACGCCACCTAAACAGTGTGGGGCGTGAAAGCAGTCGGCGTGCGACGACACACTGACCGACAAACCGACGACGAATTTTTAAAAAAAAAGGGTCAATTACCGTACTGCCCCCGGACCGAAATCAATGTTTTTGTCTTATTAGGGGCTAGAACCGTAATTAGCCATTTTAAATATATTAAAAAAATGAAAAAGTGCGGCGGACCGGTCCGGTCCGTACGTGTGCAATTACGTGAATAACCCTCACCCCCAGCCCTTTTTACCGCCAACCCGAGCCCTATTTTGTCTCATTACCGGGGCTAAATTCGTCGATACACTGTTCATCAAAGGAAAAAAAAATGGACGAACTCGCGCGACGCAGGTCTGATAAATAGCGAATCTACGGTGAATTGTTTCTGGTGCTACAGTAAAAGACTGAGCTCTTTTAGAGCCTTTTATAATAGGTTGGGCTATTATAACTATTGACTTTCATGTCTTGCTCTCACGTAGCTTTGTGTTTCGAAATTGAAGCTGGCCCAAGATTTAAGAGTAAGACCCAACAATACTAGTCATATATATTTTCAAAACCCCCTAAATTAGCCTGAAAGCCTCATTTATTTCGCCTCCAGAATACCCATAATGAAGAGAGCTCTGCTGACAAATCTCTCTTCCTGCGCTCGAAATCTCCGTCTGTCTCCTCCCATATTAAACCCTAACCCTAGCCCATCACTAGCTCAACTCACTGTCCCCACTCGTTCTAGACTCAGCAGGTTCTACTCTTCTGAGTCTGACTCATCCTGTGAAGCACAATTTACCCAGACCCAGAAGTCAAATGGCTCCATTGAAGATGCTGATGAGCTCAGCACTCAAGGTAGGGTAAAATTGAAAATGGGTTTTGCTTTTTTTAGAAAAATGCTGGAGAAGGAAAACTTTTTTTGACTGTAAATGCACGTGCATGAAAATATCTCCTTGTTTTGGTTTAAAAAACATATAGATTAAACTTTTAGGCTGAATTTTGTTAGCTTTGTAATCGCGTGTTTTTGCATTTTCAGTTCAATTTTCATCGATGATTTTGAAAAAGAATGTCTCTTGTGTGTTCAATGTTGCAAGTTTGTGACTTTTCGAGAATGGATGCATGACCATTTGTTTTGGATTTGTGGATTGAAAGCCATGTTGTAAAAAAACTGAAATGTGAGATTATATGGGTTGCAGAGATAAAAATGCTGGTGGACAAGTACTACGAAGGTGAAGATGATGCACTGCCATTAATTTTCGAAGGAATTATAAAGAGGAAGTTGGCAGGGATCCCGGATGATAAGTTGATAAAACAACTTAATATAGAACCTCCTACAAATGATTTTGAAGATAAAGAGTTTGATTTTGATGATAATTGGAGTGAAATTGATGAGGATGATGGTGACTTAGATTGATGGTATGATGATGGTGTGATTGCGAGAATTATAAGTAATAGATGACTAATGTGTTTATTGCAGGGAATTTTGTGTTGAAAATCTGTAGTTTCTTGCTGTGCAATGTCTACAACTGCAAGAGCATAAGAGCATAATCATAGAGATGTAGTTTGATTTTTCATTTATTTTTATAAGGAAAATTATAATCATTATTATTATTTTTTAAATATTTTTTCTATTTAGTTTAGAAAATTAAATATCATGTTTGATAATCTAGTTTAATTTTTATTTAGTTTAGGAATCTTTTAATTATTTATTAGGATTTTTTTTTGTCTTTAAGGTAGACCAAGAATTGATATAAATATGGTTGCTTAGCGAAAATAATTAGTATTATAACTTTGAATTAGAGTTTTTTGTTGTGATCTTTTTTGTGTTGATTGTGTTTGTTATCTTTCTTGTATCGTTTTCGTCTGCATTGGTATTAAAATCCAACTATTTCTGGCAGTTTGTGTCCTGTGTTGAATAATCATGACTGAATTTTGTATAATAACTTTATAATTATCTATTAGGATTTTTTTTCTTCTTAAGGTAGACCTGAAATTAGTATAAATATAGTTGTTTAGCTTATATTTTAGCAGATCACCTGAAGAGAAGATATACAGTATTACAATTTAGAATTAGAGTTTTTGCGTGCTTTGTGTTGGAATAATCATGGCTGGAAGATGATGCAAAACAAGAAGTGCTCGTGTTGTAGGGATGAAGAGGTTTTCCCTAGGAAAAATCATTCAGGAACTGGCGATAGGAGAAATGTAGAGATAGATTACAAAATTAACTTATCAGTTGATGGAAGTGAGGATCCTGAGGGATTTTCCACAATGGATTTTGATCTCTGGTTGATGCTTTCGGTTCCTTTTTTTAATATCTGGAATTGGATCGATAGTGAAGATTTTGGTGATCCTATTTATAATAAGACCAGCCAATGCCCCGGGTTTCGTCGCGGTATTATATTTTTTTCAATATAAAAAAATATTAATTGTGTGAGATTTTTTTTTTGACGTGCCAATTATGCAACGCATTCAAATCCAGCAACTCGTCAAAGCGACTCACGTAAGTCATTGTTTAAGAATACGTTAGGTTTGGAGACAATGTAGAAGAAGTAAGGATGATGAGTTTATAATTAGATGCCATGCCTTATATGCTAATTTCTTGTTTAATAACTTTCCCTTCTTAGTTTCAAAACTTTTTTCTTATTTTAGTTTTCCTTCATTTTTCCTGTCCAGCTTCAAATTTTTCCTTTTGAGATAGTAATTGTGGGGAATATTGGTTTAATTAGAAATTAAGTTTTATAATTTGTTTAAAATTTTTCTATGGAGTTTATCTCAGTCTCATGATTGAGGTCTTAAATTTGACATGTTAATCTACGTTTGATACGTAATCAAATACAATATATTAACAATTTTTAAATATTTTCTGTTTTATTTTAAAGAAAAAGTGGCATAGGAAAAAGCTATGATCTGGAGTTTGAATGTAAAGAGAGGATAGTTAGGAAAGGAAGCCCGACAACCTTTTTCAGTTATAACACCAACAACGTGATTATTTCGAAAGCTTCAATACTTCTAGCTGAGTTCAATTAGCCAAAGAAATAGGAATGGTTCCCCCAATAAAAACTGCTGCCAGGGTGAAATCTTGTAACTGAACCATCCTTCCAAAAGATGAGCGAGTCTCCTGAGACCTTCTTTCATTTCCATATACAACTCTTAAATTGGGAATTTTTCCAATAGAACAAGACTTTCTAAGCTTCTTATATTTCCAATATCTGGAGGTATGTCTCAAGTTAAGTAGTTTTGATTCCAGCCTCAGCATTTCAAGAATGGTAGAGAGTCTGTGATTGAACAGAGAAACTATGTCATCTAAAAGTTTAAGTTATTAGTTGATATTCTAGAATATGATTTATATTATTTTTTAATACACTACTTCAAGTGAAAGCTTTTTGAGCTTGAAACTTGCACGTGTCCACACTACCTTGTATTTAATTTTTATCAAATAAAATGAAAATGATAAAATTTAAACTGGTGACTGTTAAGTTAGCAAAACTCTGATACCATATTAAGAAATTATCTCATCAACTTAAATATTAGATAATATCTCATATATGATTTATATTAATGATACTATAAACTGATTTTGGCCAAAAGACATTGTCCCGAAAATCAGTGCAACTTGTAAAGAAGTGGGAAAAGTCAAGTCAGTTCAATTGGGTAAACTTGTATCTTGATGATCTCGTAGGTCTCTTAGAGTTCTTCGGCACTGGTCCTTTCAACTCCTAAATCAAGTTGAACAAGTCCCGAAGGCATTTGCGATTGATATAGTATAGGCCCAGAGAATAGATGCAGTCATGGCAGAGATTGATGACAGACAACTGTAGAATCATTTATTTGGAGATATGTCGAAGTTTTATTTCATGAGCCAAAAATTGACCCGACAAGTGATAGTAGAAGATGGCAAAACTAGCTTCAGGTGAGCAAGTGCGATTGATGATTGATAGGCCTGTTTAAAAAATAAATGAAGAATTGAATCTCATCATTTTATTATTCGAGGTGATAAATTAGACGGCCATCACCAAGTTTCACACTCATTGGTAGTCTGTAAAACGTAATTAAACCTCATTCTGACTTCTACCCTTCAATGGGCTATTGTTTCACTCGATTGAAAACTCGAACAACATGGTGTGCTCATACTTCTCGCCGGGTTGAATCACCACCGATGGGAAGTTTGGTTGGTTGATGGCATTAGGAAATCCCTGTGTCTCCAAGCATAGTCCTGAGTGTTTTCCATAAACAGCACCTCCTTTACCAGCAATTCCATTCACATAGTTTGCTGTGTAAAACTGCATCCCGGGAGTGTTAGTCCACAAATCAAGAACCCTTGAACTAGATGGGTCCTTAACTTTTGCAGCATGCCTCAAACCTTCCTTCTCTTCTCCGCAGTCGAGTGCGTAGTTATGATCATACCCTAAACCAACCTCGTGAATCGAAAGCACCAACCTTCTTTTCGGCGGTGAAATCAAAAGGGGTGCCCTTAACTGGCAAGATTTCACCTGTTGGGACTATGTTCTGGTCTACAGGAGTAAAATGAGATCCCCATATCTGAACCGATTGATCAAGTATATTCCCCGAGTTGTGCCCGGCTAGGTTCCAGTAAGTATGCTGAGCTAGGTTCACTGGAGTGGCCTTATTCTCAGCCACTGCTTCCATGTCAAGTCTCAATGTCATGGTTGAAGTTAGTGTGTAAGTTGCAGTAACAGAAAGATCCCCAGGGTAACCTGTAACAGGAGAAAAATAAAATATCAATCACACACACAAATATATTACCAGAGAGAGAGAGAGGGGATACCTTCTTCTCCGTCATGGCTACGGTATTTAAACGTAATGGATGGTTTTTCGCCTTTCTTATACTCTGCTACCTCCCATACAAACTATATCAAAACCTTTATGCCCACCTGAAGCAGAGAAAGTAGGAGAAAGTTTTTTATGCAAGAAGACAATTTGAATAGGCACATTATAGATACCAGACAATCAAGCAGTAAATAACACAAAGCTTAAGAAATGATCCCACCATAGCTATTAGACATTAAAAACCACAAGAAGGGAAAGTTGTATTGCTGATGTAGTTTTTTCTATTTGCAGATTTCCTGACTTTTAAGAAAAACAATGCAGTCAGAAGGAGATATAGAGAACAAACTTAAACTCAAATGTGCCATCCAGAAAGAAAAGGAGAGAGAGAAATGCTGAAACCTCTTAGTTTGAAACATTTGTTTATGTCGTCGGTCGTATCAACTAGAGAACAACAACTAGTGGAATTGACCTAGAACGGTTTCATTCATCGATTAGAGAGACAAGAAAAACAAGGGGAAGAGTAGCCACTGAGACAACCAGGAGGAAAATCCAAAATCACAGATCTTATGAATCATGTCTAACAGTAGTTATCTCATCACACCATTCATCTCATACAGCCAAAAATGCTTTCTTTCCTCCAAATACTGTGCAGATATGAAAACTTATGTCTACTAAAATTCCATTCACATACAAAATCAGTCAGTGTTTCTTGATTAACATTTACTGATGGATGTTACAAACAAAACTTCCATTCACAAAAATATAGTCTAATCTAATAAAATTACAAATCAAATGACTGGTTGGCAGACATGGCTGATCAAAATAGCATCAAAGCTCATAATAATTTGGAATTACAAGCATACCATGAAGACTGTTTGGAGGCCTGTTGACGGGTAAGGTGTAATCTACCCCATTAAGAGTGAACTTCCCATCTTTGATCCTGTTCGCTACTCGACCCACAATGGCACCAAAATAAGGTGCAACACGATTCTGATCAATCATAAATTTACCCAGAAAATGATTCAGGCACCAAATATAAACACAGTAAAAGAAGAGAACTAATCAGGCGAAAATTAGCAAGGGTTATTAATACTAGCATTCCTCCAAAATAACAACACGAGCAACCAACTGATACACCAATGACATACTTGGCAAAAAAAAAATCAGATAGGTTTGCAGACAGATATTTTATTTAGGTGATGAATTGCAAGCAAAGTTGACAGGATCTATAATAATTCCAGAATACAAGATTTCGATCATGAACTATCAAGAAAATACGTATGGAATGCTGAAAAATGCCCTTCAAATCATAAATGAATACAAGAAAGAACCAAACTTTGCATTGGATCACAACAGATGACAGCAAAACAAGTGGCTAGAATTACCAAATATGGCTCAACAGAGTCGAATCCAAGAACCACATCCGCCAGATTTCCTACAAAAGTCAAGAGAACCCAACAATCAACAACACCTTAAAAAACAACAAAAGGCAAAAAGATTGATCGATCAATCATTCATAAGAACTGGTTACCATTTTTGTCAGGTAAAGACAATGAGGTAATGGTGCAACCCAGATTGGTGATTTTGACCTGCATGGTCCCGTTGTTGAGTTCAAAGATTTGTGGCTTCTGATCTGCCATCACTCACTCACTTATCACGAAACAGAGAATTCGAGAAACAGGTTTCCTTTCGTTGTGGTTGGCTTTGCTTTGTTTTAGAGTACTTACTCCTGTTCTGCTGATTGTCGTTTTATTATGGTACATTTTGTTTCAGAGTACTTCCTAGTTAATTGCCCACACCATTATGTTATAATTGTTAGGATTCAAATAATTAATAAATTTTATTATTTTAAAAAAAATATATAATATTTATAAGTTTGATGTAATAAAATATATTAATACATCTTATTATAATAACAACAACATCAAAGGCTTAACATCTAAAATTTATTAAATTATTTAGAGAAAAATTAAAACTCTAAAACATAAATAAAAGAAGAATCAAGAAAAAAAACTAAAATTATTATTATTATTATTATTGCGTGAATAATAGGAAAATAAATTCAATAAAATAATAATAAAAACCCGGAAACTTTAACAAAAAAAAAAAAAAATATTAGCTCAAAAAATCATTTGACGTGAAAAAAAAACAAAAGAAAAAACAAAGGAAAAAAATAAGAAATATCAATTTTCAAATGATCATAAATACAAACTAAAATTTAAGAACAAATTTTGAAAAAAATGTTATCTCAACAAAAGAGAAAATAATAAAAATTAAAAACCAAAACTAAAGGTACATATATATAAACATGGACATAACTAGGAACTATTTAAGAACTATAAAAAATTAAAGGAATTAAAATAAAAAATTAAAAGAATAAGGGCCGAAACGAAAACCAAATATATTATCAATTTCAATTAAATGAAAAAATTGAAAAATTCAAATAAAGTATAACATCTATACATGCAAGGTTTGATATAATAAAACACATCAACACACCATATTATAACAACAGGAATATCGAAGCCTTCATATCTAAAAATATCATTATATTATTACTGCTAAAATAATAAAAATTATTAAATTACCCCGAGAAAAAAAATTGATAGCATTAAAAAAAGAGGAAGCAAGAAAAAAAACTAAAATTATTATTATTATTGCGTTAATAATGGGGGGAAATCAATCAAAGAAAAAAAACCAATAATTTTAACAAAAGAGTAAACAAAAAAAAATATTAGCTAAAAAAAACATTTGATGTGAAAATAAAAATAAAAATAAAAAACTAATAAAAAACAACCAAAAGAAAGAAGAAAAAATGTATAAGTGGAAAAAGAAAAAAATCAAAAAAAAATAGCGGGGAAAAAATGATCCAGAGGAAAAAGCATAATCAGGGGGGAAAGAAAAAAAAAGTGTAAGTGGGGAGAGAAAGAACCACGCAACGCGCTAGACAGGGTCGAACCAATTACTTCCTGCTTAGAAAACAGGTGATTTATCCACTAAGCTACAGACATTTTCATCATATCTTAGTGTGCAACAATAATAAAATATCAGTTAATCATCGAACCGAACAAATCGAACTGACTAGTACTGAATTGAAAACTGAGCAAAACTATTGTAATCCATAGTAATTCTACACACAATGTGCAGTAACTGACTCTGAACTTTTTTAGTATATTAGGTAATAATTCCCTTAGCACGCGAAGGTTTTTTTTTCAACAATAAAAACAATAATAGTAAAATAATGTATATAAGCTTTATATATATATATATATATATATATATATATATATATATATATATATATATATATAATTAGAAAAACAGTCATATTTACAGTAAATAAATAAAAACATCGATGAAAAGATGAGCACGTGCTAATATTATGGACATATAGTTTTAGAATATTCTTAAAATACTTAATGATCTAATATGTTAGCAATGTAAAAATTAAATGAGAATAGGATAGTTGCATAGAAAGAAAAATGAAAAAAAATATGTGTATCAATTCCCAACACATAAAATGTCGAATAAAAAAATTAAATAGGAAAATATTTTATATATCAATTCTCAACGAATAAAATGTGGAATGAAAAAATTAAAAAGAAAATATTTAATATAAAAAATTTGACTTAAATGTATCTGAGTTAGCATATAAAATCTACAACCTATTCAAGATATTACTATAACCCTTTCAAAAGAAAAAATAATAAAATTACAAAGCTTCTTTTCTCCAATCAACCTAATAATGTTATATATGATAATAACAATATTATTTTAAAAATAAAAATAATTGTTATATATGAGAACGATGAACTCTACTCCTGGTGAGAAAAAAAAACAATTGTTATGGTTAAGAAATGGTGTTATGGTTGTAGCTATCACTAGAAAGAACAGACTTCAGGTGCTGCTACTATGAAAGAAAAAGAGATTTTGGTGTTTCGCCAACTGGGTGTTACTGTTAAAACATGTTGAAACAAATCTATTATTTTATTTTATACAAGGAAACCACACATCCCTGGAAAACTGTATTTTATGGACCAGGTGAGCGAATAAAAACCCGATTATCGTAATTTATTACAAGAAATACACGTCCTAACTCAAACTTGAAAACTTTTTGTTCATATCGCAAGCAATCTCTTACTACTATTATTGTGCAGATAAGAATCTGAAGTTGGATAAAAAAGGGAGATGTGGGATTTCTATTGGATAAAAAAGGGAGATTTTATGGCTCATGGGTTGATGGGATCTTGATTTTTCATGCTAAGGAATACATCCCATATATTCATTGAAGCCAAGGATAAAATCTTATCATGTCAAGTCACATTAACTTCAAGTCCAGACTTCTTCGATTTCCTGTAGAGATTCACTGATGGAAATTGGAATCTATGAACTCTTTCAAACCACAAAATACACCAATCGGCCTAATCGACCATTTCTAGGGGCCACTTTCATTTTCTGATCCAAATCCAGCAATATGTTTTTCGTGGGTAACACTTGGTGGGAGCCCTCACAAAAGAAATATTCTTTCAATTAAATGTAATCTGAAGGGTATTTACTTCGTATTTGACAGCACTGGCATGCACTCGTATTTACTTCATTTTTCCTGCTTTAAGCAGGAATCGATTCTTTCATTGTAATGCCAACAAAAGTTAGGACTTCCATCATAAACACCATCAACAACAGAAAATTACATTTCAGCATGTGAGCTGCTATGCCAAATCCCATTGCTGCATGACCTGGTAAACCAAGAAGCAGATTTGGCTGTAAAATTGGCAAGGCCAGTTGCTCCAGGCTGTAGGATTCTGCACTGGATAATACATTTTCCCAAACCTGGATAGCAATTTTACAATGTGAACAGCCTTATCTGCCAAGCTAATTGTCATCTTTAAAAAGCAAGCCACAACGACCTGTGAGAAAATTCACAACAAATACAGGGATGTAAACCTTGAGCAGTGGCATCGTGACGGTGAAGAAACTGAAACAGTTCAAATCCATATATCTTCATGTGATTTTGAAGATGGGAGAACCTAACTCTAGAGCCAGTATGACTTCAGAACTTCCTAATTGTTGGATCTTGGGGCCAAAACTGTCACGGGCAGTTTTGTGATTGTCTTAAACTGGGGTAATTACCAGTCAGCTACTACGTTATCGAGTAGTTGAAAGCCCAGCTGGTTCCACCTTTGGAGAACCTCCTTAGTGCACCTCTATCAGGGCACCTCCAAATTAGTCTCTTATACGTTAGTACACTTTTAATGAACTTATCAATGGATAAGAATTTCAGCTCTATGTTTTGAGACTGGTGCAACCTATCTTAGGCGTGGAGCAACTACATTAGGTGTGACGCCAAAGAACCCTAGGTGTGATGCTTACTTAGGTTTTCTATGTTCTAGGTATTCTTCCTATAAATCCTACTACTGTGATGCTGGTAGTGCTTTTATATTCATTCCACTTCAATCTATAAACCCCATATTATCCTTCATTTTACCTAGTTTAATCACCTTACCCTTAAAACATACCAAAATCTTCATCTATAACCTATTCCTGAGTTCCAAACAATCAAATTTGATGTGATTTGTAATCCTATGAGATTTGGGTGCTGTAAATTGATGTGAAAGGAGAGAAATTCTTTGAGAAAGAAACTAATTGATTAAATACTTGAGCAATTCACACACCACTAGTAAGTTCACCTAAAACAAGCTGCATCCAAAAGTCAAAGAGAAAACTCATGTGATTGGGCTATTTCCAAAATCTGAAGATTGAAGTAATCAAATGCTCAAGACCCCATAGATTAATTCAGATCAATTGAGCATCAATATGAGCTTAATTAATTTCGAGGCTAGTGCACCAATCATATTTGCCGTAAGAAAAAATAGATAGGTTAAATGAAACAATTGCCAAAGGCTAGAAAAGAGCATATCTGAATACTATGAAAGGATAAGTAAAGGATTTAAATCGCATAAAATATATATCATCGTAGTATAACTTACCAAAGTACCATGGGATTATGGGAATGAGCTTTAGTATCACCTCTCAGAAACTGGGGAACACAGTTCCATGGAACAATTACCCCAGATTGCCACAGCTTGCCAAAACAAATACAAGATTATGATGTTATTATATAAAGTAAGCACAGCAGTCAAAAAGACATAATGGGCAATACCAAATAGATGGGAAAACTAACAGATAACAAACTACTTCAACGAAATTTTACAAAGAACTGAGAGTTCTGGCAGTCCCTTGTCAAGAGAAGGGAGGAGAGGGATGAGGAAGGGCACTTTCCCTCCCTAGAACATCTGGAACTAAGACTCACTACAAAGTTGAGTTTGCAATAGTATTCAGCGGCCCAGTCTGAACAAAAACCTCTTTCTCTTAACAAAGATTAACCTTTAAGATCTACAGGTGGAATTCAAACTCAGCGCTACAAAATTATACATTGAAGTTGTAAATCTACTTCAACCAAGCCCTTCATCAACCTCAATCTCCAAATAAAACCAAATTATCAAAGTGGTGTATTCAATTATAGAAAACAAATGCAAATAATCAAGAAATGCAGCACCTGAAAAAGTAAACATCAAAAAGCATAATTTTTAAGAGTGTCACACTTCAAGCTGGGTACACAATTATTCAGGAAAAAGAAATGAGAGTTCAAATATGACCCTCAGCTAATATCAAGGTGAAATCTTCTATTACCAGATAAAGGCAGAAACTCTGTATCAAGAAAATATAAGGAAGCAGAAGTTTGTTGAATAAATCGAGATTGGCAAATCCTCAACTTAAACTCAGTCCCATTGGTAGAGCAGTGAGCACAGAAGTTTCTGATACCACTATATTGCACATAGATTTTGTTACATGATCTTCTGAAACTCCCAAGTGTCTCAGTGAGCAAAAACAGTGTCGTTTCTTCTAGGAGGTCTATCAGGAATTCCTCCTGGCTTGAATTTTGAAGCCTCGTGCTTTGCCAATTCAGGAGGCACGGGACTGTTATTCTGAATAAGCATTTGCTTGAGATCATAAAAGACATCTGAGTCCCCATGAGTCAAGAATGTTGTGGCCACACCTGTCTTTCCAGCACGGCCTGTTCGTCCAATACGATGAGTATACATTTCAATATTTCCAGGCATATCATAATTAATGACATGGGCCACATCAGGTATATCAATACCACGACCTGCAACATCTGTTGCAACAAGGACGTTGTATCTTTTGGTTCTAAAACCTTCAAGGCTAATTTCCCTCTGCTCCTGGGACTTCCCACCATGCAAAGTTGTGACACGAAAACCAAGCTTGTCCAAATTCTTGGCCACCATATCTGCATTCTTTTTAGTGTTAACAAAGACAATTGCGGTCTTATCTCCAGCTTCCTCAAGCAATCTATTCAACCTGTAGGACTTCTCTGACTCCTTCATCATTATGACATGTTGAGTTATCAAATCGGTGGCCTTTCCAGCAGTACCAATAGTGACCACAACAGGATTTCTCAAGTACTTCCTAGCTAGTCTCTCCACAGCAGGTGGCATAGTAGCACTAAACATATAAGTGGTACGATAAATCTTTTTCTCGTCAAGCTCTTCATCCTCATTTTCTGGCTTCAAGTTACTCGATGGCATTGCATCCAACACACCCATAACCTGGGGTTCAAAACCCATATCAATCATCCTATCAGCCTCATCAAGCACAACATAATTACACTGATTCAACACTGCATAACGCCTCTCCAAACAATCAATCAGACGACCTGGAGTAGCAATAACCACCTCACAACCTTGCCTAATCCTAAACCCCTGCTCTTCAATAGACTGCCCACCAACAATAGAAACAACTTTAATACCCAAATAATGTGCAAACTTAACAGTTTCATCCTCAATCTGCTGTGCCAACTCACGGGTAGGTGCCATAACAACTGCATAAGGCCCTTCAGCCTCATTCTCCTCACTCATTGGAGGCAACCTAGAAATATAAGTCAACATAGGCAAAACAAAAGCACAAGTCTTACCAGAACCAGTCTCAGCAATCCCAATAACATCCCGTTGTTGCAATCCCAAAGGAATCGCTGCCATTTGAATAGGTGATGGTTTCTTATACCCAGCTCTCTCTACAGACTTCAACAACTCACTAGTCAACTTACTCTCTTCCCAACTTCTCATCGGCCGCGGAATCTTTGAACCCTTATAAGAAATATTATAATCTTCCCTAAAAATCCTCCAATCTCTCTCAGTCATTTCTTCAAGCTTCTTCTCCGACCAATGTCTATCAACACGCATGTCAAAAGTATCATACATATCAGCAGCCTCCTCCTTCAGTTTTTGAGCAGCCACCTCTTCTGGCTTTTCATCTACCCCTTCTTTTTTCCGAAATTCATCTCTCATATCCTTCTCATTCTTTGCAGCAAGTTTTTTCTGCTCTCTCCTATCCATCCCAGCCCGAAACCCTCGACCAAACAAAAGCTGTGCCTCATGAGGGTTTTGATACAAAACATTCATATCTCTAGAAGTATCTTCCGTGTTTTCCCAATCGAAAGAGAAGCGAAACTTCTCACTAGGTTTAATCACTCTCTTTTTAGGCTTTTTGGACCCTAAATATTGCTCTTTAATGGCATCCAGCTCCTTCTCTCGCTCTCTCTCGGCTAATTTCTCCAATCTGGCTTGTTCACGCGCCTTTGCTTCCTCTTCACGTTCGCGCTCTCTGTTGCGCCGCGAGGAGCGCTCGCGCTCGCGCTCTCTTTCTCTATCTCTATCTCTCTCTCTGTCTCTGTCTCTGTCTCTGTCCCTATCCCTGTCCCTTTCCCTATCCCTATCCCTATCCCTGTCTCTGTCTCTGTCACGGCGGTCAGAATCGGAGGGAGGTTTTTCGGTGTCGGAACTGGAGAGGAGAAGTTGTTGGCGTTTTTTCTGTTGTTCGATTTCTTCATGGCGGCGCTTAAGGGCTAATTGTTCACGTTCAGCTTTGGTTAAGAAGACGGGTTTGCTTTGGCTTTTGGAGACGCTGATATCATCGATTGAGCGTTTCATGGTGGTGGTGGTGGTGGTGGTGGTGGTGGCGGCGGCGGCGGTGGCGGTAGGGTTTAAGAGTAGAGATCGGGGGGTTGATGGATCGAAGAGCGGGTGATTCTAGATCGGTCTAGACGATAGATATACTCTCTCTCTCTCTCTCTCTCTCTCTATTCTGTCTCTTATGACGAATATTTTTTATTATGCAGAAGAATTGATTGAGATTTTGATATTGCTAACCGAGTTTTTTAATTTTGAATATTTTTGGTTTTAACTTAAATTATTTTTAAAAAAAAATATTACTTTAATAAATTAATTTATATATATATATATACACACACTAGTTAATGCCGTCTCGTCGCGGACGACACCATATTTTTTTCAATATAAAAATATTAATTATGTATATTTTTTTATTATAATATCAATTTAACTAAAATAATAAATCTATGCAGAATTCATGTCAAGTGCGATTATCTATAAAATATATGAATTTTAAATCAATATAAATTTATCTGTTTAGTAGTTTTCAATGAAATAATCAGCATAAATTTAGCATTACCATTAAAAAAGCATGGAGATTCGGATATCTGAATTATTGAATTCAATAAAAATTTATATGTTTAATAGTTTTCAACGAAATAGCCAGCATAAATGTAGCATCATCATTAAAAAAGCAAGGAGATTCAGATATCTGAATTATTGGATTCACTGTATTAAAATTAGTTCATTTTACAATTCAATTTAAATCAGACAAAAACAAAATATAAATTGTTAAAATATCTGCAATAATTAAATAACAAAAATAAATAGGTAATTTTTTATCCACATAAAAAAACGAAAACATAAATTGAAAATTCATCGTTATGTTATTGTCATTATCATTGCTATAACAGTTAAAATTATTATCAATATTACTATCAAAACAATTAAAATCATTAAATTGCCTTGAAAAATCATTAAAAAAAAAGCAAAGGAGTTTTATAAAAAAAAACAATAAAAAAATAATAACTAAAATTATCATTATTATTGCGCAAACAATAAAATCATAAAAATCATCTGATTTGAAGAACAAATAAAAATAACAGAACATACAAAAAAAATGAATAAAGGGAAAAAGGGAGAAATATTAATTTTAAAATGATTACCAACATAAATTAAAATTTCAGGATTGAACCGAATAAAAATAAAACCCCAATAACGAAAGACAAAACACTAAAAACAAAAACTAAAAGCATAGATGCATAAATACGAATAAAAAATAAACATTGTCAAAGAATAAAAAAAACCAAAGGAATTAATATAAAATAAAAAATTCAAAGAATAAGAACCGAACTAAAAAAATATATATATAATTAATTTGAATTGAAGGATAAAATTGAAATAAATAAAAACCCTAGGACCCAAATAAATAATGGCATTTCTAAAGGTAATTGTTGTGTAATTTTATTAAACAATTAAAAGATGGAGGACTGAAATGAAAAGTAGTATATATGACCAATTTTAATTGGAGGACCAAATTAAAACAAATCAAAACCTCCGTACCGAAAAAATTAAAGGAACCAAAAAGAAATCAAAAATCAAAAGAATAAAGACTGAAACAAAAACTTTTATATGTAATCAGTTTTAATTGAAAGACACAATTGAAAATAATCAAATTTTCAATTAAAAAAATCAGAAATAAATTCAAAATCCAAACCTGAGGGACTAAAGTAAACATTTGACATACACCAGGGACTTAGACATAATTGCTCGCAGCAGGAGAGAGAAAACGAACAACCGACACAAAATTGTTCGTCGGAGTTTACCTGGACACCTATTAGCAGAATGTGCCGCAACAGTAGATAGAGGACATAGAGACGCACTGCATGACATGGCATAAGTTAATTTTTGACCACTAAAAGCTCCGCACGCGCTGCCCCAAGTGCGCATCCGCGTAAAACACTGCGGGTGCGTCGTTATGACGCACCAGCAATGGCATAACAATGGTCCATGTGGCAATGTTTTGTTCTTTACGGGGGTTATTTTCGTTGTTTTACTGTGCAACAAATCCGGTAATATCATCCATGTCCCCTGGAAAACCCTAAAATGCCCCTGATCCTGAGGTTAAAAAATTCCAGCCCCTAGGGGTAAAATAGTAATTACATTGTAGCAATGAATAGTGAACTGGGTCTGTGTATACAGTAAAAGAGGCACGCGATTTATCTTTTAGTTAATATATATAATTTTATTTATTAAAAAATTGTATTAATATGTGTGTGTGTGTTTTCGCTTTGTTGATATGCCATTGAACATATTGAAGTTCAATTAATAATCAGTTTTATAAAATATAGTTTTAGTTCTTAAAAACAAAAAACTGAGAGATGAAAATTAGAATCCATTTGTATTTTGTGCTTAAAAAGTTTTTGAAAAAAAAATATATTTTATTTTTTTATTTGTTTTAAATTAGTTTTTAATTGTTTTTCATATAATTGTGATATTTAAATGTCAAAAATAAATTTTTTTTTAAAAAATATTGTTTTAATATATTTTAAAAAATATATATTTCAAAAAATAATTATTACCACAATATTGAATAAGATTTACGAATGCAAAAAAAAACATTGTCTAGTTAAGGGTGTTATGGATATTTTAGGGTTTTATGAAATAGTAAAATAACTATTTTGCCCCTTCATGATACAAAAAATAAGCATTATTGGGTTTTCCATTACTGGTGAGGAGCATAAATAGGGCTCTATCCCTGGAAAAAATAAAAGTGAAGAGTTTGTTGTTAGAGTATATTGATATTTGCATATGCGGTTTAGTCGTTATTACATGGGTTTTTGGGGGGGTTATCTTTTAATTCTTTGTTTAGAAAACATTGTTAGAGCATCTTCCTGACGCGTTAACAATTATTTTTTGTTCGTGCCCTTCAGACAGTGCATGCATCATCATGCGGTGGTGAAAAATATTCATCCACCAACTCACCAGCTGCGACACCATGTCATCTTCCACGTGGTGGTGCACGTGTTATCTTATGGTGGTTAGAGACATATCGATGGTCGATTGATCTTTTTTTCATCTTTTCTCTTTCCTGTAGCCTAAATTGCTTGACAATCCTCTTGGTTTATGGTTTTATTATTTCAATCCCTATGTTTTTGAATGTTTATTTTTCATCCTAATTTTTCCTATAGGGGTTTTGATTAGTTTCAATTTTGTTATTAAATTGAAATTGATTATATATTTTCATTTCATGCAAGTCCTTCCTCTTTTAATTTTGGATTAGGTTTTAAATCCTTTTTTTTTTATATAGAAGTTTTGATTTATTTCAATTTTATCCTTCAATTGAAATTGACCATATATTTTTTTTTTTTTTTGGTTCTTATTCTTTTAATGTTGGGTTTCGTTTTAAATCCCTTAATGTTTTGGTATAAAAGTTTTGATTTCTTTCAATATTGCCCTTCGATTGACATTGAACATATTTTTTTCATTTCGATTCTTATTCTTTTAACTTTTTATTTAATTTTAGTTTTTTTGGCCCTTCTAAAATAGTCTGTGTTTTTATCTATGTTTATATGTATATACTCTTTAATGATGATGATGATGATGATAAAAAAATAATAATAATAATAATAACAATAACTCATAAAATAATATGAAGAATATCAATAATAACAAAAACAATTATAATAATGATGATAATACTAATTATAATTTTAATGATATTAATAACAATAACGATTTTAGTTATCATAATAATTATTTTGGAAGCGGCGATAATAACAATAATGATGGTAACATCTATAGTATTGTTAGTAATAATTAGAATATTGATTATTAACAATAATGGTTACAATGGAAGTTATAATGATTGTGAATCCAATAGAATTAATTAAAAATTAAGTTTCATAATTTATTTTGATTTTTATATGGTATTATCTTAGTCTCATGAGCATAGTCGTTGATTGGGAAAGTTAACTTGAGTTAAATCAAGTTATTTTTTTATTGTTTTTCTGTGAGGTTATCTCGGTCTCATGATATAGGGCATGATTTTGGTGGATCAACTCGGGTTATTTTTTTTTTATGTTCTTTTCTAATAACATCCTTCAATATTTGGTTGATTAAAAATTAAATTTTATAAGTTGTTTCAAAAAGTTCTTTATAGGGTTTTCTTGGTTTTATGACTCGGGTCGTGGGTTTGACTAATTAACACAATATGCTTTTTTAGATCTTCTTGATAATTGATTTTCTTTTCAATTTTATTATCTAACATTGAGTTGATTGAATTTTCAACTTCATAACATGATTTGATTTTTCTTTTTTAGGAGTTATAATAGTCTCATAACTATGATCATGAATGATATGTTAACCCGGGTTAATCCAAATAGATCTAATATGTTAATATCTTAATATTAAGAAAAGATATCATCTTAAAATAGTTTTAGTCAAATTTTATTTTTACGAGTTGCTAAGATTATTTTTAGACCTGCAATTCTACAAAGTCATCTAGTCCACCCTTTCCCACAAAAATTATTTTTTCTTACTATAAAAATATTTGCAACATCAGAATATTTTCTTATATTCAAAAAAAAACTTGATTCAACCCACAATGTTATGTTGGTCAATAATATAGTAAAATACTAAATATAGTGAACAGAAAAATGATGTTGAAGAGCTTTTTTTTCATCTTACACTATTTATTATTGTTGCTGCTACAAAATAGAGATTTTAAAAAAAGTTGAACATAAGTTATTTTGAAACAATTACAAGTATTTGCAAGTTAGTTAGTTAGTGAAATAACATGCAAATTAACATGAAAAAATGTGGATTTTGTGCAAAATAAAATAATATATAAATAAATACCAATAATGATTTTCTAAAACAATATTTTTATTCACTATATTATATTAAAACAAAACAAATTAAATTTTAGACTAATATATATATATATAAACCCCCTTCAAATATTCGATAAAACAAGGGTATTATTGTCATTACAATACGTGATTTTATCTTGTGCAATGTTTATCAAACACTAATGTCTACCAAACATAATATATAATAAATTATCGAGTCTAGTTAAATGCACACCGAACATAAAACATAATAATTATATATCCAGTTCAATTCGGTCATGTTTTTCATAGTTTTATGAATGTCAAGAACCAAGAATTAAGGTATCCATCGAAGTTCTGAAAGGATAAGGATTCTCATGGCAAGTATTTTTCTTTTCCGACATATCATAGTTTTATGTTTCTTAAAATGACGAAGAATATTTCATGATTTAAAGTTTTTGCAGCCTCTGACTATCATCTTGTCTGATACAATTAAGCTAGACTCTGTGGAATCGGATGCGATGTGTCTAGAACCAGGCTGCATGACACATTTTTCTAATAAAAAAATGTCTCAAGCAATCCCATTATATTCTGTTTTTTTTTTAAATAATTTGTTTTAGTGTTTTAGATCATTTTAATATATTGGTATAAAAAAATATTTTTTTTAAAATAAAAAAATACTTTTTTTCATGTATTTTTAAATGATTTTTTTTTAAAAATAATCTTAATTATACTCTCGTACAAACTCTAAGGGCTGTTTGAGAGTGTGATTGAAGTTGTTTTTCAAAATGATTTTCATTCAGAAAAATATCAGAATGATATTTTTTTTATTTTTTAAAAATTATTTTTGATATTAACATATCAAAATGATCAAAAAAAATTAATTTAAAATAAAAAAAAATTTCAAAAATATTTTTGAAACAGAATGATAAACAAGTTTTTAGTGCTTTAAAAGAGAGAAACAAATGTTATTTCAAGGTTAATGACAAAACAGTCTGTATTGTAAGGTCAACTAACCTCATATCATCCACAATTTTATTTATTTTAGTTTTTAATCTTGACAAGTCATTACATACTTATCCAATATTTATTTTCTTTTCTTTTCTTTTATTGATTTTTTCCTATTTAATTATGTGCAGAAATTAATTGGATGTGATAGGAGCTATGCTAATACTAATACTAATACTAATACTAATACTAATAATAATAATAATAATAATAATAATAATAATAATAATAATAATAATTTAAATGATCCTATATTTTGTTGGAGGCCCTACAAAATATCACATAAATATTATATAGTTTCAGTATAGCTTTTACAATTTTTGTATGATTGAATGTTCAGGGATCTCCACAATGTTTTAGAACATTCCTCTTTATTTTCTATTTTTTTTAACAATTTGTTGAATTTCCATTGTCTAAAAAACTTGAAAAAAAATACTTTGAACAATTGAAAAAATTGAAATTAATTTTGAAAGTGGATTTAGTTTTCATTATTATCTATAAAATAATTTAATATAAAATACCAAAAAATAAATCGTTAGTGTGGGATTTGATTCACAGTCAAAGTTTAACCTATTATACTAATAACTAAATTAACCCGAGTCAAATATCAAAAAAAAATATATATTTTTTTTAAATATCGACTCTGAAGAGAAAAACAGTCTCGGTTGACATGCAAATTGGTACGAGGATGTCTCTATAATAAAAATAAAATAAAATTGGAGGCCATGGGAGGGGCAACATTTGTCCATAGTTTTGAGGACATAATTGATCAAATTGATAGTATAAGTATCAATATTCACAATCTCAGAAGTTCATGGGTGAAAACTTACATTAAACCCTCCAACAGTCGCTCTGCCCAAAACACTGTGTCAAGTGGCAATAGGCAGTAGTTAAAAAAACCTTCAAACTCTTGAAAAATCTAATTCTCGCACTCATCACAAAGAGAAGCGAAGACGTTACTAGTCATTCTCAATCCCCTCCTTAGTCACTGACAGATACTCCCCTAACCAATTCTCAAACGGGAGCCGCACGATTCGTCGTTTTGAAGCTTGAACTCTAAGATTCCAGGTATGGTGTCTGTTGTAAGTTTCATTGAATTTTGAAGAGTATCTAAACTGTTTCTGGGATGTTTTTAACTCATTATCAAATGAGAAGATGTGAAATTGAAGCTCAAAATTGGGGTCTTATTGAATAAGAATTTGATGTAATTAACTGCAATGCAGGTGATTAGTCTTGGCGACTTTTTATACATTTTTATAGTGAGAGAATTTTGATTGTTTGTGGGTTTTACTTGTCAAACCCATATCATTTATATTAGTTAATTTCTTGAGGATCATTTTAGTTTGGTTGGTTTAGATGGTTTTACGAGGACCATTTCAATCTGGTTCATTTACCTTTTGGTTTTTTTTTGTTTCTTGTTGGTTTCTTAAGAAAGCATTGTTAAAGTTTTCAAGGTGTAATGACGATGAGAAAATTAAATTTAGAATCAACCGTGATGGAAGGCTACCATAGCCATGCATATTCTTACAATTTTAGGCTAAACAGAGATTTTTACGACCAATGTGAATGAACTAATTAAAGTGGATGAAAGTGGTTGGTGAGTTAGATATTGATTGCTAAAATAATGTTAGTGAGATATGCATAGCATGTGTTCCGTTTTATTTTCTCCTCAACCTCTATTGCCTGCCCAAGCCATTTAATGGTGATTATATGTCATATATTGTTAACACGAACATTCCTGTTTAGTAGTAGTGAGTTGCATAGGAATTTGGCTTTGAGCTACTGGAAAGAGTATCAGATAATAATTCTGTATTAAGATGTTGCTGTAAATATTTTATACAGGACATCATTATCAAGGTTAGTGTTTAGACCTGGTCTCTAGAGCTTGTGCTTCAGCATTGCCTCTTCAAGCACATTGTACATCACTTCGAATGAGCATAGCCACGAAGAATTTAATTTTTGTTTGTATGGGTTTCATATCTTCTTCTGTAATAAAAGGTTTTTGTTTCTCACTCAAAAGACAAAGTAACTCTTTAAGGTTGGATTTTCTTTCTTTAGCAGTAAATGAATTTCTTTTCCCTTTTGGCTTTGCATAAAATCAAGCTCAAATTTTGTGATAAACTGAAGACATGCTCAAAAACACTCTTTTTTCATGAGGTTTGAGATGTGTGCCTCAAATTACCCTTTTGGCTTTGCATAAAATCAACTTCAAATTTCTTCAACATATTTTAAATAAAAAGATTTTTAATTAATAGAAGAAAAACATGCCATCATAACTATTATATGACACTATTTGCATGATTTCTGAATGAGGTGACTCCTGGGATTGTGGTTTAAATCTTTAGCATGTGTTTAATAAAGGTCTCTTGGGATCAGTTTTTTCCAGACTTAAGCAAGAAAGAAAAAATAAAATGGAAAAGTTGGAAATGGCAAATATCTTGTTTCTGTGACTGCCTCAGTATGTATCTTTTGCCACCACCCATTTCCTGCAACCTTCTAAAGTAATGCTCATGAAGCTTTTTCAAAGATCCCAGCTACATGAAAGGTTTATGCCTCCTGGGGGAACACACATATCACATTCTCTTTATTTATTTTTCAATTATTCCTTTTTGTCTAATGCCTTTTCTTTTGACACATTTTCCCATTTCTCTAATGCTGGGAATATATCATTATTGTATTAGCTGCTAATAGATTTGAGGTGGGCGCCATCTATGCCATTGAGAACTTTTGAATCATGGATAATAATGGAAAAATAAGAGCTTTACCATTCTTCTCAATGGTCCATGCAATCCTTCCCTCATGTCCAAGTGTTACAATTAAGGATGTTATACATCTGACAGTAAAAGAATGTCAGCTGCTTTTGGAGCCAATTACATTATTGCTGAGAGTTGTAGTTCCTTGGAATCTTCTTGTTATTTGACTTTCTCAAATGAGATGTCAGAATATTTGATAGAAAATGTCATACAAGCAGATGGCTTGGAATAAAATATTGAGTTCATTTTAGCAGGTTATTTTGGTCAGCAATATGAAACTCAGACTGGGAAAAAATAGAGAATGCAGTGTAGTGAGTAAACATGTGAAGAGCAATTCCTTTTTTATTAGTTTATTCAAAGTTAAGAAAAATCCTTTTTTCTCCTTTCTAGAATCGTGAGAAGTACTTAGTCTGCTCCAGTCCTCTTGTTTTGTTGTCATCTCTGTATTAGCTGTTGCTGCTTGCATTTAATCCATGTTGCGCTAAGGGATAAGAAGGTTACTGAAAGGTTCCTTTTTGGAGCTTGGAAAGACTAAACCTTCTCCTAATAATCGGTTATTAGAAAATGAAAAGGAATTATTGTACTGTGGAGAAAGATAGTTTTCTTTTTCTTAATAATGGTTGGTTAGGATGCCTCTTGTTGCAGGGGACAACTATGGTAAGACAACTCATTTGAATGACCCAGGACTTTCACAATAGGATGTTTTACAAGCAAGATGCAGTTGCATGGTACAATCCGAGCATGACATTTGTGTATTCAGTTGTAGATTTTCTGATTAAATTCCATATACTTTCTGGTAAAACAGGCTTGTTGTTGAATCTATCCTCCATTTGGGTTTGCCTATTTTCCAACTTATCATGGATAATTCAAGATGATTGACTCACTTGCATCATGTTCTCCTTGATATTTTTTTTTTTTGAATCTATCCTCCATTTGGGGTTCGCCTATTTTCCAACTTATCATGGATAATTCAAGATGATTGACTCACTTGCATCATGTTCTCTTTGCTATTTTATTAGTGTTTTCTCAACTGAGTTTGCTCTATGCTAAATCAGGGCTTTGTTGTTTCCTGTTTCCACTATTGATTTCTTGCCTTGTTTTTATCAAAGAACTATTTCAATCCAAAAGCTTAAGTTGTTAGGTGAAATCCTAATATATAATTTATATTATTCTTTAATTCTGTAAGCTTGGAACTTGTATAGACCCATCATTACCTTGTGCTTAATTTTATTAATTAGAATGAGATGGTGAGATTCAAACCCATGACTCTTTAGTCATTCATGTCAAAAAATATCTCAACTCACAAGTTTAAGCTATGAGGTGAGGCTTCAAAATATAATTTATATTATTCTCCAACAGTTTTCTCAATGCTTTGTCCTGGTTTGTATGGTTTCGTGCTTTTCACATGATGAGTCTGATCAACATATATTGAGTGCAGAGGTTGATTTTGCCATGGAGAACTCTGATGATGAAAAGGATGGAGTTTTCAGTAACTATATGCCCAAAGAACTAAGTTTACCTAACGGTGCCAAATTTGTAGATGTGGTACTAAGTGGTCAAAGTGACCACTGTCTTGAAAATTTTCGTATGGATAAGCAGGCATTCTACAAGCTATGTGATATTCTGCAAGGCAAGGGCCTACTACGCCATACGAACAGAATCAAGATTGAGGAACAATTAGCCATATTCTTGTTCATTATTGGCCATAATCTACGCACTCGAGCTGTTCAAGAATTGTTCCGATATTCAGGAGAAACCATCAGTCGCCATTTTAACAATGTTTTGAATGCTATCATGGCAATTTCATTAGAGTTCTTTCAGCCTCCAGGACCTGATATTCCACCAGAAATCTTTGAAGATCCTAGATTTTATCCATATTTTAAGGTAATCCTAAAGTAATTTGAGTTCAGTCAGTATCATTTTTTTGGGGTGACTTGGATCTAAATATAAATTACTTGCTGCCTAGGATTGTGTTGGAGCAGTAGATAGGATACACATTCCAGTGATGGTTGGTATAGATGAGCAAGGACCTTTCCGCAATAAGAATGGGCTACTTTCACAAAGTGTTCTGGCTGCATGCTCCTTTGATCTGAGGTTTCATTATGTTCTAGCTGGATGGGAAGGCTCAGCATCAGATCTGCGAGTTCTGAACTCAGCACTCACGAGGCGGAACAATTTGCAGGTCCCTGAAGGTATTTTGTTTCTCTCACATCTTAGCTCACTAGAAGTTTATTTGGCCACCCTTGCGAAACGCCATAATTATGCAATATACATGACTCTTACCTTTTTCCTTTTAAAATGCCAAATTATGTAACCATTCTTATTTCTTCAACTAATTTAGTACTCTTTTTCCTCATTCACTGGTTGAAAAAATGACAATGTAGGGAAGTATTACCTTGTGGACAGCAAATATACTAATATGCCAGGATTCATTGCTCCATACAATGGGATTTCTTGTCATTTAAATGAGTATTCTGATGGTTATCCTCCTCAAGATTCAAGAGAACTATTCAATCAAAGGCACACATTACTAAGAAATGCCACTGATCGTAGTTTTGGGGCTCTAAAGTCACGTTTCCCTATACTGATGGCCGCTCCTCCATACCCCTTACAAACACAGGTTAAGTTGGTTGTAGCAGCATGTGCACTCCACAATTACATACTTAGGGAGAAACCAGATGATTTGATTTTTAAGATGTATGAACATGATACTGTACTGCAAATGGAGGAGTCCTTGCCCCCATTAGAGGTGGAACATCCAATTATGCAGGTTGAGAACCCAGGTTTGGACATTGCTTTTGATACAGAACAGCTAGAATTTAGTTCCCAGTTGCGTGACTCAATTGCAGGTGACATGTGGGATGACTGCATAGGTGATTTATCAACCATGTAGATGGATTCATTGTGATTTTAAAGTTTCAGGCTAGGATTGGATTCTTTTCAAGATCACTGGCGTAGGAATTCTTAAAACTTGGTCTTGATCTCGATGTTGTACATTGGCGCTTTGTCTACAACAAATAAACTTATAAATTGATCAAAATCGTTAGATGTCCTTGCTGCATACAGTTTTTACAATTATGGCAATGCATGGTTCTTGAAGCCCCCCTCCACATTATATCTGCTGATGAGCATGTCCATCCCTGAGTTGGCTTTCTAGTCAATTATAATCTATCGAAGGGGTGCCAATCAGGGTTGTCATTTTTGTATTTTTGTTACATTTCGGCCAAAATATTTCGGATCAATTAAAAAAAAGATAAAATAGCGTTGATTTTGTCTCGGTTTAAATTCCATTCCATTCCGGATTTTTTGGCTAAATACCGGCCAAAATGTTCTGGTTTTGTTCCGCCCGTTCCATTCGGTCAAATAGTTTTTTTTTTAAATAATGAATAATTTTACAATATCAATTATATTTATTAATCGGACTGTTAGGTTGAGATGAAATTTTACTGAGTCTCTTGATATATTTATATATATATTATGATAAAATTTCAGAGCAATCAGAGAATGTAATGACCTTGTGAGATTGATGATGACATTCTTGTAATATTATACATGTTTATAATTTTATTCAGAAAAATCATTTTATTGTGTTTTTTTAGATTAAATTGTGTAATTTTAAATAATTTTATTTTTAGATTTGAACTTTTTTTTTAATTAATATATTTAATTATATATATACATAAACAGTACAATCCTGAAACAGCATGTCGGAACACTCCGAAACAGAAAACATTTTGTTCTAATTGAAAAAATAAAGCACTAACCGAAACGGAATTGACAATCTTGGTGCCAACAACAAAAAGGTGGGTAAATCAGTCCTCCTTGAAAGCTTTCTAGTGTGGTTGCTCTACTGCAACCCCGTCTATAAATGGTGTTTTACTGTTCTTGATGCTGTATCTTTAACATTGCCTTTGCTACCTGGATAACATCATCCTTTTTGCCTTGTAGAATGACAGGGATGACACGTGCAGAAGACTTTAAAAATAGAAAACGAAAGTTTGAGTGCACTACCCAGATCAATTACACTCTCCAATCTGCCTGCCATGCTTTTATTTGAAGCCAAGACTGTGTTTTGTCGACTGGTATGGTCGCTCAGCGTTTCAACCGGTGTTTTGCTGAAATTTAAAAAAAGAATCATTTTAAATAAATATATTTTAGTGTTTTTAGATTATTTTGATGTGCTGATATCAAAGATAATTTTTTTTTAAAAAAAAAAACATCATTTTGATGTATTTCAGCACGAAAAACACTTTGAAAAGCTACCGCAATCACATTCCCAAACAGGCCCGTCTTGTAATAAATGAATCAGCATCCCATTCCTCTCATTAGCTTTTTTTTAACGTGTTGTTTATGCCTTTTTTTATATAAAAATAGATGGGGTGAAAATTATTTTGATATTTCTTGATTATTTTAAGAAATTTTAAAGATAAGATAAATGACTGGTAAGAATATAATTTGAGTTAAAATAAATATTTAAGATTAATTTTTTTAGTAATATTAAGACAATAATATATTGAATTGATTTGGATCAATTTGGGTTAACATATCAATTCACATATCAAGTGTATCAAGTCAAGAAATCATGATACTTTTAGAGAGAGAAAATCATGAAATCTAATTTTTAATAAATTTAATATTAAAAGATAAAGTGAAGAAATTCAATTAAAAAAATGAACTAAAAAAATAACTCAAGTTTACTTGAATTAACCAGTTAGACTCGTGACTTAATCATGAGAACATTAGGTTAAAGTAAATTAAAACTAATTATTGAACTTATTTTTTCATCAATTTAATATTGAAAAATACAATCGAAAATTCTATTTAAAAAAATAAAAAAAATCTAGTCAATTAGGATTAATCCTGCAAATTCATAAATCGATGATAAAAATTTATATCAAAACAAATCACGAATTAGTTATTATTCATATAAATAGGAAAGGTTAGTATAAAAGTAATATATTGCTTATCTAGAATGGGATCATAAATCTAAGTTTTTAAAAGCTTTCATGAACCAACAAATCCAAAGCACTAAATTAGACCGGAGGTGTTCATAAGAGCCTCACTAAAATTCCATAAAATCATGAACACTAAACAATTCTGATATCTCCAAAACAATTCTGATATCTCCCTAAACTTTACATGTACTAAAATTGTCTAAATATAATTTTGTGATTGTTTGGGAGTATGATTGAGACTGCTTTTGAAAGTTTTTTATATTAAAAAAATGTGTTAAAATAATATTTTTTATTTTTTAAAAGTTATTTTTGACATTAACACATGAAAATAATATAAAAATATATAAAAAATAAAATAAATTTTTTATTTTTTTTTCAAAAATATTTTTGAAATGGATTGTAACTTTAACCTTTCCTTCTACAGAGAGGATAAGATTTTTTGAAAGGTTTTCAACTCAGTGACCTAATAATCTGACCTAAAGTTACTTACACATTAGATAATCCCTCTTTTTTTTTTTATATAGAAAATTAGTTTTACATGTACTAAAATTGTCTAAATATAATTTCGTGATTGTTTGGGAGAATGATTGAGATTGCTTTTGAATTTTTTTTTATTAAAAAAATATGTCAAAATAATTTTTTTATTATTTTCTAAAAATTATTTTTGATATTAACACATGAAAATAATCTAAAAATATATAAAAAATAAAATAATTTTTTTTTTCAAAAATATTTTTAAAATGCATTGTAACTTTAACCTCACCTTCTACAGAGAGGATAAGAATTTTTGAAAGGTTTTCAACTCAGTGACCTAATAATCTTAATAATTTTCTCTTTTGGGGGCATCCATCTACTTTTTTTCATGAAACATCTTAGTCAATGAATGGTGCCGGCACCACTAGTTAACAGAATACAAATAGTTTAATCTATAATTGCCAATCTATCAATCATTATCTTAGGATATGTTAGGGATGTTGATTTTTATTTAAAAACATATTAAAGATGATATTTTTTTTTAATTAAGTCTTTTGAACTAATATATTAAAATAATTTAAAAACACTAGAAAATTAATTTAAAATAAAAAAAAACACCTTCCAAATCCGACCAAACGTTATTAAGATTTGATTCTTATATTACAAGTGACCGTCAGTTTCTTTCCTTTGTAGCCAAATAAGCTACAAAACCAAGAAAACATCATTTCCTACGAAAATTATCACAAAAAAGTATTTAAAGATAATAATGATATCTAATCTTTGATAATCAATATCTTAAAAATTGGTTAATGATACATTTGAAGAGCCTGTTTCACATTATGTTTCAAAATCATTTTTGAAAAAAAAATTGATTTTTTATTTTATTTTAAATTAAAAAAATTTAGTATTTTTATATTACTTGTATGGGTTATGTCAAAAATAATTTTTTAAAAATAAAAAATATATTATTTTATACTTTAAAAATCAACCTTAAAAATCAAATAAAAGTAACAGTGACAACCTCCAGCAATGATCAATGTCTTAAAAACTGGTTAGATTTATGTTGATAAAGGAGAGGATGTGTTAATTAATATATGAAAAAAGTTTTGAGTTCTTGCTGGAACATTTACATTAAATTCTCAGTTAAATTTCATTACAAAAACACAGGCATCTATCACCATCTCCCTTATCCTGCACAGTTTCAGCCACTCTCTCCTCGTACTTCAAAAACCTAAACTCAGCTCGATCGAGAGAGAGAGAACAACAAATGTTGGATCCGACAAACGATATCCTTCTTCTACCTCCATCTTCCCCCACCAACTCCTCCATTTCCTCCTCCGATCTTGACACTGAGGTATGCAATCATGCAACTGCTTTCTCTCAATATCCAGTCTACAAGATTTAATCTTTCATTAATCTTTACAATTTCCTTCACTTTCTCGCTCTTGTTTTTCTTATCTTTAACTGCCCCACTTCTTAATTTTCTCTGCTTTTATTTCTTTCGATTTTGTTGTTTTCGTTTCTGTTTGATTTACCATTTCTTGATTTACCATTTCTTGTTCTTCCTTTAAGTTTTACCATTTCTTGGTTTTGTTCTTGTTATGCTGTTGCTGTACAGTCTACGGGGTCTTTTTTCCATGACAGAAGCACTACATTAGGCACTCTAATGGGCGTCACATTCCCTGCCATCACTTTCAGAGCGCCATCCCAGCACCGTCTCCCCGCCGCAGCCGCCTCCGCGAACGGTGGAGAACCCAGGAGGAGCGCCAAGAAGAGAAGGAACCTGACGGCTTCTGCGGTGGCGGAGCGGAGGAGGCGGAGGTGGTGGAGCCTGTGCCGGGATGGAGGTGGGGCTAAGCCAGCTTCTCTGGGTGAGTTTCTGGAGGTGGAAAGGAGGTTCGGTGATGCTGCCGCGGAGCTTGATGGTGTGACGGTGGCAGAGCAGCCGGGGAACGGAGGAGTGAATGGACGGCTGTTATTTGCTGATGGCAGGGTTTTGCCACCTGCCGATGTTGCTGGTGATGGTGGGTCAACATCATCAATGGCTGGTGGTCTTTGGCGATTTCCGGTTTCACTTACTGGGATCTGTAGTGGTGGCACCGGATAATACTACATTTAAAAATTCTTTATTGTTTTCCCTTTTTCTTTGGCTCTGCTATTTAGTTTTATTGTCCTTTCTTTAGTGATTGTGACTGTTTGTTATTATATTTGTGGTTGTTTTTAGAATAGATTTTTATTTAAAAATATATTTTAAAATAAAATTGATTTGTAAATACTAAAAAAAACTAATTTAAAATAAAAACTAATATATTTATTTTAATTTTTTTTCAAAGCGCAAAATAAGAGAGAAAAAACAGCAATTTTGGCCTTTTGGGGAATACATTTGTCTCCATTCCTTTTGGGAAAAATTCAGGTGGAATATTTTTCTTCTCGAGATATTAAAACTAATATGAGAAAAAAACTCAAAGCGGTAGAGCATAATAGTATTCAAAGTGTTTAATTCATTTCCACTAATTGAATTAAAATGGATGGTAATTTACATAGAAATAAATAAAAAATTAGATTAACTTTTTGAAAACAAGAATGAGAGTTAAGATGTGTATAATAATGATAGATTTTGCGTTAATGTGATTTACTGTATTTTTTTAATTAAAAATATATTGAAATAATATTTCTTATTTTTTTATTTTTTAATATGCACATGTTAAAATCATAATAAAACATTAATTTATTTATTCTAGTAAAAAATAATTTAAATAGACAATCTCACATGAATCACTTGATTAGTAGCTGCTAATGACATATTTCCTCAACAGAGTAATGATGCCTCGGTGTGATGAGAGGAAGCTTAGCTAAGTTGCATGGATTATGAACAAGTTACTTTTCCTTGCCCATAAAGTTAGGTTTTCATATTTATTTTTGTCTTTTGAAAATATTTTTAAATTAATTTATTTTCCAAACAAAAAATAATTAAAAAATAACTATTATCAAAGAATAAATGCAACATATTTTAGTTCCAACTTTTGTTAATGGGTTGTCTTTTAAGACAGAAAGTTTAGGGTGTTCTAATGATGAATTGCACAGGACCAATGCCATTAACTCATAAAGTAGGTCGTCACCAATTATTAATCAAAGGTTTACAACATTATCTCCGACAAAAAACAGGCTAAAAGAAGATTAGCACTCATGGAACAATCTAATTAAGTAAGCGAGCTAGTGTTAAGAGTTTGATATCTAGTGGTTTGTTTTTCTGCGATTTCAGATTTGAATTCTCTATTGTGAATATAAAAATCATTAGAGATTTATATAGTCAGTAATTTTAGGATTGTAAAATTAGTCAAGATACGTGCAAGTTAGATCTTAGTATCCATATTATTAATAATAATAAAAAAAAATTAGCACTCATTTTTTTAAAATATATTTTTTAAAATTATTATATAGAATATTTGAATTTTATGGTTGCTAATATAATGCTCATTAAAGATTTATATAATCATTAACTTCAGGACCGTAAGATTAATTAAAGTATGCGCAAGCAGAACTTAACACTTTTATTAATAATAATAAAAAAAAAGATTAACACTCATTTTATAGGTATTTTTTTTAAAAATTATTATATAGAAGGATATAAAAACATAAGAAAATAAATCTGAAATAAAAAAACTGGTTGAATCACTCAAATCAAATACGGATATCCCAAAAGTGGCTTTGAAGATCACAAACGACGCACTAACATTGACAGTTCGTCAAACAATCATATGATTATATTCTTTTCCAGGCCCCATATTTTTTCCGACAGCCATGAACAATGCAAGGTTCCTTTTGGGTGGATGCAATCCTGACCAGAGCCGATGACAGAATGGAGGTTTGTAAGAACAGATCAGGGATGGGGCTAGTGTTGTCTCTATATGGGTTGTATTCTTCAAGGAAGCATATATAAAATACATATATTTTTAAGAACCTCAGTATGCTGAGAAAAAAACAAATTAAACTTAGAAAACAAAAAAAAAATAACTATTAAAAAAATCGATTAAACTAATTAGAATATTTTTTAAAATTTTCTGTGTGATTCTGTTTAAGTTTTTTAAAGCTAAAATCGATTAAATCAAAACTGAATTGATTCAAATTAAAAAAATATTTTTTTTATTATTCCAGCTCGCTTCAAACTTTTTGCTCTGATTTTATTTTTGTGAGATGAGAGAAGGGAAATAATTTGTTAAAGTAAAAAAAAAAACCCTAAAAAACAATATACTATTTTAAAGTTTTTTACATAAAAAGACTGAATCGAACCAAGATGGGTAAGTTTAAACCAGTTTTGGTTATGTTTCAGTTTTTTTTTTATAATTTTAATTTTACTGTTTTTATAAATAAAAACTGATCTGAACTGAACAAACCGAACCAAATTAAAAATAATCACCCCTAATCATAAGAATCAAGGACGGGGGTATTTTAGTGGCTCATTATTGATTAGCACTGCCAGACGTGATATCTTTAATGCCTTCAGTGGTGACGGTAACAAGGGAAAAGGACCCCTGCTTCGAAAGCAAGAGTTTTTTTTTTTTTTTTTAAATGACATACTAGAATAAAATTTTGAGGGAACAACACATGACGATAATTTTGGATTTGAGTAAAGCAATTACGTGTGATTTTATGCATTCATGGAAATTATTAGAGAAATTAGTGTTTAAATTGAGTTTTAGAGTTACTTATTGTATTTGAAAATATTATTTAAATTGAGATAAATTCTGTTTTAATTGATCCAATTAGTTATGTTATTAATAAAGCTATGGTTGAAATCATACCAACTAAAGTGGTAAAAATGATTGTAATTGTGTATTTTGTAATTCAGATAATTTAGGTTTTAATTAATGCAATTAGATATGTTTTTATTGATAATAATAATAATAATAATAATAATAATAATAATAATAATAATAATAATTAAGATTTGTATTAAATTATAAAATAAATTATTTTTGATAAAATAAATATTTTTAATTTTATAGAATATGTTTTTCAACTTTTTTTGCATGTTGTATCATTATTCATGATGTGGTAATTCTAGCGCAATCTTATAATTGTTTTAGTTGATTGTTTGAGAATGTGATTGTATTTATTTTTTAAAGTATTTTTTATTTAGAAATGTATCAAAATGATATTTTTTTATTTTTTAAAAATAATTTTTTATATCAATACATAAAAATACCAAATTTTTTAATTTAAAATAAAAAAAATATTTTTTTTCCAAAAATATTTTTAAATATGTAATGACAAACACTCAGCTAGTATATAAACAGCTGGAGATTACAATAATGAGCTTGACAGGCACATAATATTGTTAATAATCTACTCAAAATGTCAGCAAACAAAATCCCAAAATAACAAATTAATGAAGGAAATTGAAAAAAGTAGAAGAAAAACCATATAAACGCTGATCATCAAGGCCGCCTGCAAGAAGTTTCAACAATGGTTTCCAAGGCAGGCTTCCATGATCTTTGCTTGGAAAACCTCTCCGCCGTGGGCGGTGGCTCCG
This sequence comes from Salix viminalis, assembly GCA_029228465.1. Classification (NCBI taxonomy): domain Eukaryota; kingdom Viridiplantae; phylum Streptophyta; class Magnoliopsida; order Malpighiales; family Salicaceae; genus Salix; species Salix viminalis. Next base: position 8,149,676 of record CM055437.1, read on the forward strand.
TGGCCACAGTACTATCCATCGTTTTTCCTTCTGATTGGAAGATGCGAAACTCAACGAGGACGGGTAAAATCTTGCCAAAATTGCTATACTTCAATGCCCTGGTAGCCTGACAAGTGAGTGCGCTGAGTTCCTCGTGAGTTAGCACCGAGTAGAGAAGCTCCATGGGAAGAACAAAGTAGAGCTGGCGCCTCTCCAGCTCATCATCAGCTGATAGACCATGAATTCTTGTACCAACTCTTAGGCTTGTAGAATCACAAACAAACCGTCCAGGGTTCTCTAGCATGAGCTCTGCTGCTTTGACTGGCTTCGTGTAGATTTGCAGGTTGCCATGATCAGAGAACAAGACCTTCACCACTCCATTCGAGATGATTGATGGAGCACAAGATGTTGCGTTCCCCATCAGATACAAAGAAGAGAGAGAGGAAGATCGTGTGTACGTGTTAGAGAGGGAGAGAGAGAGAGAGAGAGACTGAAATATTGGAAATGGGTGGCTATTTCTGCTGATCAAATAAGAAAAGGTGATGAACAGATGGAGAAGTTCATCATTTGAGGTTGATGGTATCTCTCAAAATTAGCGAATTTATTATGCATGATGGTAGTTGAATGAGAGAGGAAGGGTACATGTCGCTGTTGGGAGTGTTGGTAGTTTATATTGTTTTTAAAAATATTTTTTATTAAAAAATATATTAAAATATTTTTTTAAAAAATATTCAATACATCAAAAATTTTAATTTTAAAAAAAAGTATAAAAATATTTTTGAAACATAATATCCAAGTTTAATATTCAATCACGCACTTCTCTCATCGGGAAGCATGGAGTTGCATGAATTATCTGTGCTACATTAGGAGTTGAGGTGTGGAAAGGGGACACGTTGTGGCAAGGAAATGGAAAAATAGGAATATGGAGAAGCCTGTTAAGCACAGTCAAGTAACCCTAATCGAAACCCTTTAATTTCCATTTGTTTTTGTTAGGGTTTAAATAAATATTTCCATTTTTGTTTATGAAGGACAGCAACTATGGTAGGCATGGAGAAAAAGCTGGGAGAAATGGAGCAGAACTCACTAAAGACACCACCAAACTAATGATTGGACAAGGCAACAAGTTAATTCTTTGATCCAATTCCATCCTGCAGGTCACCTAACTCCTTAAAATACATGCAGATGATCTATATTTATTTATTTATTTCTTTATGGAAGAAAAAATATTAAGTAAATAAATACATATCCTATGTATTTTCAAATTAAGAGTACACACACAGAATCAATATCTATAAAAGCAGATATGAACAAGAAATAATTGCGTTCAATTCCTCGGTTTGATTTTCTCTTTACATGTCTGTCACCCCGCAGTATTTTTGTCCACTAGGTTTACAGGGTGATTAGTGAGTTCGAAGATTAGTTGTGATGTATATAAGCTGATTCGGACACTCTGGTTATAAAACAAAAACAAGAAAATAATTGCAATCCCAAGATCTTAGCTTGATGCATGGTATATAGTCGCTATCCTATGCTAGCTAGCAAAATATTCCATAATCAATTAATAAATTGGCAGATACTTTTATTCTTTTTCTGGCACGCAACTACATGACCAGAAAGCTGAGAAACTCCTGGTAGTTTATTGCTAGCAAAATATTCCATAATCAATTAATAAATTGCTCGCAGATACTTTTACTATTAATAAGAAAAATACAGAGGCACTCCATTTTTTGGCCATGTTAGGTCAAGTTCATAGGGTAGATCGTGGATGGATGTCTAAATTAGTTATCTGACATTACTTCGCGTTGGATAAGCATACTCTCTTTTCTCAAACTGGCTTCCATCTTTTCATATATTTAAAATTTCTAAATATCCACATATATAACAATATATGTGGATATTAAAAATATTTTTACAAAAAAACCTATTTTAATTTGTTTTCAAATGAAAAACATTTCAAAAAAGCATCATACACACACTTAAATATGTTTATATAAACCATCTAATAGGTAGTCCAGTGGTAAAAGCTTGAGATTAAGAGGTTCACACTTCCTATGATCTCAGGTTCGAGTTCTATAATTGCTAATATGATGACCATTAGAGATTTACATGACCGTGTGATTTGTCGAGGTGCTCGCAAGTTGACCAGAACATCTACGTTAATAAAAAAATGTTAATTTAATGATAAAAAAAGTGTGTGTAATCAAACCCAAAAGGTGTGAAAGTCTAAGAAATATAGAATGATTTCCTGCAAGGGATGAAATCTTGATTAAAACAAGTATTTCAAGTGGCTGTAATATCGATTGCTGTGGTTGGATAGGAGCAAGTTTGGTGAGTTTCGTGCAATTTGGACAAGATTGAAGAAGAAATAAGGTTTTGGTTGTTAGCTAGCTAGGTTGTCAATGCCTGGAAAGATCCTTGAAAGCAACGAACAGCCATAGATGGTTCAATCTACCTTAGCTGTCAAGGTTGGAACCAGGTCCATTTTCAATTTTCGCGACCAGCTCCTGCAACTCTTTTCAATTTCAACTAATTAAAAAATTCAGCACAAATTATGTCGGGGTTTTTTTTATTTTTTTGATTTTCTTAATATGTGTGTCTAGACATGAACTATGAAGTTAACGACTATATAAGTGTTATATTGACGATTACAGGATTTGAATACGAGATCACAGAGAAAACAAATCTTTTGGTCTCAATCTCGTATCGCTAGACCACCTATTATATGGTTCTTAAATTATTATTATATTATTATTATTACATGTTTTGGGAGTGTGATTGATGTTACTTTTGAAAGTTTATTTCGTTTAGAAATACATCAAAATGATATATTTTTTAAAAATTATTTTTTATAATCAGCACATGAAAATGATATGAAAATACTAATTTTTTAATTTAAAATAAAAAAATTTAATTTTTTTTCAAAAACATTTTGCAAATGACTGCTAAACACCCCTGAGATACTATAATTAGGATGGAATTACTTGTGCACCTTTTTTATTTATTTTCTATTATTGAGAAAGGTATAAGGTTGGTCCACGCGCAATTTTTTGTGATTTTTTAAGGTATAAGGTATTGCATAAGATATCTTGTGATTTTTTAAAAATTATTTTTGATTTTAGTACATCAAAATAATCTAAAAAAAAAAGTATTTTATGAAATCCTCCTCTATTCCAATCTGGGACACTATTGTCTATTTGTCAAGTTAATCTATACCACTTGACGTAACATAAACAACAAGATAAGAAAGTTTTTTTATAATTTAAAATCAGAAGAAAAATATAAAATACTCAATTTTTTCTCACCAAAGTTTTATTGCCAAAAGACTGTTACAGTCATTTAAATAGATAAAAAAATCTTAATAATACTAAATAAAAAAAAATGAAAAACTTAGGATTACTATTATTTTTCTAATAAACCGTTTGCCTAATTAAATAAACCTAAAAAAACTTAGAAAATCTTAATAATTAAAAAAAAACATTATAATATTAAAAATCAGAAAACATGCATCCTCTGTCAATCTCTCTCACAACTTATCTTTATAAATTGAACTTGACCATATCAAAAATAAAAAAAATATTTTAAATAAAACAGCATAATTAAAAAAACTTCATATTTTATCGTGTTTATTTCCATAATTAAATTTGGTAGTGTCCATACGTGCTCTTTCAAAATCTTTTCTTTTTAATTTTCTTTTTGAAACACAAAAATAATCCACATTTATTTGTATTAATTAGGCTTGGAGCTTTATTAGGCTTCTATTTGATCTTGTAGGCTTCGGTAATCCATGTTTCTTGGGCTTTCGTTGCCTTGCATTTCAGAATTCAGACACGGGTTTTCTGAATCAGCTGTTCAAGTTTGTTTGTTTGCTTGCTTTTTTTCTTCCGGATTAGTCCCTACTACTATTAGAGAAAAGAATAAAATAAGGTTGGTGAAATTTTGGGTGATCATGTAAATTAACAATTTTTTTATAAACATGAGTGTTCGGACAGCTTGTGTGTATCTCGATTAATTTCATGAGTTCTAAAATTAACGACTATATAAGTTTCTAGTAATCATTATATTAGCAACCACAAGGCTCGAACTTGAGACCACAAAGGAAGCAAACCCCCTAATCTCAGATTTTTACCATTGTACCACCTACTATATGGTTAAGTGTCTGTTTAAGAGTATGACTGAATATAACTGAATTTGTTTTTGAAAATGTTTTTTATTGATAAATATATAAAAATAATATATAATTTTTTATTTTTTTTAAATTATTTTTAACATAGTACATGAAAATGATCTAAAATCACCAAAAAAAAATTAAAATAAAAAAATAAAATAAAATAATTGTTTTTTAAATCGCTACAGAGCTTCTCATATCATCGTACTCACATCACCAAAGAGCGACACAGCAAAACGCGAAGCCTGGGTCTCAATTGGCGAGTCCTTTTTTTCTTTTCTTTTTTCTCTCACTTCTATAACGAAACCCAGTTTCTTTTTTTCTATCTCTGATTTCACGTTTAGATTTCACGTCTTAGTTTTATTATTTAGCTATAAATAATTGTGGTTCCACCCCTGCTCAATATCTTTTGTGTCGATTGTAGAATTAGGATTAAAATAATGAATCAGATTCTTAAAACTAAAACCCCCATTTCATAATTTTCAATATGTGCTTGTTTAGTTTGTTAAAGTTTTGATTGTTAATTCTGGGTATGTAAAATCAAGAGCTTTTTTGTTTAAAGAAAAAAAAATTGAGATCAGCATTGGTTACTTGGTTGAACTGTATGATTTATTTTTCTTTTTTATGGAAAATTGTTATTTTAATAGGGAGAGATAGGTGAAGATGGATGATGGAGTGCCTAATATAAAGAAATGGGTAGTGTTATATCCTGTTTACATTAACTCAAAGAAAACAATAGCTGAAGGGAGGCGGATTAGTGCAGAATTGGCGTGCGAGAAACCTACTTGTGTTGAAATTGGTGATTGTTGTAGCCATCTCAAACTTCCTTTTGCAATTGAGGTTTGTTTTGCCGTCCACATTTTTTTCTTTTTTATTATTAGAGCTTGTGATTGCTGTTTGTTTCGATTTATGATGCTTCTTGGATGTTCTAGATTGATAAGGCGTATCCACGAGATTTCATGCAAGTAGGGAGAGTGAGAGTTTTGCTGAAAAGAGGAGATGGGAGTTTATATAATCCGGCAATTCCTTCCCGTAAGCATGCATTAGCATTGTTTCTGTTTATCATTTGATTCTGATATTTCTTTTGGCTTCTTTTTTATTAATTATTTTTTTTTGAGAATATTTCTGAGATCTGCGTAAATTGATGGATTTGTACATATAGTTTTTTCAACACTTAAATCCAAGTGTATTGGTATTGCTTAAGTGTGAGCTTTTTAATCTTTTTTTTTGCCTATTACATTGAATTATGCCACATCATTCCTTTCCCCCCCTGTCCTTTCCTTTTTTATTTGAACAGAGAACTATTTTCATGAGTTGATAGTGTTGAAGTAATTCCATATTTGTTATGTACAAGGATTGTTATGGCTTTCAGTAGTTTATAAGCCTCTTCAAATAGTGGCTTGAGATTTTGGGTCAATGCATTGAAATGGTATAGAACTGTGCCATCGCTGTGTTGTGTTTTGCTATAATTGATTCATAGGATAGACTAATTTCATTTAAGTGAAGCAGCTTTTTGGCGAGAGACTCTGACGAGGAACATGTATCAAGCTGTCAGTGGCTAAAATCTTGCAAATATATAGAAGAATTGGACATCTTTTAAATGGTGATATATATTTTAAAATCTTTCAGTTGATTTCCTCACACATGTAAGATGAACTTGGAAATCTTACCCACTCCTTTTCCCTTCGCTTCCCTTCCCTTCTTTTACTTTTCTCAAGATCCAAAAGAAATCAAACTTCCTTTCTGTTAATTCTGTTACTCCTTCCTCTTCCATGAACTCACGTGTACTAGTGAATTCAACAGAACTTATGCAAGAGTTTTCTTTATACTTTCCATATGACAGTTTGTTTTTATATTTGCCACATGTTCATTGGCCCCTCCAACTGTCTTGTAGACACATCTTTAATTTTGTACTCTAATAATCCTTGAAGTGAAATGCGTGCAATTAATTCTAATGTGGATAACATGTAGGTAACTCAATGGTAACATATAAGTGACTCAATGGTAACATTTAAGTGGTCCTAATTTCGAAGGGACAGTAAATATTGATATGTGTATTGGTTTCTGTTGCTCTGCACAGAGACTTTTCAAGAAGGGATATTGACACATAATTTTAACTAATCTAAGAACGTATATTTAGTATGTTATGGTGTCGTTGACATCTAGTATTGCATAAGACTAGTTTCTGCTAGTGATCCATCACTTAAGAGCTGAAATAACCTTTATATTGGTGTTGTTTTAATTGATGATTTTGTGGACAACTTCCTGCATGTTAAAGAGTGGTTAGCAGCATTTACATGAAATGCCAGTGCTCCACTTTGTGATCTGGACTGTTTGATGATTGTTCCCCTTTACTTTAGTTGAGAAATTTGAGAGCTGCCTCACATCACGCCTGATATGCCATGGCACTGTACTTCATTGACCTGGACGAATTGGGGGAGAAATAGAAAAAAAAGGAAAAAAATAGGGGTTGTATTTTGTCACATCTATCATGAAAATAAAACATGATGTGATTTTTTTTTAAAATCAGCTCAAAGTTGGATGGGCTGATGCCCCACTTGTATATGAGTTTCTGCCCTTCATTTCATATGTAATGGATTTGAAACTTCGACCTTATTACAGGAAAACAGCTTATGCTCCATGTTGCAGAACTGGTACCTAGACATCCTGGGAGGACCAAAAAGCAGGAGCCTGCATCCACGGCAAATGTTTCAACATCCAAGTCTGGGAAGGGTGGGAGAAAGAAAAGATAGCCGCCTTCATTAGACAAGGGATGGGGTTTGGTTTGCACCAAGCTGGTCTAAACTTGACTTTTTTTGTTCTTATCATGAAAAGGTTTGGATGAGAAGAGGGTCATTTTCTCTCATTAATCGATGAATGCTAAAATTCCAGAATCTTGTGTCACAACATTTGTCTGCTCATGCACACCCTTTTTGGATATATTGTTTGCAGTGATATAGCTCGGCAATGATGAAACTGAAATTTATAGCTTAATGGACAAGTTTTTGACCTGCTGATCATCTCCATCACAATCATTTTGGTTTCTTGAAGGCTAAAAGCATTATTGAACGAATTGATCCATATAGAATTCTATGTTTCAGGTTGGAGATAGATTGATCAAGGTCTGTGATTTCTTGCGAATCCAAGTTGGTTTTGCTATGAAAATTCGATGGATGAAGGACCCAATTGAAGTGGGGGTGAGTGCGTAGAAATCACTGAACCTGACAAGTCACCATCTCCTAGCAACTATCTCTTGACAGAGACATATATATATTAGCAACACAGGCTTTCAGACCACCTGCTCCTCATCTTTGAACAAAGTGAGCTGCAAGTCTTGGTTTAACATTTCGTTTTAAAAATATTTTTGAATTTTTTTTTATACTTTTTTTAAAAAAAATAGTGTTTTTAAATTATTTTCATATGTTGATATCTAAAAATAATTTTTAAAAATAAAAAAATATTATTATTTTGATGTATTTCTGAATAAAAAATATTTTTAAAAACAACTTCAATCATATTTTTCAAATAGTCACTAATCATATTGCTAGAACAACTCATTGTTCTTGGATCATGATGCTTTTTAACAAGTCTGATATATTTTCTGAAATAATTAAGTAGATTGGTGCTGTTTTGAAATATTATAATGAATATTTTTTTTATTTAAAAAATTTATTTTTTAACATAAATATTTATAACTTCCTTGTTTATCATTGCGTTTCAGAAAGTGTTATTGAAAAAAATATTTTTTTTTATTTTAAATTAAATTTTATCGGTTTTTCTTAGATCAATTTCATATGTTGATGTTAAAAATAATTATTTTTTTTAAAAAAATAAATAAAAATATTATTTTCATATATTTATGAATAAAATGCATTTTTAAAAGCAACTTTCAACTACATTGTCAAATGATCATTGAAACAATCTAAATATAAAAACAAAATAACCTTAAATAGTATACTCAAACATTCCCTTGAAATTAGAGTTTTCATGGCAAAACCATAGTTGTCATTTTCATTTTGTTTTGGTTGAAACGGCCAAAATATTTTGTAAAAAAAATAGGACAAGACAACATTGTTTTTACATTAGTTTAAATTTTCGGTTGGTTCTGGATTTTTTGGTCAAGTACCAACCACAACGTGTCGGTATTACTTTGTCTGTGCTGTTTCGGCCTTGAAAAAAAAATCATCCTCATGTCTAGAGCAAATTGTGGGTCACTAGTGTGACCTAACTTTCTTGATTTTTTTTCATCTAATTTAACAGCATTAAATTGATTTTTTAATTATTAAATTTTTTAACTAATACTTGATTTATATATATATATATATATATATATATATATATATATATATATATAGATGAGATATATTAAAAATACGAGAACCAAAATCAAAACAATAAAAATTAAAAATATATATTATAAAAAAATAAAATTATTGTGTCAACTTCGATTTTATAAAAAATAAAAATTATATATATATTTTTTTTAATTTTTTTTCATATATATAATTAATTAATTAATAATATATTAACCGTAAAACTTCAAAACAACATGCTAAAATGCTACAAAAACCGAAATATACTGTAATTGAAAAAATGTATCAACAACTGAACCGAAACTGAAACTAACAACTTTGGGGAAAGCTGACAATCTCGTACAATCTAGGAGATTTGCTTTTGTAACTTACAAGGATTAAGGAGGTTTCATCTACACAAGTTGGGGGACCGTTTTTTGTTTGTTATGAAATAAATGTTTTTGTCCGTTTCTGTTAATTATCAGTGCATCGTCAATTCCTGAGGAAATGTGAGATTTAAAGTTGTTGAATTGAATTACACTTACAATTAAATAAAAAAAAACTCATTCGTGTTGTTTTTTTTCTGTAGTTAAAAACATTAAGCATTTCTCACAATTCTATTAATGGAAAATACTGAAAAATTTCATTTTGGCTATTAAGTTTTTTTTTAATCTTTGATTCTATCATTTAAATGTATAATTGATGGTTAATTGTTTCTAGCTTATTAAAAAAAAAACCAAGATTCAAAAATAAAGGATTAATAGGAAAAAAAATAGTGATTTCAAAACTATCATGAAAAGTTCACTTTGATTCCATCCCCTTTCAATGGACATATATTTTAGCTCCTATAGTTTTTAAAAATTCACTTTTAGTATTACAACTTTTATTTTTTTCTACTTTTGGTTGAGAAATAAGAGCGGGTTGTCAAATTAAGGTTTAAGAGAGAGAGAAAATTGGTTGATATTAATTATAAACATGAAAAAAAATCAATCTTGATATCAATAAATCTCATTCTATAAGAGAAATTCCACCAAGTCATTATTTTTTAACTCATCTAGCTTAAGAGAATATATTTGGGCTCAATAAGAATTTTCAATTCAAGTTAATTTTTATTATTATTTTTAATGATTTTTGGGTTTTATTAAGAAATGAATTAGTTTATTTAAGTCTTTAAGGTGTTCTTTCAAAATTTTAAATTTGAATAAAAAAAATGGGTTGAAATTAGGTATAGAGTTATCTACCTTGATTTTTCAATCCCTGAAAACAAACAAACAATGTATTATTTGCGTGGTAGTATTTTTATAAAGAATGAATGACACATCATCCATCTTGTAATATTAAAAATAAAATAAAGAGGCCTATAGTGCTTTCTCTTCTTAGGCTAGGCACATTAGGCCATTGAGTCTTAGGGTCTGACCTTTATTTGTTAAGAACATATTTTATTTTATTTTATTTTATTATATTCAATGTCATTCAGAAAATATAATTATATGGGGTTATGTAAGTAAGGCGGGATTAGCTCAAGCTTTTTTTTTTGTTCTTTTTTTTAGATTGATTATTTTTAATGTTGGGTTCTTTAAGATTGTACCTTCACTATTTGATTCAATTTATAAGGTTATCCCATTTTTATTACCTGGATTGTTGATAGGTTGAATTATGTCAATTTTCTTTATCATTTTTTATATTAATTTTTTTCAATTTCATCATTTAACATTATATGGATCAAATATTGAGCTTCATAATTTATTGATATTTTTTTGTTAAATTTATTCAAATAGTTTCTAGTGTTTTCATGCTCTAATTAATTGATGGAGAAAATTTGGTTGAATTCTTGTATGTAAGGATTTTTTTTTTGAATGGGTAATCCAGACCCGTTGGGGTCTGACTAATCCCATGGCCCAACTGCACTGCGGCAAGCCAGAGGAACCATTTAATTCATGGGCTTCGCCCAAGTCCGCTGGCCCAAAGAAGTTGTTTGCACCTGGTGGGATTCGAACCTGAGACGTGGAAGGAGCACACTCCCCCGTCCCAGGCCTCCTACCGCCAGGCCAACCCCCTTGGGTTCTTGTATGTAAGGATGCTCATACTAAAATGAGAAATTAGTTTGACGCATGAGCAAGAAACATTAGGGATATGAATCTTGACTTACTATATATGAATCTTGGCTTTTAAAATATAATATCATGCTTATGTGACATTACAAATGAGAATGTTATTTATGTTACTATGATTTACTCTTAACGAGGGGTTAAATTATGGTATCTTTTTTTTTCCACCTCATTCTAAACAATTTCTTCTTGAAATGGGGTTGTTCTTTCAGCTATTATTGAGTATCTGATATAGCCTCGATAAGTGCTCTCATTTGTAATGTGAGTATTGGAAGCCCATAGAAAATGATGAAGATAGTGAGAAGTTAATTACTTTTTCTCTTGGTGTTTTGGTATTGTCCACCATGAAAATTTTAGGATGAGGTAAACAAGATTAAGAAAAATATAATAGGAAATGATCATGACTTTTATTTAGTTTTTCACATACAATGCCACTAATGAAGCTTGAAACTCATTATACTAAATTGAATTTGAACCTTGTTCAAGGATGATTATTGTATGGATAATGATTGTTATTTACAAAAACCCCTCTGAGGCTAAAATAAAATTAGATTTTTTGGTGATGATAGTGGGAGAAAAATGAATAGAAACAAAATATTTTCCATCTCTTGTTCTACGAGAGAATCCCCATTCTCCTGCAAAAACTTAGCATTTTATATCTAGAAAAACTTGAATTTTTTTTTTTCATTCTAAGGTGTCAACCCTATTCCATTGCTATATTTCTTAGTATTATTGTTTTAGACATATAGCATGCGACTAAAATGAAAAAAAAAAAAACTTAATTAGACTGCGGCCCAACGAAGTGTTAAACCTTGGTTGGGTTGTGGCCCAACCATAGGTTGAACCTTTGTAGGTCATAGTCCAATCAAGTGAGTATTTATCATCATCAATATCTCAAACTAAAACATAAAAGATTGCAAGCTATATATTACAAAAATATAAGATTACACCTTACACTCTCAAAGAGTGACACAAGATGCAATTACAAACTTACATTTGCATTGATTATATGTTATTATATTTGTGTTGTAGTTTATTTTTTTACTCTTATACCATTGTTCTTCAATCTTTTTCATTTAATTATTTTCTTTATTTATTTTTTGTTTTTCCACACATCTAACTATGCTTTTATTTAAATTATAGGTGGGATGGATTTGGTCAATATCATATCTTAATTATAAATGTGTGAAAAAGAGTGAAAATAGAACTTTAGAGATAGGACGCTAATATAAAATATATAAACAAATAATGGTTATAAAATAATAAATAATTTTTCAGAGGCGAAATACATATTTTATACGAAACAAAGCCTTAAATACAAGGGTATATTAAAAAATATTAAAACCTTTTAGTACTAAAATGAAAATCTTGTAAGCATGAGGGACTAAAAGGAAAGCTGAGTAGTGAGGAATAATGATCAATGAATAAGAAAAAGCCAGTGTGTTCAACTCAATCATTAGACCTCGATTCTCACCCCTTCTCTTCAAACGCAAACAGACAGCCAAACAATCTACCCCCTCCCTCCCTCCCTCAGAAAAACCATGATACCCATTTCTCCCTTCTCTTCAATCCTTCCAAAACCTCCTTTCTCTCTCTAAATCCACTCTCTCCCTCTATCTATAATGGCGATCGTAACAGGAGATCGTTACTTGGAAAAACTAGTCAAATTCGTCGAAGAACAAGCCGGGCCGTTAATTGACGGAACCCTGGTCTTGAAGCTCAACCCAGCTGGTCTCCACTACGTCAATTCGCGACTCGAATCACTACACGAGCTGGAGAATCTGTTATCCGGAGCTCCGGTCGATTATCTTCGCGCTTACGTTTCTGACCTTGGTGATCACCGTGCTCTGGAGCAGTTGCGGCGTATTCTACGTTTGTTGACGGAGTTGAAGGTTGTTTCGGTCTTGCCTCTTCCGACGCGTGATCCCACGCCGGTTTGTTTGGTTCCGTTTGGGAGGTTGAGGGTTTTGGAACTTAGAGGTTGTGATTTGTCTACCTCGGCTGCGAAAGGGTTGCTTGAATTGAGGCATAATTTAGAGAAGATTATTTGTCACAATTCTACTGTGAGTAATTCTTTTTTTAAAATAGGTGTTGTGACATATTCAATCTGGAAAGCATAAAAGTAAAAAAATTAATCACAATTTTTTATACTAATAGTGGCATTGATTAAGGGAGATAGTTTTTTTAATACTAATACTGATAATAAACTTCCTCCAAATTTTTTTATTCTATGGTGAGGGTATTTATAGTTGCCTTCTGTTTTGGATATTGCAGTGATTCTCTTTTCATTCGTTTTTGTTTGTTGGGTTGTTTAGGATGCTTTACGGCATGTATTTGCAAGTAGGATTGCGGAGATAAAGGACTCGCCACAATGGAATCGGTTGTCATTTGTATCTTGTGCGTGTAATCGATTGGTTTTGATGGATGAGTCCTTGCAACTTCTTCCTGCAGTGGAAACTCTTGATTTGAGTCGAAACAAGTTTGCAAAGGTGGATAATTTGAGGAAGTGTACCAAATTGAAGCACTTGGATCTTGGATTCAATCATCTGAGATCAATTGAACCCTTTTGTGAGGTAGGGATAAAAGCCATCAAGCTTTAAATCCTATGCTTAGGATTTGGTTGCTTTCAAATTTCAGAATGCACTATATTTTAATTTAAAAGTATACTTCTAGTTTGTTGATTGGTGGATTTTTCTTCTCTCTCTCTCTCGTGTGTAGTTGAAGCTGTATTCATCACTGTACTTATTTTATATTTTCTAGCTGATACTGTTTTTTTGATCGCAGGCATCATAATTGCTATTCATGATAGTAACACTTAAGTCAAAGTTAATAATTAAAGATCACTGCTGCAAAGGAACATATCCACTTCAAACACACTGACTTTAATTGACCTAGGCACTCATTCAAGCTGTCTTGGCATCTAAATTAGCCAAGCTCAAATTTTGATATTGCTGCTCAAATATCTTGATTGCTAAGCATGTAAACTATAATTGTGCACAATAATGAAATTATATGTAGAGGTGCTGAAGATGAACATGTGACATCAAGTATATGCATGTATGAGTCTGCAGTTTCATATGTGTAAGGATACATGGAATGAGTGGTTTAGATAATGTGGAAGTTCCATAATTGAAATTATAATTAGAGGTGCTGAAGTTGAACACACGGCATCAAGTGTATGTATGAGTTTAGAGTTTCATATGTGTAGGATACATGGAAGGAGTGGATTATATAATGTGGAAGTTCCATAATCCCATTGTTAATGTTTTTGAGGCAAGATTATAATCATACATTAACCTTCTTCAGAATGATCCTGGGTAAATGAGGATGGGTGATAGAGCTTCTGTTGGTGGGCTAATAGATACTGGAGCCAATAATTTGGCTAGGGCAAGAAGTGCAGTATAGAACATGATAATGCGGCAGATGGTGAAACAACAATTAAAGGATGATGATCAATGAGGGTTACACAAACTATTAGGTTTCTTGGAGGATCTCCTAGTTGTAGGAATCTGTTGTGGATTTATTGGAAGAGTTTGTGGTTGTGGAAATGAGTGCATGTGAGATGATCAACAGAAGAATTTGGCTCCAAGGTGTGAATGTGCATAGGTTGATACCCAAATTTGGTATAAAGAGAACTAAGATTAGGGTTTCTGTTAATATGGCAATGTAAATATGTAGTTAATATTTTCATAGTTGATAAATGTGGAACGTACTCAATCCAGTGGTTATTTTGGGCAAGTGTGGTTCCAACAAATGCCAAATGTATCATCTTCTCCAAGAATTCTTTAGGATTTCAGGATCACTCAGAGTCTACCTTATATGCAAAACCCAAGGAGCTGTCTGATTTTGAAATATTTCAAACTTCAATTAGTTATCAACATTGGTCTGATTCAAAGGAATGTTATTCAGTAATGTAAAATTGCTGAGGAAGAAACAATTTGAGAATCCCTGACAGATACATCTCTCATCTTTCCATCTTTCGATAGACAATTAGGCAGATGGGTGCACAAAATGTTAATAAGGGAAATTTGCTTTGCTTGAATAGCTCTATCTAGAGTTGCAACCAGTATATTCAAATTTCATTGGTTGTCATTTGTATAAGTCTGAAATCTATACTGCTAAACCTCAATAGCAGATTGATTCGATTAAATTTTTTTGTTAAAGATATATTTCCTTCCACTCTAGTTTTTTTTGTCTTTGGAATTAGCTATAGACCCATACACTGGTGTTTTTCTGTGCAGGTGTCCTGTCACATTGTTAAACTAGTTTTGAGGAACAATGCTCTAGCTACATTACATGGGCTTGAGAATTTGAAGTCACTTGAAGCACTTGATGTATCTTACAATATAATTTCCAATTTCTCAGAGCTGGAGCTCCTTGCTAGCCTCCCGTGTCTACAAAACATGTGGCTGGAAGGAAATCCTTTGTGTGGTGCTCGATGGTATCGAGCTCAAGTATTCAGCTATTTTGTTCATCCAGATGCTGTAAGTGATGATCCAGGGGATTGTGTTTCTTAATTTAAGATGCAAGAAATACAAGAGTATAGCCCGTGGATGAGTAGAATGTAATGTGATATTTGAAGGATACTTTTCATAACTCCATTATGAATTGTGTAGTCCTAGTAAGCTAACTTTTTAATTGTTTCCTGATGCATGGTTGCTTAGGTGAAATTAGATGACCTGGAAATTAGCACAAGAGAGTTTTGGAAGAGGCAATTCATAATTGCCAGCAGGCAGAAACAACCTGCCAGCTTTGGATTTTATTCTCCTGCAAAAGGAGATGCTCACAGAATGGGGAGTATGAACAGGAAAAGGGTGAGTAATATTGATGTGCATTGAGTCATTCCTCATATTAGCCAGACCTTTACATTTTGACAGCATAACATTTGTGGGATGATTTATTTAGCCCTGTTTTTTTTCTTGCATTTCGTTTGCGCTACAGCATCATGGTAAACTGAATTCCTCCCAGCATCAATTGTGTATTATGTTTTTTATGTCAGTAAATATCTGCTTTTTGTTTAATAACTAGTCTTTCAAATATAACACTGTATTTCTCTCTATGAGTCAATTAGATCATTGGTATTGACTTGGAGAGGAATGGCATCTCCTCATATTACATTTTTCAGAGAAAAGTATCTCGACTAGCTTCAATTGCGAATAAAGAAGAGAGCATGTATTTTTCTTCTGACCAAGAGTCTCCATCTTGTGATTATGACATTCAAAGCAAAGAGGAGAATGCCATATCGGATGACGAAGCTGAAATAATTGATCTAATTAACAGAGTTGAGCTCATGAAAAAGGAGCGTTCTATTCTTTGGTTGCGAGAATTTAAGGAGTGGATGGATAATGAATCAGAGAGTATTGTGGATTGCAGTACATTTTGTGGGGTTACATTGCATCATGCCAAGGAAAGTCATCCAATAAACAAGTCAACACAGAAGGACCACTGTGATAGTTCTAGATATTCCTTGGATGCTCTTCAAGCTTCAGGAGATGAGACCAGCACAAATCTCTTTGAGTCGGATAGTTCATTTGTTGACACTGGATCGTATGGTGGGGTTGCTTTACCTGGGATGGGGAACATGAATCTAGGACAGAAGCATCAAAAGTCTTATTCAAATGAAGGGTGTGATAGCATGTCTATGCAAGGTAAAAGTTCTCACACAGATAGCTCTGCTGTCCAAGGAGTCCATACAATAGTTGAAAATGGAAGCATGTCAGTGTTAACCGCTCATTCATCTTCTGCTTATCCTAGGTCCCCTCCTCATTACAAGGAGGACATTTTGCATCGACGCCACAACTTGGTGGAAGAAATTTTGCAGCTATCTGCAGAGTCCTATTCAGTGGCATCATCTGATGGTAATACGAGCTCTAGTGATGATGATTTATATGAATTTGGGCCTTCGTCGTCTGAAGTTGATAAATCAGAGAATGGAGAGTACTTGAATTCTGGGGCTGGAGGGCACTTATTTTCCAGTCTTTTGAAGGATCAAGGACATGGAATTCATCATGCGAGGAAAAAGGACAATTATATATTTGATTCGCATACCTCTAATTCACCAAAACTCTTAAATTCAAACTGCAATGATTTTTCCTCTGGTTCCCATGATAGTGAAATTGCTTATTTTGCCATCCAAGAGGCTGATTTACTGGAGAAGAAGAAAAAACAAAAAGGAAACAAAGAAGAAGAGTCATTTCTCTGTTGGAGAAAGTGGTTGGTAGGATACAGAGACCAGAAAAATATGATGGAAATGAGGATACTTATGGAGCTGATTTGGTGGAAGAGCAAAGGGAAATAATTGTTCATGGGAGTGGTTTTCATGAAGTTATTGATAAAAAACAGCTGCACACAAATTCTGTTGCAAGCTTGGATGCTGCAACTGTCACCGGATTCTCTGATGATTTTATTGAGAAATATTTTAATGAGGATGTTGCAGATTCCAGAATTAATGAGAGCAGTAGGAGTTATATGCGTTGTGATTGTGTACTTGAGCCAGAATCCTTATGCAGAGAAAGGTAAACGTTTTGTAATCGTTAGAAAATGTGGCCTATGGAAGAGTTTACTTTTTTGTTTATTTCCTGAGCATCATAGCCATTGCTATTGAATCCTGGAATGGCTTAAAATTTGTGTTAGCATGTTGCTAATTGTCACAATGCTTTTGCAACAGTTTTTCTCTCCTAAAATTGGTATTAATTTTTGGTCATTATCATCAGTGATGCAGTACCCGTTTGTCCATTGTTTAGCATCTTACAGATCTGGTGTTGCTTATTTAGCTCTTTCCATAAACAGTATATTGTGTTATCTAGAACCTCTAGATTATAAACAAGATATCAATGAGTTGTTTTCCTTTTCCACTTTCTTTTTTCCAAGGTCTTCCATGTCTTATCAACAGAATGAAAGAAATTTAGATTAGTAATTAATGTGAAATAATAGTTCACCTTTTTTTCCCCACAGTTACATACACACAGACAAGGATGATCCTGCCTCAATTTTGCTTAGATTACTAGATATATAGAGTCAAAGTATATTAGGTTTTAGATTGTGTCAAGGGAGTTTTTTTTTGTGAACTTGTAAACACTCCTTTCATTGAATTACAAGAATAGGTTAAATCTGAGCATGTTCCCTGCTAGCATCTAGCATAAATAGCTTTGCATCTTCAAAGGCTGATGCTTGCATAACCAAGCACTCCCAAGTTTCTGGACTTGAAATATGAGATGCAACCTCATGCTGACCTTAGCATATCTGTCGTGTCTTCTTTTTATATCTTATAATGAATATCTAAATATGTTATTGTAAAATTTCTTTATTTTTTTCTCCTTTTGCGTTCAGAGAAGTGGTCTTGTTGCTGAGCAGTGAAGACAAGCTGTATGTACTTCTCATTGATGAAGCATTCGATGGATCAGGTTAGTTGTCAAGTCTGTAGGAAAGACCTATGCTTCTGAATGTTGATTACATGGAAATATTCTTATCTTAATTGCTGAATTTTGGAAGTTCACTTAAATGACATATCGCAGGAAGCATTTTAAGTTTGCTGGGTTGGCACAGGGTTGAAGATGTTGGGGAAGTTTTAGTTGGTATAGGACTTCAGGTCGTGAGGTTAGTGTTTTCTTTGCTACTATTAGTAATTAGAAGACTGATCTTTTATAAATCTTGAAAAATGTATTTCACTCCTGTTGGTTAGGGTGTACATTGAAAGGGGAGCAACCTACTTGTTTCTAACACGGAGCAGTGAGAAGTCAAGGCAATTACTTCATATCTTGCAAGTTTCTGGAGTATGTTCAAAAAATAATAAATGTTCGTTAAAGAGGTGATCTCTCTTATGCCCCTTTCATACATGGATGAGAAATTTAATGCCAGTGTTTTGGCTTACACCCATCTAAAATGTATTTATTTTTTAAAATAAAAGATTTAGCAAGTGCTCTCTATCTGTATGCACCTATCTTCTTTGTTGTAAGACTTGGGTGTTGGGAAATTTATATGGCAGTTTGGAGCAGGTTCAGGTCAAGTTGTTTGACCAACAAATATGTAGAGGTTCAAAACTGAGCATATTCCAATATTCTATGGTGCATCTTTGGCACAGGCAGGATGAAGGTATACATCTCATTGGTTTAAGATGATGAAGTTTTATTGCATAAAACGGGTAAATGGTCCCTCAGGTTGCTGTGATTCACAGTTGGATAAAATGAGGCATGATAGGTAACTGGTTTTGGAAGTTTATTCTTATAGCATGCCACTTCATCAAAAGCTTCATATATCAAGCCCACTGCTTTTATTCTGGTTTTTCCGGCTTTCATGCTCATGAAAGATTAAATAACTGACAAAGACCTCAGCTGTGCTTGTTTCATACTAGATATTCCTGAAGGTTTCTTGTTTAGTTTGTTAACGTAGGTATTATTAGTAATGGTTTTATCTGAAGAATTAATGTGAATCTGTAGGATGATCAGATTTGTTATGACCACTGAGAAGCCAAAATGTCGTTATGAGGTGCACATAGCTATGTTCTTACACACTTAGTTGACCCCAAGCATGATAAAATTTATTTGCAAGTGCAGCTTTATGATTAACACTTTTAGTCAAAATGCTTGGAATCTCTCTTAATTTAATTGAAATACAAATTTATATCATAATACTATCCTAATTTGATTGAAAAATTTCAAACAGTTGTGGATCAAACTATTCTTAATTGTTGTGGCATGCTTTCAAGCAGATACTCTATGATGTTAAAATAACGTGTGGATTTATTTGGCCCTTTATTTTCTTAAATTCTTATTTTCCTTCTTACTTAACCCAGCCATTGGCTATTTATACCTGATGATTTATGGACAGAGGACTCATGGCTTCCCAGATCACTTTTTGTAAGTGGTGGGCGTGTGCTTTTGTGTGTTGAAGATTTTAAGCAGTTCAACAGTCCTTCCATGGGTGCATCTTCACCTCCATATTTCCTGCTTGATTCATGTTGCTCCATCAGTGATGTGTCGGAGCTGGTATGTTTCAGTTTGCTTAAACTTTTATTACTTCTTTAGTTCATAAAATTGCTTGCTTGTTAGGGTGGCCTATTGATTCTTCATCCAAAACGCTCAATAGTCATGTTTTGCTTGCATCCACCCTTTACTGTGTTGGCGAGATAATTATGACTCATCTAAATTCGTCACGAACAGTCTGGATCTCTTTTCCCTCTTCTTTTTTTTTCTTCCTTTTGTAGCGCGCCCATCAAAATGCTTCCCTCAAAACTTAAGGTCTTTTGGGCACTATATCTGACTCCATTGTTTTGTGCTAGAACGGTTCGATTCATGGTGCGAATGGTTATATCTGTTTAGATAATAACTCCATTTTCAGGTCATTGAATCCAAGGAGAGCTTGTTTGTGACCTTAGCCCTTCAAAATGCAACGAAAAGTTTCCACCTCTCATCCAAGTCTCAAAAGGATGTCAAAACAACTAGCAATGATAATGCAGCTTCAGTTTGTTTGACATGGAAGCTGAAGTGGTTCTCAAAGGAGAGCCTTTTAAATTTTGTGGCTTTGCTAAAGGCAATTCATGGAGCAGGGGCAGCCACACCACCTTTGCTGGTAACGTATGCTTCATGATCCCCCCGCATTCCCGCTTTTTGTTTGTCATATTCATTTCATTCTTTTTGATTTAGGGTTTTCATTTCCCTTGTCTGAAATATTATATATACATTTAGTTTGGTTGTGTTCATCCTGAACCTGGAGAGTCAATAGCTTTCTTATTCTTTCATTTGTATTCTTTGAGTGATCCATTTCTCCTGTACAAAGTGAACGTGATTTCATTTATGGGATGCCCTTTGTTTTTTTTTTTTTCATTTATGGGCTATGGAAAACATTATTTTTCGCATGTAGTTTGGTGTTTAAATTTGTGTTTCATAATTGTCCGAATATATATTGTCATATGTTTGTGGATTCAATAGATTGGCGATTGAATATAAAAACTAAGGGGGGTGTATGACACTGCATGCATTACCACGTTTGAAAAAAAATGATTTTTTTATTTTATTTTAAATTAATTTTTGTTAATATTTTAGATTATTTTTTTATTTTTTATGTATTGGTGGCAAAAATAATTTTTAAAAAATAAAAATAAATTTTTAAATAAAAAACATTTTCAAAACATCCTCATACAAACAATCAGTCACTTGAGAAAGAAAAAGTAGGGGGAAGCCTATGTGGAATGGGCTCGGGTTCGGGTGGAGCCGACAAGGATGATCAATTTTAAAAATCATTCTAAGAGAATTCCATGCTCATCAACAGGACGGATATTTTGTATGGTTTTATTTTATCTGCACTTATTATGGTTTTTACTTTATTATTTTTCTATCATTTTCATAATTACAAAAACGGAAGGTGTTCTGGAATACTCCCAAACACTGTTCACACATTCGTAGAAATGTATTATGGATTGGAAAAGTTTTTTTCATTTTCATTTCCAAACCTTTTCTTTTTGATTGAGTCCTTCAATCGCAAAAGTAATAGGCAAGATGGAAAAGATATTGAAAATAGATGCTATGTTTGAAGCTGACATGAAAAGTTCAATTCAATCCTTCTATTTTCAAAATAAGACCTTTATGGTCCCTTGAGTTCTTCCATACTTGATTTTGGTATAAAAAGCTATTTTTCTTTTTTCTTAGCTCCTGGTTTGTGAAGTTGGAAAATCTTTTCTAAATAAATTCGACAAAATCTTCTGGTATAAAATGCAAGCACCAAATTAGTTTATCACGACGAGTTTCATTTGATGAAAGGAGCTTGGTGGTGGCTATTTCAAACCTCAATATTATCTAAAAAATAGATTGAATCCAATGAAGAAAAATCTAGTTCGGTTTGATTTCGGGTTTCGAGATTAATTTTCAAGTTTCATAGGTTGATAAATTGATTTCTAAGTGTTGCAAGAATGTTTTGAGGATTTTTTCAGTTTAAAAAATAACTTTTTAGGGCATATAAGGTTTACCTTAATTTCCTAGTCACCACAATGGTGACCAAAATCTAGACAAATAGGCTACATATCATCTGATTTTTTTTTAAAAAAATATAATAAACAACACTTTTAAAAATATTTAAAAAGTTACAAGGCATAAATGCACTGACTTGGACTTTGAAAGATCACATGCATGAACTATTTTTAGGCTATTTTTTTTATAATTTCTTTATTACAAAATAAATTTAGTAAAAGAAATTATTAGATCCAGTTGACCCCATGACTCATATTGTAGTTTCATCTTTTTTATTGTTTAATGCATTCTTTCCCTCAATTTCGAAAAAAAACGTTTTGACCCTTTATTATCAATAATCTATTCTTTTATTTAACTTATTAAACAAAAATGCAATTTCATTTTTTATATCAATTAACTAAAAAGTTATGACTAATTGGAATCATGTTCATTATCAAGTTATAGATCTCGTTGATAGGTTGACTAAGATCGATACAATATATAACTGATTAATTTTTAATTTTCTCCCCACTTAGTTTATTTTAATTCAATTAATTTTCTGGACAAGATGACTGATTTTCCCAAAGCAACTTCCCCCCTTTTAATTTAGAGTAAATTTCTTAAGTGGCAGTTCTTGATAAATCTCTTTAGCAGAAATTAAAAATAAGAATTTGGTCATTTGTACTTAACGAAAATTAGAATTTTATCAATGTAATTGAGCCCTAACGAATGTCAAAACAAAAATGAAAAAACCTTCAATGAAAACTCATGAGCAAGAAATAAATAAATGAACCAAATGTTTTTTTTTTACTTAATTATAAAAAAAGAAGATTATCATTGCTTAATAATTCTACATGGTGCATTGTTCCAGAATTCAAGCACATTTCTTCTTCTTCTTCTGATGAGCCATTTTCATCAACTCCATTTTTCTGATGAATCATCAACTTCAAATTGTATGAATTTGAGCTGCATACCATATGAATAATCAATAACAGTCAAGAAATCTTCATTTGCAAAGGCTATCCAATATGCTCAACTATATTGACCATGCAGTTTATGTTCTTCCTCTTATACCGCTGCTGCAGGAGCAAAGAGTACAGGAAATGACTGTTCTAATAAGATTTCTCATGCCAATTGCTGGGATTCCTTCACATCCTTCACCACCCAAAGTTGCACCATTTCAGCTACTAAACCAGAGTGGATGTTATTCATGCACATTAAGTTAAAATAAAAGGGAAAAACAATCAGAAGGCAGGTTGCGTCAAAGTTTTCGGACATTTTCTTTTCCGATCAGCGGTTCCAAAATCTACAATCCCTTGTTGTATTCTTGTAAACAAGTAATCCAAGTGCAATCTCTCACCGTAAAGACTAGCTATCTTTGGCTCTTTTTTGGCCTTAGTCTCTTAAAGGCCATGAATGTTACCGCAGCAGACAGAGAATACCTGCACGCACAATAAAAAAAGGAGTAAATGGAGAGTTAGTAACTTCCAAAATCTGTTGATGCATTGGAAATTGCTCCATGAGACTAATAGGCACAGTCACTTTAATCTCCCCTCCTGTAGTCTCTTCCACCTTAAAAAGAAAATTAGATTTAATACCAGTATTTTGTATGCTCAGCTAGATCCTCTGACAAGCTGAATTTCTTTTATGACAATAGCATGTCATAGTTTTAGCATGTTTCCTATGAAGCAACTTAAGAGCATATTTGACTTAAAAAGTTTCAAAGCACACTAACTATTACAAACCAACAACATACACTTTTTTTAGAAGGATCTAATTAGGGAAATATTAGGAAATTTCTGTGTTTTAATCCTACTTTTTTCTCTATTTAATATGTTGGGAGGTGGAGGATCATGACCTAGCACTGCCATGCCTCATCGTCTGCCCCGTCTAAATCTTGGGGCCTTCGGAGCAGAATGAAAACTTCATATAAAGGAACAAATTTATAGCCGACAATAACATAAAAAATCAAAGCCCATACACAGAAATAACTTGAGAGAGCATACCAGGTCAGTGTATAATTGAGATGGTCCTGTGGCATGACTGAACTTCGAATCAAGGCATTGACATCCTTGGGTACAGGGTAAGGGCAGCCTGAATTAAAGTTTTCATTAATGTCTTCCACATATATGGTATTCTCAGGAAGCCCACAAGCACGGGCAATTGCAGGAACATCAACATAGAACCACTGGAAGGAGCTTGGATCATTTTCTGGAACAAAAATGCTGGGTTTTTCACTACCACGAACAACTCCAACAACTTCTACAGGAACGATGGAAGGGGCTTGTTCCTGTATATGCAATATGTTAAGATTGTATCTTTGGTGTATTTCAATACCCAAAGACAAACAGAAGTACAGGAGACACCTCAATAGTTTTTGGCTTTTTGGACCCAAATTTCCACCAAGAGCTTTTCTCACTCCCTTGGGCAGATGTCATTGCTATATCTGATGGTTGTTCATCATTTTGTGAAACTTCCAAAGATTTGTCTTTCCAACTACGGGGTACCCATCCTCTATTGACAAGAATCGGTGACTGCACACTGTAGGAAAATTATATCAATTAGTTGAAAGAGAGACAGACATCCACTTGTGAATTCATAAATGTAGAAACACAAATAAAATTGAGGAAATGCATAGTGAGATTATGCAAAAGCCACCATATACATGAATATTACATGGGAAAGGATACATTCTTGAAATGCTCTCCCTCTCTCTATGTATATATACGTTTTCAGAAGCCTACTCCAACATCCATGGTGTCAATGAATGCTTGATGTTGACTAACCACAGAAATAGTGTACAATCTAACCAAACATAACTTCAAGGTCAATTTGGCACTATCTTAAAGTTGGGAAGACGTCAAACAGTCCGTATATCCCTTGACAAAGGTTTCTTGATTAGAGATAGTAAATTCCTTCTTTGAAGAGCAATGTGAACCACCAATGGCGAAGAGAGTCACATATAAATAAACTATAGTAGATTAACCTATTTACCATCATTCAACAATTGTTAATGCCAAGGTAAATCAGTGACACTAGCCCTTAGAACTTTTAGTAATTTGTTCTCCTCAAATATTATTCATTTCAAAAGGAATCAACATGTGCTTTACAGAATAATTGATACTGTACCAATCAATTGTTTTTCCTGTCCCATAGATGACGTACCAAATTGATCTACTATGTTGTGTATAATATTATTGTTATTTTATAATGTTAACAATGCCAAACCATATGAATCAAAGTTTTGTTATGTTCAATGTTCAGACTGCCTCGTGAAACAACATGATAAGACAGTAACACTGGAACACTATACACAACTTTCCTTCAGAGTTCAGATTTCAGAGTCTTCGAGGATAAAATACTATAGTATTACTTTCCACAACAAATTACCACAATCAGTGGATAAATACCCCACATGAAATTAAAACATGACTCTGTTCATGGTGTTAATTAGCAGAAAAAAGCCAATCAGGATATCAGGTAAATAGAGGATTGCATTTCTGGTGCTAACAATAAAACTAACAGTGCAGGAGATTAAGAGAAAATAATTTCACTCCAATTAGTCAAAAAGAGAGAGAACATCATTAACTTCCAAGATAAGGTTTAAAAGGTAGAGAGTCAGGCAATCAAGCAAATATAATATTATACAAGTCGAAAGAGAGGAAAATATTGGTTTGATCAATGAAAGCAACATTTTCAATTGCACAGATCTTTCACCGCCAGTTCATATTCTACTTAACTTTGGAAAGCATCCATATTAGGTAATACCCATAACAACCTTGGCGATCCCAAAGAACTTGAGAACCTAGATGCAATACTTGTAATGTCTATGGTTGATATTTCAAGTAATAATACTCAGAGAATAAATTGGGACATTTGTATTATACCTTACAAGTTACAGCTTGGTGAATTGCCATGGAAAAAACAGGAATACGACAAACAAAGATAAAAAGTAGGTGCAAATTTGGCAATCTAGTTGGCCTCACAGACGGACATGGCAAGCTGCCTGTATTTTTGTCAATACTGAAGGTACAACCAAAAAATTCTGCTTACCAATCAGGGTTTTTGGAGACTGGCATAAGTGGTGTAATGATATAGTAGCCATTTTCAGTGATTCCAGAAATACTTCTAGAACGTGGCCCCACATAGATTGACATTTTATCATTAAAAACTCCTTTGCAAGCCACTCTTCTGAACTCTAAATCATCAAATTGTTCACTAGATGGAGATATATCATTGAACTTCATTGGTTCTATTGCCAATCTTCCCTGTCTATATTCCAGTATTTTGATCTACAGGGACAAAAAATATGACAAACATATCAGTTAAGCAAGCGAGACTGTAAACAACCTTTATGATTAAATTTAGTAGAGTGGCGTTATCTATATGTGGAAAGGGATAAAACTTGTACTCTCTACGGTTAGCTGTGTTAAAAGCAAAAGGCTTAAAGTTACATATAACATTTGCATCCAGTTTGTTTGCCAGAGAGTGCCCCCCTGGAAAATACTTTCCCAACTTTCTCATGTTTGGCTGCATCTTTGAAGACTGTTTAATGTAATTTACTTTGCAGTTAAAAAAACCTAAGCTTTAGTGGGAGGAAAGTGTTTTCAGTGGAAGACCTCCCAAGACGGACTGAAGAATTGATGTGGTACACTAGTTCATTATCCTTGTATAAATAAACATTAACATATTCGTAAAAATATTTTAAAATATATCATATAATTGGAAAATAATAATAATAATATATATATTATTGCTAGAGAATACATCATAATAAGATACCATAGAAAAGAAAGGTATTATCAATGTACATTGAACACCGAAAAATATTTGATAGTACCATCTAAAAAAAGGTAATAGCTCAAAATTCTTATTTTCCAATTTATTATTTATGACACAAGGAAACACCAAAAAATGGTTTCCGTCTCATTTCATGATACATCCAAACATTGAAAAGTGATCCATTTTCTTGGAAAATCATTTTCCATAAAATTCACTTTCTGTAAAACAAGCGAGGTATTAAATGCATTTTCTTCCTACAATAGCTTTCAGCCACCTTATATCAGAGAAAGAGAATAGAATTAATATTAAATATACAAACTCTCAAGCTCACAAAATATTCACTAATCTATCTCTTTGTCAATAATTTCATAATCCCTTCGCTTCCATCCTATTTTGTAAACCTGCAACCATTAGGCTTTATCACAGCCAATATCCTATGTCTTTATACAAGGAAGGTTGCCATAGTTCTCATTTTTGTTTTCCACTTCAGTATTTATTATAACCAAGAGAAAGATTCTGCACTCAACCTTCCTGGAGAAACCAAATTGATCCTTGTAGAGACTAAAATTGGACAACCCTTAAGTCAATTACTTCCACAAGTATTTCACAATACACATATTGGACTGTCTTGATGCTAAAACAATCAAATAAAAGTAACAATAAACTCACCAAACCACTGTCATGGTGTTGATATTCGGAAGCTAGCATTACTAATACATTCTGTTACTACCTGTATACACCCACTTAAACTTAAAACCAACACTTGACAAGTAGTATAATATTCAAAAACGAATTTCAATGGAATCAGGAGCCTACCAAACACAAATTAAGGAAAACATTAAAGCAATAACTAAACAAACAGACAGATATTGAGAATTGATCATAGAATCCAAATCAAAAGGTCAAGATACAAGAAATGAAGGAGAAAAATAGAACCTTGTCCTGTCTTCTGAAAACTTGCCAGGTTCCAAGGCCAAAACTGATAGCTCCAGGCAAAAAGAGTAACCATTTTGACAATCCTGAACCACTCTCTTTTTCTGAAAATAAAAGGAAACCATTTGAAACTCCCATAACTAATTCTCGAGTTTCCTGATCAACCCAGAAAGAGAGAAGGAAAGTAGAAAACCACAAAATATATCTACAAAGCGCATACCTTGAGGCTGTGCAGAGATGGTGGCAGCTGCAGCAGCAGCAGAGCTACAAAAGGGAGATGATGAAGATGAAGATAGGATCCAATGTTTCGGAAAGGATTCGAGGGACCCTCCACTTCTAAGCTGAAGAGTGTTACGGAAATTCCTTGTTAGAGTTCTGGACATGGAAGCCATATGGAGGAGTCTTGCATTGAATTGATTGTTGATGGCGACAAACCTGTTTGCAGCGAGGGCTTACGGGGTTTTGACGGGAAAGAGAGACGGAAATGGACTACCTTTAGGGCCAACAAAAGCCCACTGGGCCTTAGATTGAAACCCAGGAAACTCAAAAACAAAAAAACAACAATTAGGGTTTCACTCTCCCCCCCTCATCTCCTATATAACCATTGCCCTTCTCCTACCACATGAGAGCTCTTAAACTTTCAATTCTGCAGAAGAAGATGGCCGGCAACGGTCACTCTGAGCGCTTAGTAGTGAGATTGACGCCGGCGGTAACATATTTACGGGATCTTTTTTGTTTTGTTAAAAGAAAAAGGCAATTCGTCACTGATGTGCTAATTTAGATAGCGCAATCGGTCCTTTTAGTTGCCCATATTCATATCTTACAGCGAGTTATCATGCTTGCGATTGCCGTCTTTATCATACGGTCTTTTGCATTCAGATTCTCGTACATATTCTTTTCCCCTTTTCCCCCTCCAATCTTTTGATTCTTGTTGCGACTGATGTCTCAAGATGGGTTCTTTTCGAGACCCAGAAGCATAAAATGAATTACCACTCTGTAATCACCTGTTACTAGGCTGTGTTGTTCATTGAGGGATGAGATTGGTTGGAAACTGAATTAGATTCTGCAATGGAAAGTATTTCTGAGGATAACATTACCATATGATGAGGGTCTGTGGAGGGATTTTAAGGTTCTCTCCTGAAACCATGTAATGTACAAATGGAGACAATGAAATTCTTCGCTGAGAAAACTTCCTCGACATAGAAAACTTCTTCTGGAGTTGAGATTCAGTCATTATAAATTATTTCTTAAGATTCAGTCATTATAAATTATTTCTTAAGATTCAGTCATTAGAAAACGATCAACTCTTAAACCTAATTAAATCACGATTGAAAGCAATGTGGCTTCAGTGGAAACGAAAGCTGAGCAAGAAACTTAGTTTATTCTCCTATTTAGGAACAGAAAACAGAAACAAGAAGCTGATTTGTATTTGTAGATCTTTAGTCAAGAAGAACAGAAGGTCCTGTCAACTGTTACCCTCAAGGAATATCTGAGAAGAATTTTAAGACTTGTTCTGGTAATTCAAAGAGTCAGGGGCATCAGTTGAGTAATCTCAATTTGATGAATAAAAATTATGATTTCATTAATTTTAATGTTTTTTAAATAGGGATTCAGTACATCCTATACCCCCGTAATTAACTATCCACTAACACTATTACATTATTAATTACTGATTAATACATTAATTAATTGAAAGAATAATAACAGACCTCTAATTCTAATAATCCCATAACAGATCCTATATTAAATACTAATTAATTACTGCCCTTCAAATAACATAAATTGCATGCTGACCCCCTTTATAGCCACCCTGCCGTTGAGTAAGGTAAATTCATTGATAAGAGCTATTTTTAAGAGTCAAATCTGTAAAATAATTTTTTAAATAGTATTTATATAGTTTTTTTGTTGATCATGCTCCAATAGTAAAAGCCATTTGGAGAGCAATTTTTTTAATATTATTTTAAATATAGTGTAATTATTTTGTATGTAGTTTAATTATGCAATTAATAAGAGTAGATTATATAATTAAATAATTATTTTTAAAAAATCCTTCAACAATATAATTATTAATTTTTTAATTTAAATTAAATTAAAAAAATAAATTTAAAATAAAAAACCATGCAATATTTTAAATTTTAAAATTTTATAAAAATCCGTAAAAATTTCAATTTTATTATCGTTGAGTGTTAGAAGAACTTTAAAAAACAAACTGAATTAAAATTAATTTTATAATACGATAAAATATATTTAAAGCTAATTAAAAATAATTAAGTTTTTTTACCATTAATATAAGTAATTTATATAATTAAATAACTGCTTTTAAAAAATCCATATTATAATTATTAATTTTTTAATTATATTTAAAATAAAAAAACCTAACCTAATTATATTTCATCTGGAGAATGCTACAAAATACAAATAGCTCCTGAGACACGGAGCAGCCATTTTAGCTCTTAAAAGTTAAAATGGCTGCTCCGTTGGAGTAAAAATAAATTGATCAAAAAAGCTAAAAGGACATTTTTTATCTTTGGCCTCTTCGAATACCTCACAGGTTGGACTTGCTCTTACATCAATCTTCTGCCCAGTGCTTTTATATTAAAAAAGGTTACAAAACTGTGTGGTTTTAGAGGGTTTCGCAATCAGAGAGAGACAGAGTGAGAAAGAGAAAGTGTCGTGTAAGGGACAAGACAACTGTGTTCTTCCTCTTTGATTTTTGCATTTTCTACTAAGAGAAGAGGTGAGTGACCATCTGTATGAATCCAAGTTTTGAACTTTTTTCTCATTTTCCTCTGTGTAATCTGAAACTTAAGTGAGTTCTTTTCTTGCTCTGATTCATCTCTCTCTCTCTCTGCTCTTTCATGGAGATTCTTGATGTATTTGCGTTTCAATCGACAATTCTGTTATCAACATGTTTTCGATCTGAGATTGTTTGAGTGATTTATCGTTGCTGAAATGTTTTTTTTTTCTTCAAAAATACAGAATTTGATACTTGTTGAAGGTTTTAGATCCTCTGGATTCATTTGGTCTGAATTGCTCTCATTGGCTGGCTGCCTTCAGAAGAAACTACCTTAAAACAGTTAACCATGTGTAAAAGCCAATGTAGCTAGTTAAGGACCAAACACACTTAATCATCTTGTCTTGAGCACAAAACCGAAGTTATTTCCTTCACTTCACTTAAATCCTTGATAATGTTAGCAAGTAGTGGCTCTCGTATTTCACAGCACTTTAGAGATTGTCACTACACTCAGAAAACCCATTTAGGGTTAGGGTTTTACAACATAAACATTCACAAAATTCCCCACCTTTCTTCCTCTCTTTTCATGTTGAACCTCCCTCTTTTGTAACGATATTTGGTGGTGATAATTATAGGCATAATAATTATAATCATTGTAAGCATGGGTCTGTGTCTTTTTCAAGTCTTCAATCAAAATCATCCTCAGGAGAAACTCCCATTCTTTCTGACCGTGTAAGGTTTGTAATTATGTTCGTTAAAGCTCTCATTTTACGGGTTCTTATTGGTTTCTTGGAAAGAAAGTGAAAATTCTGTAAAGTTTTGTGCTTTTTGTTTATATGGGTTTGTTTGTGTTTTAGGATCATACATGAATAAAAGCTCAACGGTAGCTTA
Source organism: Salix viminalis (assembly GCA_029228465.1). Taxonomy (NCBI): domain Eukaryota; kingdom Viridiplantae; phylum Streptophyta; class Magnoliopsida; order Malpighiales; family Salicaceae; genus Salix; species Salix viminalis. Next base: position 8,180,500 of record CM055437.1, read on the forward strand.
ATTATACAATTCGTGCAATTTCAATCCTTTTGGTTGCCAAAGAGTTTAATGTATGCTGGTTAATTACTTGCTAAATGATTGGTTTAGGTAAAAATTACAGAGATTACACGGAAAAAGAATATTTTTTTTGTGAATTCTTATGATTGGAATGCTTAATTTAATCAGGTTCAGTTATTTACTCTCTTTGTGCAAAAGTAGCAGGTTTCTTTGTTTGTCTTTTACAATATTTGCTGTTGAATACATCCAAAAATTTATGTTTAGGGCGCCTTAAGTGCCTGTAGATTATTGATTGCTTCCTTATGATTTTTGCAGGAGGAATAGTAGCACTAGGAAAGTTTGACGCTCTTCACATTGGTCATCAAGAACTTACAATTCGAGCATCAAAGGTTGGAGCTCCAAATCTTCTATCTGTTCCTTTTTGAGTGTCTGAATTTTATTTTTCGGGATTTTGCTACTTGGATCCTTTTTATCAGTGTTTTGTTGTGGTTTTAGTAAATAATCAAACACCGCATCGAACAGTGAAAACTTTGATGTCATGAATATGACATCAATTCTCGATTTTATATTTTGGTGTGGAGTAGTGCTATTAAACCTTCTTGAGAAGAAATTGAAAGCAAATTCTTCACTTGTCTAGTTCTCATGTCATCAAACATGGTCAAGTACCATAGAAATGGCTCATAGTATACCCAGATGGGTATAAAATATAGTAAGGTTCATATTATGTGTTGGAGCTGCTGTGAAATAACTTTTAATTTGTTTGTTGATAATGATGTTATCTTTCTTGTATTAAATAGATGTTTTTTTTAAGTTTATTAATAAGGCGAGTTCGATGAAATTTGAGTTAGATAGAATGTAATATGTCACCTAACACAATTCTTTTTTTGTTAGATGGACTCAAATTTGCCAAACTCATTCACCAACTTTCTTAAAAGTGAGCCTGAAGATATTGTTTCTCAACCAAGTGATCCTACTCAACTTTCTAATGACTCCAGAGACTCTAATTTAATTGTTCATACAATTAGAAAATCACAAAGAAGTAAAAACTTTTCACAAGAGGAAGATTGTTTACTTGTGTCTGCATGGTTAAATACAAGCAAAGATCCAATTATAGGAGTTGAACAACAACCAAGACAATTTTGGGCTCGGGTACATGCTTGCTTTGTAGAGAATGGGGGAAACTTGAATAATCGTTCCCAAATAAGCATCTCAAGTAGATGGCAAGAAATAAATAGAGAAGTTGGGAAATTTGCTGGATTTATTACTCTAATTGAAAACCGTCAACAAAGTGGAATGACTGAAGAATCAAAGGTAATTTTTTTTTCTTTTCATTTTCATATTAAATTGTTTGTTTCACATTTTTTTTAACATGGTTTAATTTATTGACTTTGTTTTACCAGATTAATGATGCTCATCAAATGTATGCTTCATGTGTTGGCAAACGATTTCAACTACAACATTGTTGGGTTATCTTAAAAAAAGAACCCAAATGGCAATTTGAGTATGCAAGTCAACATCAAAGGTCGAACAAGAAACAAAAAAATCATGGAAATGCAAGTCCTGCTTCTTCAACTTCATTAACCCCTAATTCTGTAAGTTTAGGAGAAGGTAGAGAAGCATTTATTTATCAAAATAGACCAATTGGTCAGAAAGCTGCAAAAGAACGACCTAAACGCAGACAAGGAAAAGAGAAAGTTGGGGAGATAGCTGTAACAAATCGATTACAACAATTCATGGATGCTGTAGTTGAAATTGAGGATAAAAAAATACAAGACAGAAAAACTATGTTAGAACAACAAGCTATAATAATTAAACAGAGTCAAGAGAAACAAGATATGAAGATTATGAAGATGGATACTTCTAAATTGGATCCAATTTCTACAGTGTATTTTCAAAATAGAAAGCTGGAAATTATGAAAAATAGGGGTTTTAATTTGTAATTAATTTGTTTGAATTATTTGTAAGGGAATGTATTTTTAATTAAGTATGTTTAAACTTATTGGTTACTTTAAATATATTGTTTGGTGTGTTAGTTTTTTAATTCATATTATTTTATCATGTTATAAACTTCATATCAATTCAGTTTGATTTTTTAATGAAATAAAATAAAGATTGGAAAAAAGAAAAAGATGCAAAAAATATGATGAAAAAAAAAGGTTCTGGTTTATGTGAATATTTATACATGAATTTATTTTTTCTAAAATTTGAAAATTTAAAATTTAAATTGTTGTAGGTTTTTTTTCCAATATTTGAAATCCAAAAAATTTAAAATTTGGCAGCTATATTTTTAAAAATTCAAAATTTTGGCAGATTTTTTTAATATTTTAAAATTTAAAATGATAGTAGTTTTTTTATTTCAAATTTGAGTTTTTAATTTAAAAAAAATAAAAATTATAATGTTGGAGGATTTTTTTTAAAAGCAATTATATAATTGTATAAATTACTCATATTAATTGTATAATTATATTGTATATAAAATAATTGCACTATAATTAAAATGTTATACAAAAAAATGGCTTTTCTAAATGGCTTTTATTATTGGAATACATAAAAAAAAATTATATTTATATTATTCAAAAAGTTATTTTATCAATTTAGCTTTCTAAATTAACTTTTTACATTGGAGTTGCTCTAAGCATATGGAAAGTCAACCAAAAAATATTGAACAATTAAAATATTTTTTCGTTTACTAAAATGTTATTTCTACATGTTTTTATGTAAAATATCAAAAACAAGGAGACTTTGCATATATTTTTAGTCAATTTTACAGGATTGACTAACAATCATTGTTTGCTTGAACATAAGGTTACAATTTTTTTTAAAAAACATTTATCATACATTGATGAAAACTTGATTGATTTTGGTGACATGGGACACAACCAAAACCTTGTAAACTTGCAAGTGATTTGTTCTCATGTGTGCGATTGTATTAAAAGTTTGGTGATTTTCTTGTGAACTTTTTGGTTTTGTAAATGTAGGTTATAGATTGATTAATGTTGTAAACTAAGATAATATTCTTGTTCTTGCCCAATTATAACATGTTGATTTAATATAAATGGAATCATTTGTGCTGTTGAATTCTTTAATTTACTGCTGGAAAACAGCTAGTTATAGGATTTCCTGCACTTTGCAATTGACCTTAAAGACTTGGCTGAAGTGGTATCACATACATGTATCTCTTGCATGAATTTTTGTAAATTGTATTACCACCACCACCTCTATCACCACCACCCTCTGTATATCATCATATATTGACTATGATAATTGATAGCCGCCACTTGTAGCACCTATAATTGCGTGCTCAATCCAACCATAGATTTGAAGCATTCATCAAGACCATGATGATGTTGAACGACACCAATATGTTGAGTTAGCATGTAAAATGAGGATTAGTTGGGAGCATAGTTAATTTGGAATCCTGGAGTGATTATAATCTAAGCAGCAAATCTTGAGTTTGAGTTAGGATATATTTTTTTATAAGAGTTTGGAATAGTTGGGGATCATCCGAGCTCATAAAATATGTTTTCCAAATAATATAGTTCCTCACATCCAGAAAAAAAAAATAGTTAATTTGGGAATGATTCTAATTTTGAAATCAACCAATATTTATAGGGTTTTTTTTTTTGCATAAGTATCAGTAACAAATTGTATTATACAAGAGAGAGATTGGTGGTTAATTTAAGGGGAAGCTCGAGGAGATTTTTCCAAGAACATATATCGGTTGTCTCTAGCTTTGCCTGCCTTTTTCTTTAGAAATTGACTGGCAGGAGTAAACCATCAAAGCAACAAATATTTGCATTTTTCATCAATAAACAAAAATAGTTGTTGATCTTATTTGTTTAATTATTTTTCTATAGAATATAAGAGTTTATTCGACTTCAAGTCAATTTCATAACAAGTGATGCCCAACACTTCTAGTTTATTTTTAGATTTCCCAAGAATTTATCTTAAGAGATTTATCATGTTATGCGTATGATATGCGTGTTCTTTTAGATTCTTTAAAATATAATAAAAGAATTTTAGTTGTGTTGATTTCCATGATTTTTTTATTTGAAAGTTTGATGAAATTTTAAAGAGATGATTAGTGTTTTGATTTATTATGTCATTTTGATGATAAACCATCATTAGTTGGCATCTTATAGTCATGAATTTTTATTTTTTTTTTGTTGATGAACTCAATGTTTCCATTGGATTTTATATTTAAAGGTAGTTAAACATGTTTTTAAAACAAATTTCAAAAAAATTCCCAACATGAATGGAAGTGATTCAGCCAAAGACTGAAAGATATATGGATAGATGATGATTTACTACATCATACTATATAACTTTTGATTTTTAACATTTCTTAGTGAAATAATATCATATCTCTTGATCTAATTAGAGAATGTAATGCCTTTAACTATTATGCTTTCTATGTGAAACTAGATAATAATAATCATATAGTCTTCTACACTGGTGTCGACAAGTTCCATTTAACATGGAGAGTTTTATAATAGTGGATTTTGTTTCTATACATCCCCCTAAAAAAGAAGTTTGAAATCTATTTGAATTTTTTATATGATTTGGGATGTTTTGGAGTTGATAGGTGGTTTAAAAAGATTTTATGGTGTTTTGGTTGATTTATAGCAAAAACAAAATCACCCCTTTGATTTTTCACCAATCACAGATTGGGGAAAAATAGGCAACATATTGTCTATTTTTTTTTAAAAAAAAAACAAATCTTTATTAAAAAAAAATGGCCTGGATGTGTGAGCTTATCCTGGGGTTTACGCATTTGCATGTATGGCCTAATATATTTTATTTAATTATATTATTCAACATTGAATCTTGTTAAAAAAATATATTTTTTAAATTTATCCTTTAATATTTGGTTGATTTTGAATTAATTTTTATTTTTATCACATAATTAAATATAAGAAATATCTTTACTTTTATATATATTTTATGATTTGCTTTTTTTGACAAATTATCTTGTGGTTCATTTGAGGGAGAATTTTTTTTTCATGCTAGTTTTGTGTTTTTGAACTGATTTATGGACTCTCGTATTGATAAATAGGTTTTTCTTAGAGTCTACTAGTGTTTTTAGGTATTTTTATGCTAAAATATGTTGAAATGAGATTTAAAACAAACAATTTATTATTTTATTTTATTTTTTATAAGAATAATATTAGTACTCGTTCTTTTTGTGCAACCCTCTATAATATATTTTTTTCATTTAATCTTTAATGTATGTGTATTTATTAATATTTAATTACCAAAAAACAAAGTTATTAAACACAATTGAATTCATAACCTACTTTGCAATATTAAATTCATCTATCTTTCAACTTTTTAATTAAGTATATAGTTGACATTATCAACTTATTTATTTATTTATTTATTTATTTACACATATGTTTCTATATTTATTTAATTGTATATAGTCATTAGTTTTTTTATTTATAATAATATTTTCCATGTTAAAAAACGTGTTGAAAACGCATGTACATTCTCTTTTTTTACACCAGCTCTCTAATGTAATTCCTTTGATTAAATCATTAAATAAATAGTGGTAACTTATATCTGAATTCACTTCTTTTTTTTTAAATCCCTTGTAAGTTATAATTGCAAAGGGTCACGGCGAAGCGTGGGGTCCATTATCCTCCACCCTCCTAAGTAAAGTTTTTTTTTTTGGTAAAGATCGGGGCAAATGCCCTTCTAAATTAATCGAGGAATAGTAGACCCAATCAGGTCATAGTACAGCAAAGTATAAACTCCTGCTGGTGGGTCAGTTATAATATCCGACCCCCTATCTATCAAATCTCTAGTTAGCCCAAAGTTTGTCAACCAATCCGCCACACAATTGGCCTCTCTGTAAACATGAAATAATCTCACTTCCCAATCCCTGCCCAACATATCCTTAATTTGCATAACAAGGTTATAATTTCTATTTACCCTCACAATATCCCCATTAATAATCCCAACTACACTCTTGGAATCTGTCTCTAAAATAACTTTTCTAAACCCTTTTCCCCACGTAAGCTGTAACCCAACATAAATAGCCCATAATTCTGCAGTTATGGACGAACAATAACCAATATTTCTCGCAAACCCCCCTACCCAAGTCCCCATATGGTCTCGAATAACTCCTCCAGCACCTGTCATCCCAGGGTTACCCTTACTGCATCCATCCACATTGAGCTTGATCCATTCCTCCACTGGGTATTTCCAACCAATGTTATCGATCTTTGTATCGCCATTTGCCCCATTACCACTTTGCAGCTGGTTCTTACTATCTCCAACCATTCTTCTAATAGCCAATACAGTCCCAAACCAATTACCCCTGTCTCCTTCAAATGTTCTGCTACATCTCTCTTTCCAAATGTACCATATAGTAACGCCGAAGATCAGATTCCATTCCTCATTTCTCATGCCTCTATTTCTGGAGGATAAATTAGAGATCAACCATGTATACCAACTTTGGCTGTAGAATAAATCCCTTTCCTCTACCCTCACAAAGACATCCCAAATTCTCCGAGCTTTAGGGCAATCTCGGACTGCATGCATTAAGGTTTCCACTTCATTAACACAATGATAACAACATCTATTATCTGTTAATCTTCTTCTCCATCTCATGTCATTAGTCATAATAGCATTATGCGCTACAGTCCATAGAAACACTCGGATACGCTCCATTCCCTTCCACTTCCAAATTATTCTCCATATAGGGTCCCTGTCTACAACCTCTTCTTCCTCTCGAACCAAATAAGCTGACCGAACTGAGAATCTTCCATCCGAGGAGTGATTCCACACCACTTTATCATCTATCGCATCTAGCATAGGAGGAATGTAGCCTGCAATACCCATTACAACCTGCACAGGAATTAAGTGAGCAAAAATCTCTCATTTCCAGTTACCTCTACAGTCCACCATCTCCGCCACCGTACAATTGAGATTGTCTATCTGAGCTCCTGGGATTAAATGGTTTAGAATTGGGCCATAGCTCTCCAAACCTCCTAAGTAAAGTTGATTAGCATATCGTAGCAGGTGAGAACAGAGAGAACTCCGACCAAAACCGCTGGAAACATTGCTTAAAGTCTGTTTGGGAGTGCGGTTGCGGTGGTTTTTTAAAGTGGTTTTCATGTTGAAATACATTAAAATGATATTTTTTTTTATTTTTTTTAAAAAAAAATTGACATCAACACATCAAAATGATCTAAAAACACCAAAAGAACCGTATCACGATTCTTGCTAGGTAAAATGCTTGAAAAACTCAGTTCCTTCAAAAACCTTGGAACTTCATCCATCAGATTCCCCGCTGGTATTACACCATCTTGCTTAATAGGACATCGGATTATGCAAACAGGGGAAGACTGATATATATCGGAAGCCCAGCTGCTTTTCATGACCATCTTTCTAGATTTGAAAGGCATGTTCCTGACCTGATATGATGATATCTCAAATTTGACCACTACGACGAAGATGATGAGGAGGAATATGACAACTCCCTGGAACGGAAATCTGCACGCACACCAATGCAAAGTGGTGTTCTTAATCCTTGTTTGGCTTCTCAATTCTACAGAGAGTTCCCGGTCTGGGTCTACCATGGTGTCAAAGGAACTCCTCGCCGAGCACCGTCATGGACTCCTCCGAGAACTCCAGGAAAACACCAATGACGGACGGAGACAAGAATCCAATCTTTAAACCGATTATCAACACCACAGCATGTTGTTTCTCGTCCAAACCCCCCCAGTATTTTCTAACCCTGGCTCTAACAGCTCTTTCATGGCGCACACTACTTAACGTGGTTCGCACTCCTGAGCTTTTCCTCTCGAGAGAGGTCGTATTAGCTGTGTTATGGCACTCATTTTATCCTCACTTTTCTAGAACCTGGGCCATCCATCTTTCCAAGACATTAACAGGCTTCTCAATTTCTACATCTTCTCAGTTTGTCTTGTTTTCTTTTCCTCCAATGATGTTGTCCCAACTTTCATCCAGGAAAGGTTCATCTTCATCAGAGAAATTGCCCACAATTCATACCACGCTTCTTCCTGTGTCATCTCCTCACTCATAGTTTACCTCCCTTTTTTCTCTGTACAAGGCTTTACATTTGCTGCCGTCACAAGATTTTCTTGCTCAAGATGCTATTCAGGGAACCCTTCAGAACTTTCACCAGGCCCTCTAGGAGAGATCGGACTCAGCCAACTGCATAATGACTCAAAATTAGAGCCAAACTGCATGTTGATTGGACTAGATATTCTACTCTCCATGGATATTAAGATGGACAATATTTGGTATGAAATTGCTATCTTGTTAGCATGGGGAGTTCTTTACCGATTCTTCGTCCACCTTGTTCTTAGATTCTACTTGTTAAGGAACCATCTCATCTAAAAGTCTAAGCTTGTAAGTGAGGTCTTAGATTATGATTTATATTATTCTCTAACACCCCCCCTCAAGTGCAAGCCATTTGGGCTTGAAACTTGCACAGGTTCATATTACCTTGTGCTTGATTTTTATCAAATAGAATGGGGTGGTGAGATTCGAACTCGTTGGGTCAACAAGGCTCTGATATCATGTTAAGGAATCATCTCACCTAAAAGCTTAAGCTTGTAAGTAAGGTCCCAGAATATGATTTATGTTATTCTCTAACACTACTCCAACAATCAGAGGAAATGAAATTGCCTTTTTTTTTCCTGTTTTTTGCCCTTTGCATTTGTTTTTGTTCCAAATCAATGTTTTGTCATGACTAATACAATAACTAGTTGAATGTTTAGGGATTTCTTGTTTGCTTCTTTAGAATATAATTGGAAATGTTGGAAGCATGCAAAGTTTGGTGGGATTTTCAAACAACAAAGCTCTTTGTTTTTGTTGTGCTTAGAAATGGAAATTAAGGCAATGAAAAATAAATATTTTTCAATATAAACAAAATGTATTCTCTCTACTAAAGTGTTGTTGACATCATTACCAAACTTAAATCAAGACAGCTTTCATACCAAGTTCTCAGCCTTATCTAGAGACTCAACAATGACTTTGATAGAAAAACCAGAACTAGAACAAGAAACTTAGTTTTGTCTCCTAATTAGGAACAAGAGAAATAGAAACAAGAAGTTGATTTGTAGCGCTAAGGGGTTTGTAGATTGTTTGTCAAGAAGAAGAAGAAGAAGAAGAGCAGTGGTCTAGAGAGAGTTTTGCAATCAGGGTAAAGGTCGTTAACTACAGAAGCATAGTGGTTTGGAGAGTGAGAGGGAGATATAGTGAGGGTTGCTATAAGTGCTTGATGGGAGGATAATGACAAAAAAGGAGAAGAGATTAGTGATGGTGTTTGTTGGTGGGTGTGAAAAAACAAAAAGATTAAAACACCAAACGCACCTATTTTGTGTTTAAGATTTATTTTCACGTGGGCTTAGGAATGGTGATTTTGTTTTGACCATTGGCAAAAAATGTTGTTGTAAAATGTTGTGTGAATATTTGTTCAACCAAGATGAACTTTCTCTTTTTTATTTTTTGCTATAAAATGTTGGGTGAATATTTTTTTCATTTTTAACATTAACATTTCAAAACTATATAAAAAAGCAATGATTTTATTTTTTTTATATTATATTGATGTTGTTGTAAAATATATTTTTTTTTGCTATATTTTATTTTAAAAAAAAAAGCAATGGTGTTTGTTGGTGGGTGTGAAAAAACAAAAAGATTAAAACACCAAACGCACCTATTTTGTGTTTAAGATTTATTTTCACGTGGGCTTAGGAATGGTGATTTTGTTTTGACCATTGGCAGAAAATGTTGTTGTAAAATGTTGTGTGAATATTTGTTCAACCAAGATGAACTTTCTCTTTTTTATTTTTTGCTATAAAATGTTGGGTGAATATTTTTTTCATTTTTAACATTAACATTTCAAAACTATATAAAAAAGCAATGATTTTATTTTTTTTATATTATATTGATGTTGTTGTAAAATAATTTTTTTTTGCTATATTTTATTTTAAAAAAAAAAAGCAATGGTGTTTGTTGGTGGGTGTGAAAAAAACAAAAAAGATTAAAACACCAAACGCACCTATTTTGTGTTTAAGATTTATTTTCACGTGGGTTTAGGAATGGTGATTTTGTTTTTGACCATTGGCAGAAAAATGTTGTTGTAAAATGTTGTGTGAATATTTGTTCAACCAAGATGAACTTTTCTCTTTTTTATTTTTTTTGCTATAAAATGTTGGGTGAATATTTTTTTTCATTTTTTAACATTAACATTTCAAAACTATATAAAAAAGCAATGATTTTATTTTTTTTATATTATATTGATGTTGTTGTAAAATATTTTTTTTTTGCTATATTTTATTTTAAAAAAAAAAAGCAATGGTGTTTGTTGGTGGGTGTGAAAAAACAAAAAGATTAAAACACCAAACGCACCTATTTTGTGTTTAAGATTTATTTTCACGTGGATTTAGGAATGGTGATTTTGTTTTGACCATTGGCAGAAAATGTTGTTGTAAAATGTTGTGTGAATATTTGTTCAACCAAGATGAACTTTCTCTTTTTTATTTTTTTGCTATAAAATGTTGGGTGAATATTTTTTTCATTTTTAACATTAACTTTTCAAAACTATATAAAAAAGCAATGATTTTATTCTTTTTATATTATATTAAAGTTGAGAAATATTTTTTAAAACAATTATTATTCGTCCAATAATGTAGCAATTATTGTAGAGTTTAAACGATATTATTTAAAATTTAAATTTAAAATTTAAAATGTTGCACGTTTTTTATTTCAAATTTTATTTTTTTATTTAAAATAATTATATCAATATTATATATAGTAAAAAAATAACTACTCTAAATGATTTTTTTTCAATTAGAGTGTAATTACAAAATATATCATATTTACACTATTTAAAAAATTATATTATTAATTTGGTTCTATAAATAGTGTTTTTTTTTTTTGTGATGCTGTGGCAATGTCATCCATCGCTTAGTGTAGTCCCATCCGAAATTGACAGGCAGCAAGTGGCTACACCGTCCTTGCCCATAAATTCAACGGCTGAAAAATTCGAAATATCCAACTGTTTGGCAGTTGAAAGCTGATTGTAACTACTATCTACGCATGTTGAGAAAAGGTGGTAATGGTCGGCTAAAATATGAATAGACTAAAATAAAGAGATGGATACATAGAAATATCTTCCACTATGAGAAATGTTACTTTTACAGCATAATGGAAGCTAAGACAGGTTACAAGTGGTCTAGGATGTTGTCGGATTACAACATTATCATAAGCAAAATTTACCAAATTCCTACTGATAATAAGAACCATATATCTAAAGTAAAGATTCTATCTCCTTGAAAGAATTGAGCTTACATTTTAGAACAAAAAATAGACGTTGAAGATCACTCTTTCTTACACGACAAGCGTGGAATTTCGGTTTCAATCCCTTCGGCCAGAGTCCCCCCCCTTTTTTCACTGCTAATTGCTGGTTGGGAGAGGGAAAGAACTGGAGAAATTCATAGATAAACTTGCACCATCACATCCATGGGGATCAATGTCGGGAGACTTCTTGCTTACATTATATGGTGAAGTTTGCATCACCCTGCATACACAGTTTTTAGTTAAAATCAGATCCTAAAGAACATGTCTTTTCTTTCACATCTTTTCAATTTTATCTTTTCTGCTAATATTGCCCCCTGGGGTTTGACGACCCTCAAATTTTGAGTCCATCAGAAGCATTTTCTTTTCCGCTTTTAACATCTGATGGAAAACTGAGTCAAGTTATTTCCATAGATTGAAGTCACAGCCACATACCTTTCCTTGCGCTTCTCCAGAAACCGAGCCAACGATGCTTTACGAGCCTGAGGTACAGCCACTGCAAAGAGAAGAGTGATTTTCCATCATAATACTGTCAGATTATGATAAACATGCTCAAATAATTGTGTGGAACATGGATTTTAAAAGTAAAGCATGAACAGAGACAACAATGCCATACCTGCTGGAACAAGCGTGGCAGAAGTAGGTCCTGGTGAATTTACTGGTTTGGAGGTGTTGGTTTGTTTAACAGAGGAAGCTAAAGATACTACTGGCTTAACTGTTGCTGAATCGTTGGTGTTACTAGAGGTCACAGAAATAGGGCTGGGAATGCATGAGATTGGAGCTGAAGTGTTGATTTTGTTCCCGACAAAAATATCGCCAACATGTGGCCTACGAATCTGTGCCTGTGCTTGAGGCGTGGAGATTGGCTGGTTCTGCGTTCCAGAAGTCCCACCGTTTCCGGCCAAAAACATAATGGCCTGAGCCTGGATAGAGAGTAAATTATTGTAAATTATTAATGAAATAATAATAATAATAATAATTATAATAATAATTACACTGGAAAAAAAGAAGAAGAAAAGATTCAAAAGGCACTGAAGTGGATAGATACCTTCTCAGGAGAAACATCATTGTACACGCACACTGAACCAGCATAGAATATGGTCAGCTGAGCAGGTGCTCCAGAGGATTTAGCACCATCCCTACAGAACAGATTCAAGTTTAGCATTCCAGTTCAGGCCATGATTAAGGGATTATTGAATAAAACAGCGTGTAGAAAAAAGAAATGGACTTGGAGATACCTAAGATCAGTGGTGCCAATGATCGAACTAGGAAGAGCTGAGGGAGGGGTTATGACTGGAACTCCTCCTAGAGGTTTTGAAACTATCGAATTAGTAAGCATATTATTTCCAGTTGGAGGAAAATGGGACTGCAGGGTGGGGAGAGCTCATAGAAACGGTGATTGCTTGATTTTGCTGGCCGGAGATTGAGAACATCCTCATATCCTGCGGCCGATTAACGGCATAGGCGTCGCACTGCTGTGTACCATAGTTTGTCATAGGATAATGGTTTTTCTACAATTTGTAGAAGGAAAGCAATGGTCAAATAATTAGAACACGGACAAAATAAAAACATATATTGATGTCAAGACTTCCACAACTTTAAATCCATTTACTCGGGGAGGGAATATAAGAGTTCTTTCTATCTGAAGAAGGGAACTAGCAACAAACCTGAACCAAGCCGGAGTATGTTTTCTGGCTAGAATCAAAAGCATCAGCAGTTGAAATAGACATAAAGCCTGAGGAAGATGCTAAAGGGATCATGAACAGCCTTTCTTGGTTTTTCTTCCAGAGAAGACTTGAATGACAAGAATTGAGGAATGGCAGAAACCTTGTTTGAAAAAGACCACTGCATCCCTGAACCTCTCATGGCCACTGCAACACCAATGAGATTTGGCAGTGATGTCCTATCAGTTGTGTTAATGATTTTGTAAACTCCAGTAAAACTTAAGATCTACTCTGATAAAATAAATAAATAAATTTGTACAGACCATTCAATCTTTAATCTATTTTAAACACTCAAAACCAAGAACCAGATAAAAAACTGCCAGCCTCTGTTCATTGAAGATGAACATAGATTACATGACTCACCTAAAAAATATGGCTAAAAAGATTCTTGATATAATCAAAGAGAAATAGTATGTGGGCAAGCTGGAAAAATATTATTCTATGGAATGGTGATTAAAAGAAAACCCTATTCTAATCACTATACACACGCATATGACACAGATACACACATGAATAAACCATAATTTATCTGATAATCAAGCCTCTAAAGGATATTGTTTAATGATACCTTTCAATAAAGACTGAAAGAAAAGAATTGATGATCTCACAAGCTTGGAATCAAAGTAAAAAAAAAAACTATAAACAAATTCAAAACCATGGGCTAAAACAATTAGGCCTCATGTCCCATGTTACATTTGTGATTATTTTAATGAACAAGTTGGTTGCACCTCGGGGCAAGCACTACTCTACTTATCAGAATAAGCACATTTTACAATTATAAAAAACAGATAAAAAAATATTTTAATTCCACCTGATATGGACATATTTCAATCACATTGTATCTGTCAGCCACTACCATTCAAAAATCAAATTATTTTATTGTTTTTTTATTGCAAAACTGGAGATGAACCTTTATTTTATTACATTTAACAGCTCATGTGCATGTTACCAAACAAACATTATCTTATTCTTATTTTCTTACCCCAACACAACCAGGCTTGAAAAGTCAAGAAATTAAACTGAATATGATAATTACTATAATAATAATAAGAATAATATAAAAGCCATGTTTCAACAACCAAGTCTCCAACTCCAAGCAATATAAGGACACCAAACAATTTGACCCACTAACCTGACCCACAGGTGAAAACATACCCCACCCATATGCAAGCTAGCACTCACCACAAGTTAATGGGGGAAAAAATCTAATTCTAAGGCTACCTTTGAAAAAATATTAACAGTACTACACGCCTAAGTGCTTTGTGACTTTAATATTCCTGGATCAAGAAAAAAAAACACCACCCGATGCTTAAGCAATCCCTTTAAAGTGATTGTACCATCGCTACTAACATTTGTACCATGTGCCCTAAACTTTGTTGTACCATGAATTTTTATTTTTTATTGGTTTTCATCACGAGGTTTCTTCTTGAAGGAAGAAAAAGCATGTGCTTAACCCTCGTTTGACTCCTCAGAAATCTAAAATAAAACCCGAAAAGAAATGGGTTAATTGTAGTTTCACCTCCCACGTATGATCAATTCTCCGACGAAAGAGAAGAAACTCAAAACCCATCCTCAAGAAAACTCAAGAATCACAATAAATTCAACAACAACAAAAAAGGATATTAAGAATTTCTTGAGGTTATTTAGACAGAAATAAATATATAAATATCAGTGAAAAAGAGACATGAAACTATGGTAGCATACCAGAATCCTTGTTCGGAGTATCAGAGGTCGCTTCTTTGATTGTAACAGGATTGATTATCGTACCCAGACCAAGAAAATCTCTCTCCATCACTAAGCCAATCAAGAACTTAGAAAACTTTCCTTAATTCAAACCAGATGATCAATTCTCTTTAACAAAGAAAAAGAACCCACGAAAGAAAAATGATGTTTGCTTGCTTCTTTGAGCAGAGAAAGCAAAGACGGGAGAGAAAGACAGGAGAGTAACAGATGGGGACAAGGACTAGTTTTTTATGACAACTCTGAGTGTCTGAATTAGAATGGTTTTTCTCTCGTTTTTTCTTAAGAAAAATGAGAACTAATATATCAGTTTCTTACTTTGGATCAACTTTCACAGCTGTCACCAATCTATGAAGAACCTGATATATCAGTCCTCCAACTTACAGTAAAGTCTCAAATTAGTCCTGTGTTAGGTTCTTTCAAGATTTTTTCACAAGTTATTAAAGGCATGTTTGTTAATGTGGTTAAAGTTGTTTTTTCAAATCATTTTTTTGTTTAGAAATATATTAAAATAATATTTTTCTGTCTTTTAAGTTATTTCTTACATCAATACATATCTAAAAAACACAAAAACAATTAAAGCAAAAATTAAATAAATACTTCAATTATTCTCAATAATATTTTTTAAATGCAATTTTAAACAAAGCACTAAATAATATATCTCGTTTGACATGTGTCATATTGGCAAATACCCTTTTAAAAAGTGATTTTAATAAGTTGAAACATAACAAATAATAAATTAATTAATTTTTCATTTAAGCATAATTTATAGGATTCACAAACAATTTCCATAAAATCATAGAGTTTGTTAGGTTATTAATATTGGCTGAGGATTTGAGTATGTAGCTATTTTCCATTTAAGCAAAGAGTTTTTGTAAGAAGGACTCCATTTTCATTCTTATTTTGCAAGACTTTACCAATTGAATAGTTCGATTCAACATCATCATATTCATTTAACTATTACATTATTGTATGAAAAATAAATTTTAATATAATTTGATAATCATTTTAATTAATTTAAAATGATCAATTTGGTCAACACAACTTCTTCATTTATTAAATACTGAAGAAAAAAATTGAAGCAAAAAAATTAAAAATAAATTATTATTTTTTTCAAAAAAAAATTAAAACACAAAAACAAACAACTCTAAAATATGATTTCAACAATGAAATTAAATGAATATTATGCAACTACGATTAAAATTCTTTATCATTATTTTAGATGTAAAGGTATTTTTGAATCACATATTATATATCGAAAAGATTTTCATTTCATATCATATATTGAGTAAATCATTCATATTTTGTACTTATGGCATCAAAATAAATTAGTATTTTCATAACTATATGGTCACCAAACAAAGCCCTTTTAGTTGAAGGACTAACTAGCAAGATTTTGGAGTTCGAATGGTGGAATTGATAAGCCATTGAAAAATAGTATAGTAATTTGTACTTCATGTAACTTTATTATTGCTTCACACAAGATCTAGGCCATTGAGACCGGTCGGTGAGACACCACCAGCGTAACCAATATCTGATTGGCTGATTTGAGTGACACGTGGCTTGGCTCCTGATTTTTTTTTCTTGTAAAGCTTTGAAATATCAATTAACGAAAAACATTTTAAAAATTATATGATCTTAAGAAGATTATTTTATTTTAGTACTAGGATATATTATCCTTAACAGGTGACACGGGGGGGTTTCAAGGCTCAATAAGATTACACCACGTGGCCACATGGTTAAATTTAGCTTTTAAAATTTTACAAAATCGGAAACACGGTAAAATAATATTTTTATTTTTTAAAGATTGATATATTAAAATGATTTTAAAAAATAATTAGACAACAAAAAAAAACCTTTATTGTTTTTTTACAAAAAACATTTTTCAACTGTAAAAATAAATGGCCTGCAAGTCCGTGTATGAGAAGTAGTTTGGGTAATTAAAAAAAATTGGGTTAATTCAAGAAATTAAAAATTGAATTAATAATAAATTAATAATAGCAGCAATCTCTTTTATGAATTCGAAAGCCTTTGTTGAACATGATTTCCAAACAAAAATATATATATGCTAAAAAAGAAATCGGGATTTTACATTAAATTCATAGATCATTTATATATATGTTTTTTTATTTAAAAAAAATACTTTTTGATATCAGCACATGAAAATGATCTAAAAATACCAAAAAAAATTTAATTTAAATTAAAAAAATTAAATTTTTTTTTCAAAAATATTTTTGAAATGCAGTAACAAATAAGACCAAAGTTATATTGAAATTCAACCTTAGTCCTTCGACTAGACATTACATATGTTGATTTCCCACCTACCTCAGTCGTGGAATATTATCATGAAACATTATGGAGTAAAAATGAAGAGTTTAATTATTACTAATAATTAAATGCAATAACAGTCTTAATTAAAATAAAAGCTTATCATTGTCTTGAGAAAAAAAAATTGAAGTCATCATGCTCTTTATGATTGGAATTTCTTGGGCAGTCAGGAGCCATGGAATTAATAAAGAGCAAATTACTTTTCGGTCCTTAAGTTTAGAATACGATTATAACTTGATCTTTCTTGTTTAAAAAATATATTTCTTTGACTTTTAAAACCTATTTTTAATCTTTTTAACCTATTTATGTTCCTGAAAAGAAAACGGCGTAGCATAGGTTTAGCGAAAATCTAAATGTTTAGTAAAAGAATGATCAATATAAATAAATAGTAGATTCTTTAACATAAAAAAAACTAAGTTATATTTGATTTTAGAATTATTAAGCTCATCTCGGTCCAAAAACCCGAGTCATAATTTGAATATGTTAATCTCGGTAGATTAAAATAATTTATTTTAAAAAAAAAATCGATATTTACTCGAATTAATCAGGTTATGAGTCGACCTACCGGGTCAACCAAGTTAAACAAAATCACCTATAAATTGAGAGCCCGTTTGGGACGGCGTTTCAAACGCCGTTTCCAAAAAATTCAATTTTTTTTCATTCATTTTAAATGAATATGTTTTGGTGTTTTTAGATCATTTTGATGTATTGATGTCAAAAATGATTTTTAAAAAATAAAAAATATATTATTTTAATATATTTCGGCACGAAAAATATTTTAAAAAGCTACCGCAACAGCTCTCCCAAACGGACCCTGATTTTGTTTTCTTAACCTGACTTGAATCATGATCAAGTTGGCTGAGCCGGGTTGGCTCAACAGCCTAAGATGTGGGGTTCACAATCCAATAACTAAATAATAATTTACAAAATTGTTGAGAAAATAAAAGAATATTGGGGATGAAAATGAAAGGGAAGTACTGAACGATAGGTGCATATGGGAATTAAAGATGAGCCATGTGATTGGCGAGCCTTCAAATGACAGCTCATCACGTCAAGATCGGTCCCCCTGGTGCTATGAAGGGGTTGATGATAAGGGCCACAAAAAAAAATATTAAATAGAGGAAATCAATTAAATTATTTCTTAAAAATTTATGATTCGATCTGTTTTAGATTAATTAAGACTTAAATCAGTAAATCAACTAAACAATCAGCTATTATAATATATATTAATACATATATATAATTAAGACGCAGTGTTTTTCTCTCATATATATATAGGTCATGTGGTTCAGATTTTTTTATGTATATCCTCGATTATTATTATTATTATTATTATTATTATTTGGCCTCTTGGTCTTAATCAATCAAGTTGAAAATGGCACTAGATTCTATAGCGTGTGGCACTCACTTTAATTATAATTTTTTAAAAAAAGAAAGAAAATTCAAATACACATTTTTAATTAGATAAGAGAGCATGTGGATGTCACGACACAAAAAAGCAAGCCAAATGCTACTGTACATTAACTATTTGTTTTAGAGTATGGTTAATTTTGTTTTTTAAATTATTTTTCATTCAAGAATTTATTAAAATATTATTTTTTATTTTTAAAAATTATTTTTTATATCAACATATCTAAAAACACTAAATAAAAATTAAAAAAAAATCATTTTTTTTGAAATATAGTTTAAATACGAGAAAAATTGTCCCCACTTTTTGCTTTAAAAAGATATGTGATCGCTTACTAGATTTGAATGGTCGACATGGGCTCGTGTTTTTCTGGTAGCAATGGCTAATATTGCAAGGATCATTGCGTGGCATGTTGGGATATATCATTCCTGGAAGACCAGGTCAAGCAAAACCCCACGTTCTACATGCTACATTTAAAAACTTGTCTGCCTGCCCGCCTTTCCCATTAAATAAAGTCAAACCTACTTTATTTTCTCTCGATGATTGATGCTTTAATATATTTACATATTTACGATCAGAAATATATATATATATATATATATATATATATATATATATATATATATATATAGATAGATATATTATAAGGAGTGGGATATCAGATATTCATCTATGTTTTAATATTATATACATCAATTCCATGTTAAGTCAACGTTAAATTATATTTAGTAGCATGTTTAGAATTGTGATTTTTAATTATGTTAAAGGTGTGTTTCATAAATGTGTTTGTTTTTTTAAATATTAAATTGATATATTTTTATTGTTTTTTTTATATATTTTTGATATATTGATATTAAAAAAAAGTCTTAGAAGAATTTTAAAATGTTTTCAAGTAGAATATTTTAAAAAATATATATATTATACCACACACTTGCTCGGTCTTGGATCAATTTCAAAAGCTACTCTTTAAAACCAATAGCAAGCAATACGTGGTTTACAGTTACACTACACATATATATATAAAAAAAAAGTAGAAATGATAATATTTGTTTTTATTATTATTATAGATATTTGGGTTAACTTATATATACTTTAACTAATTATACGAGTTTAAAATTTAATGACTATATAAATAACTTACGACCATTATATAACTTTATTAATTTTAATGGAGGTTTGACTCTAATTATCAAAATGAATGCATCATGTGGGGATTTTTTTTTTTTGACTTCACAAAAATGGAGTGGAGGCAGACAAAAAAATATATGATTTAATTAGAGAATGAAGTTGGTGGTGATATTATCCAATCCAATAAACATCTATACGTGAATTTATACATATATATATATATATATAAATAATTTGTTGCGTTTATAGTTTTTAATGTATATCTAGTATAATCGTGTATTTTTTTCTAATATTATAATAAATAACTTTGTTTAATAAATGTAAAATATATTTTTAATGGTCTATGTACTTAATGGAAACTTATTATAAAAACCCATATGCATATATCAACTAATTTGCAAGAATGTCAAATAGTTTTACCCAATATATAAAAAGGAACTCAAAACTTATACATAAACACACACTCAAAGCTTAATATATAGATTTCACCAGAAAAAAAAATATAAGAAAATAGTTTTGGCCTTTGGTGTGGTCGAGGAGGCATTGACAATAAACTAAAGAAACTTCCAAGAACCAAGGTTTTCATTTAACTTTTGGAGGTGGTTCAAGATTCAGCTATCTACTCCTTTCTTTTTCTTTTTCTTTTTCTTTTTTAAATATTTTATTAAAATGTTTTTTTTTAACATTATTCTATTGAAACTTGTACTGCCAATCAGTAATCACATGTCCATATAGAATTCACACATTAAAAAAATAAAAATTGTAAGGTGTGAGCTTACTATTTATCTAGACATTTCAATATAAATAAAAATGGTGAATATTTCATCTTACACTTACAGAAACAAATATATTTCATCTTATATATGATTTTCCCATATATTTTAAATTCTTGTACTATGCAATAAAATCTCTTTAAAAAGAATATGATTGAATAAACATTAGAGTAATTTATCCTAAATTTACATTAGTTCTCAAATATATACTTCAACAATTCTTTGAAACCCTTACAAGCTCTAGCAAAGAGCAATGTATTTATTTTTTTGAATTAGGGGCAAGATTTAGGTTATGACAAGTATATCATCCAATATTAAAAATAATAGTTATCTCAGAATTAATGTCTTTTTCAAATAAACATGTACAAAAATCAATCTAAAATTTTATGACCTCGTTGGTGGTGGTCTTTCATGGTGTAATTACAGCCATTTCATCAAAATCTTTCTTACCTTAAAAACATATCTATAATGTGTCCTGATGTTCTATATTCTTTTTTTGCATTTCCCCCTTCAATTCTCTCATACCAAATCATTTTATTTTTTTATTTCTTTCTTAATCATTAAATTTTATTTTTTTGGCTATTAGATTTTTATAAAATTTTAAGCTTTTTTTTTTGTTACGGTTAATTACTTTACAAAATACACTAAACAATCAGCTATTACAAATAATAATTGTATACAAAATCAATATATAGAAACACGGTTATGCCCAAACGATATTATTTTTCATATATTCCCATCTCATTCTTCCAATATTTTTAACAAATTATGTCATTTTTTTAATATAAAAAATCCCCTAAAATAAACTCCATCATACATGTAGTGACCACTCATTTGTGCACTCACTCCATCAGAATTCCCTTTCTCGAGGAGCGCCCCCCTCACATTCAAATCTCTTTCCTTGTAATTAATTGTGGCCCTTAGTGTTTTTTTTTCTTATATATATATATATATATATATATAAGTCATGTGGTCTAGATTTTTTATGTATATCCTCAATTATATATATATATATATATATTTTATGTATATCCTCAATTATATATATATATATATATATATAAGTCATGTGGTCTAGATTTTTTATGTATATCCTCAATTATTATTATTATTATTATTATTAGTCTCTTAGTCGTAATCAATCAAGTTGAAAATGGCACTAGATTCTATAGCGTGTGACACTCACTTTAATTATAATTTTTTTTTTAAAGAAAGAAAATTTAATACACATTTTTATTTAGATAAGAGTGCATGTGGATGTCACGATAAATAAAAAAAGAGCAAGCAAATGCTACTGTCCATTAAATACAATAGAGGCTGAGAAAAATTGTCCCCACTTTTGCCGTGAAAAGATCTTTGGTCGCTTTACTAGATTAATAAAAGATCTTTGGCCGACTTCGATCCATCTTAATTAATTTCACAAGTATTAAAATTAAAAATTATATAAATATTTAATAATTATTATATTAATAATCAAAAAAGATTTCAAATCTAAAATTATATAAAAAAATTAAATTTTTTTAATCTCAGACTCTTAGAACTAATGCCACCATGTTAACGGTGGCTAATATTGCAAGGATCACTGCGTGTTATCATTTCTCGAAGACCAGGTCAAGGAAAACCCCACGTTCTACATGCTACATGTAAAAAACTTGCCTGCCTTCCTGTCCCAATAAATAAAGTCAAAGCTACTTTATTTTCTCGATGATTAATGTTTTAATATATATATTTATATATATATCTGTGTGTGTGTCCCCACCACGACAAGAATTCAGGTTCCTTCAAAGATTTTATATTCTATGGGTGGTTTAATATTTAATATTTCAAGTGGTGGTTTAAAGGGAGATGATTTAGATTTTCATATTAATATTTTAGATTTAAATTCGATTATGCTTTTTTTTACAGATCAATTAGAATGAAATATATATAT